>OZ018311.1:18392915-18759176 GCA_963969455.1 Arge pagana | reverse complement strand
ATTCGTATTTCTCTTGAGAAAAACATTTTCTTCGTGATTGCAGATGACCAATGTCTGAAGGGGTAGTAACCGTGTTTGGGGGTGGTTAACGCGAAATCCTCGAACACGTCAACTTATTTACTTCATTTCACAACTCAGAATATTTATTTTTCAATTTTCAAGTCAATATTCGAATCACTACAACGAAAATATCTTCGAAAAATGTGGTTTTTTCAGTACAAAAAATAGGGGTTCAACCCCCGTGGCCATAACAATGTCTAGTAGCTTCGCGTCGCCGCAAAGAGCATTTTCCACTTGTTTCCGTCGCGGAATACCAATTAGAAGCAGAGATATTTCGAAAAAAGACTTTAAGAGTGAACTTTGAGGGTAGATTTCAGCCCCTAAACGGGCTTAAGAGCACGTATAACAAAATACGTGTCTCTCAAAACATATCTTATTCGTATTTCTCTTGAGAAAAACATTTTTTTCATTATTGCAGATGACCAATGTTTGAAGGGGTAGTAACCGTGTTTGGGGGTAGTTAACGCGAAATCCTCGAACACGTCAACTTATTTACTTTATTTCACAACTCAGAATATGTATTTTTCAATTTTCAAGTCAATATTCGAATCAGTACAACGAAAATATCTTCGAAAAATGTGGTTTTTCCGGTATAAAAAATAGGGGTTGCAACCTTCGTGGGCATAACAATGTCTAGTAGCTCCGCCTTGCCGCAAAGAGCATTTTCCATTTTGTTCCGTCGCGAAATACCAATTAGAAGCAGAGATATTTCGAAAAAAGACTTTTTGAGAGTGAACTTTGAGGGTAGATTTCACCCCCTAAATGGGCTTAAGAGCACGTATAAAAAAATAAGTGTCTCTTATTTTTCGATGTTCTACAACATATATCAAAATCATCGAAATCGGTGAGTTCGGGTTCGCAAGGTTTCCTTGTAAGTTTACTTTCAAAAAATTATTCTGATAGCAACAAATTTCATTATAAAATACTGGATATCAATCTTCAATTAAACTTCATCTCACAAACTACACGATCCGTATATTTTTGTACCGAAATATTTTTTTACCAATGTAAGTAAGTTGTTATTTTTTTT
Organism: Arge pagana; assembly: GCA_963969455.1. Lineage (NCBI taxonomy): Eukaryota > Metazoa > Arthropoda > Insecta > Hymenoptera > Argidae > Arge > Arge pagana. Next base: position 18,758,086 of record OZ018311.1, on the reverse strand, counting down.
GCTTTTTTTCAAACATAGCATCTTTTTTTTCTTATGACATACTTGAAATATGAACACAAAAGTTGTTTATGAAACAAAAATGTGTATGGTGCTTCTATTGGATATTTGGTCACAAGCTTCCATCAAAATAAAAATAAACTGTCATATTGCGATTGAAAAAATGAATCTGCGTTTCCAAAACTTGTTTCGTTTTCGGGTAACTATTTTTTAATTATAAACTTATACATAAAAAATGTATAAAAATATTGTGAAATAATATTTGTTATTATTATAATATAATTATATATGAATGAATTGGTACGGATTAATTTAAATTATCATTAGCAGATCTCAGCTCTGGCATCTGATTTTTTGAAGTCTGGGTTTTTTCAATAAAATGAGAGACAAGATGCACATTTTTTGGATTCTATACCATTCGTCAGAAATGGAAAATTGAATGATTCTAGAGGGTTTATTATATTCTACAAAGAAGTCCCAGGAGCCAAGTTCTGAATTTGATGATAAACAAAACGGTAGTAGGAATGAAACGACCGAGCTCTAAACGCGACGTGATTTGTTCTTCGAAGAAAACTGAATTCGTTCCGAGACCGGAGAGAATGACGGTTTGATTTTAATTTAATTTTCTGACGCTACCATTCATGAAAGTCAAGTTGGATTTCCTCAACGATTCACACTGGGCGCAGTTATTTTGAGGAACATAAAGTCAGGCAATTAAATATAACTTCGCGACGAGTTTTCAACTGACATCACACCTCGAATGTTTGAATATCGGTGCGTGAATGAATCGTTTGAAATTCGGATCACGCAGTTTTGCCAGTTAATCGTCCTCAACAGTTGGATAAAACGAGACGAACGAGGAACAGATGCGAGGTCGGCCAAAATAAATATTGAAAAGTCTCAGAGTCTAGTTCTGCTTTTTTTATTATTTCATCAGTGTTCTTCAGTGTTTCAGTTTTTTTAATTTTTTAGTCTTCTTAGCTTTGCAGTCTTTGCAGATTCTTTTAGATTTTCCAAATGTTTTTCCAAATTTTTAATCATTTTTATATTACAAAATTACGGGACTCCGAATTATAATTATTCAGATTTATAATAATACAGGATAAATAGTACAGATGAAGAATATTGAGATTTACGGTGGCTTCGTCACTTTGGGAATACACGACAGAAATCTGGGAAATTTAGATATGATGCCAATAAAGCGCGTCAGATTCATTTGCGATCAAGAAATATCATGGTCGACGAATTCATTTTGCAGAAAATCGCTGCCGCAAAATTCTTAGTTTAACGCGTAGTCTTACGAACAGAATTACAAAATCGACTGCAACTCCGGAATTAAACGACAGACCTCGGAAAATGAAACTTACAATAATGGCATTTATTTCAAAGAATATTTCGGTTAAAAAAAAGCTATTTTTACGAATTTATTTTATGTTGCAATCATATGTATTAGGAACAAGTCGCTGGACTCAACAAATACACCCTTGCGGTATATTTGAAAAAGAATTTTTTATTCCTTTACATTTATTTACATTTATTTATTTACATTTATTTTCCAAAAAAAATGTAAGATCGTATAAAAAAATGTAATATATTTTAATATATTATTTTATTTTAATATATTTTTTGCTGCAAAAGTCACTGCAAAAAAAAACACTTCGAAAAAAATCGCCATTTTGTTAGCTCTACATAAAAATTGGCAATTGTCGCTCGGGCTAAACACGCGATTATACTTTATTTAATAATATCTGTTTTCCATGTTTCGGATGATTTGTTGAAGAGAAATCGACGAGGTAAGTGAATCGCGTACTTTTTGGAGAATCGCCTTTTTTGTAAATAAATATCGAGTAACATGAATACAAAGAATTGTTGATATACATTTTAAAAGTGTATTCATTGAGCGGAACAACTTTTATATTAATATATGTCTCGGCAACATCAGCGGAAATATTGCAAAAATAGGCTTTTTGCGGAGCGTTTAAAGTAGACTAATTTGTTAAATTACGTCTGATGGTGGCTACTAGATTACGACTCGAACCCGAATCCGTATTTGATTTCAGTCGTCAAATTAACGATCTTCGCGGTCCACTCATCATTGTTCGAAATTTTCAGTTCATTGAAATCTACAAACACAACGAGCGTATATTTTTAAATAACATTTAGTCAAATTGGTTCAAGATTAACTATGCGACTCGTTCGGCTACTACATATTTCACCCGAATATAAATACTCTAGGCGATAAGCCAGGAGAATTGTTGATGTGGCGTTAGAAGTCTTGGGATTCTTCCACGATCTTTCCTCGTCGTGTCTAATCCTAAAGCTAAAGAATAAATCTCTTCGAAAACGTTTCTGACCGCGAACTTTTCTCATCTCATCGGAACCATGGTTGAAAATCGATTTGTGACGACTGTCACGCATAAAAAAACAGACACGATTACATTCGGTGAGTGTCTGGTCCTCGAAATCACGGGGAGGATATTCCAATAATCTTTATCTTCCGTGTACCTTCTTGATGTCGTACAGTTTCGTCCGGGGAAAATAGACATTCCAGATAACAACAATTCCTACAAAGCTGAATTTTGCTAGAGACCTTGGGTACACCGGTAGAAATAAAGTGTCAAAAGTCCCCATCGATCCCACGTGTGCTGAAAGAGTTATTCAAAGTCAAAGGTCAAAATTTTTGTTTTTTCGATTTTCCTCAAAAACGGTGCATTTTATCGAAAATATAGCTCATACAAAGATTGTAGATCATACAATTATCTACAAAAATGATTTGATTACTTTTTTTCGTAACAATCACTGTTCCTGAGATATCGCAGTTCTAAAAGTTGAATGTGTTCCATTCTACACAATATGCACACATTTCCACACCACCTGTGAGGTAGTGTACTTGGCGCGTTTTTTCAACGTGGTTTCCCCGGTAGACTTTCTCCACGACCTGTTACATCGAGTTTTATGGGAAAATACTGTATTTGCGGCATGATGATTATTGATATTGATATCGATGTAGGTGATGGATTTCTGTTAATATTTTAATCTGATTCGTAGTCTTGAAATTCGACTTCAACGGTCATGTCTTCTTCGATGTCTTCTTCTTCCTCCTCTTCTTCTTGCTGGATGGTCGTAAATTGTTCAGCCGAAGATGAATCAGCTGTCTCTTCGTCGAAATCACACGAATCTTCGTCTATTAGATTCAATTGAACATTCGAGCAAGACTTGTCCCGTCAATTAGTACACGCTGGCGAACACGCAACCCTACTCTTTTACAGCCACATTTAGCACTACAACCTTCTTTGCAATTGCAAAAAAAAAGTGATTACGAATTTTTTCGGAGCAGGCGGGAGTATAGTTTGAATCGGCTGCAAAATTTTTTCTGTTAACTTCCAGCCCCAGTCTTCGGGGTTCGGTTGATTGCCTAGCCATGTCTGAACTTGATAGTACACTCGATACAAGTTTTGATGATCAGAAGCCGATGTAGGAGGATGTTGAATTTGAAGACAACGTTTGCGTTGTGCGTTGAGATTTTGTACGCCGAAAGGCCCACAACAAAACCGTTGAACACCCGAAATTCGCCCTCCTTTTCGTCCGTCCGTGCCACCGTCAACGCGCATTGCCGAGTTAGAGCACCGAAGAATTTCTTCCTGACTATCGCCGCTTCCCTACGTTGGTCAGCACAGGGTCCACCTGAATCTTTCTACCAAGCTAACGGCGTGGAGCGAACGGGTGGCACGAGAAGAAGGCGGCGAAAAGCGAGCCAACGAATTGGGAATTGGACGACGTAAGCGCTTATATTTACCATCAAATAATCTGCCATCTTGAACTTAGCCGACCAGACGAACCTTCGGCGCACTCTTTATAATCGTGCTCGCGAACAACTAGTAGCAAAATCATATCAGTTTATAGATGACACGGAGAGCTCCCATATACGTGTGCGTGTGATTTCGTAAAGGTACCTCGTTATTTCCGATATTACTTTGGGTTTATAAAAATGCGCATTCGATAATATTATATTTGTTACCGAGTATTCGTCTCCTCATTTCCTTATTTAACTTCGAGAATCTACCGTTTTGCTGAGCTACCCGTGGTATTCGGTTTCCCCTTCTATTTCCATTGCTCTCTTATAAATATAAAATTATTACAAGGAAGACAGGATAGTTGTACTTGTTTCTTGATCCGTGTATTTTTTACAAAAGTTAAATGTCTATACTTGTCAATACAATCAATTTTTTTGGAGCTCCATAAACAACAAGAAGTGTACATTCTCCGAATTGTATATTTTATACTTATAAGAGACGCAAATAGGAATTTTCATTCGTATTAAGTGCTTGACTATGTATATACGTGGCATTTGTGTGCATATCGTGTCGAGTGTAACACCTTCAACTTTTAGAATCGCAATGTCTCAAGAATGGTGATTGTTACAAAAAAAAACATTTTAACCATTTTTGTAGATCATTGTATGATCTACAATTCTTGTTCATATTATATTTTCGATAAAAGTCACCGTTTTCTTGAAAATTCCAAAAAACCGACAATTTCGACCTTTGACCTCGAATAACTTTTTTAGCACGCATGGAATCGATGGGAACTTTTGGCACTTTATTTCTACCGGTGTACCCAAGGTCTTTAGCGAAATGCAGCTCTGTGGGAATTTTTGTTATTTGACCACTATCTTTATGGCTATTTTCCCCGGGCTAGTTGTACTCGCATAGAGGTAGGTAGTTGGCTCTGATTAGTTACGGCAAGCATCTCGACCTAAAGCAAACAGCCAGAAGGCTGACCTTCGCACTGACAACAGTATCGCTTATAAAATAACAGGTATGTGACCGATTCTACCTCTCATGGCCTCGTGTCACGCCCCTAAAATTGCTTAATTTACCGTTTAGACGATTATACGCTGCGGCGTTGGAACGAATAGACGCGAGGTAAAAACCGAATCACGAATAACTAATTTTCCCTTCCTCTCGTATTATTTGTAGACCTATCGAGTATTTTTGGTGACCCTCGGAAATCTATGTCCGGCGGATGTTTGGTAGTCAGATCAATGCTATATCGTTGGGTCTCTGCGAGCGAAAAAAAGTATGAGTTTTCGCTCGTTAACAATCCAAGGGGGATCTTTTTTTTTTTCAAGGAACAGGAATATCTGTGGACGTGGGCGAGCATAGATTGGGAATTTTTCTCCTTTTATTGACCAATATCTACGCGTATAATCCTGTATAAACGTAGGATTCTGATAAATTGATAAAATATCGCGAGATTCGATTGGTCAAGATCGCAATGTCAGATTTTAGTTCAGATTCTCGAAGCCACGAAGAGCATTCTCGTAGAGCGACATCCAGAACGAGATTCTTTCTTTGAACAGATCTTGATCCATCGCCAAAGTCTGATTGATGATTGCGTAGTTGCGTTCCTTTCCAAACGGCTCCCAATTCATAGTCACGTCGTCGTCCAAGTTAGAGGTGGGATTTCTGCGAAACAAACACGTCAATGGTTTGGCAGGACAAAATATGTGGGGAAGTTGAATGCCAGGTGGTGAAACGTGTTATTACCCAGTCTTCGCGAAGTTGGTCCAAAGTTTTGTGAAAAGACGAACGACTTTTTCCTCGGCAGAGCCTGGTACTGGTTTGGCTTTCATAATTCGAGGGTAGAACAAGTAACCAACATCATCCCCATGCACAGCTCCTATTCGTAATCATACGAGACTAATAATGCGCATTTTTACTGTCACGTGGAACGTACAGATTTGGACTTGCTGGTTCCAAATATAAACTTCATTTCAACACGTCCCGTTATAATTTGTTTTCACTTTTGCAAGTACGTAGCTTTCGTAAGATATTTAATACGAAAATATTACGAAAATGATCGTATTATTCTTTTAATACTTTTTCCATTATTTATTTGTTTGCGTTTTATTTATTTATACTGACAGAGACGCGTTTTCTTATTTCTCTTTTCCGATTTTCTCTTTTCTGATTTCATTGGAGTAATCGCGGACTTTTCATTCAGAAATCCCGTCACCTGTGTCTACTAAATGTGACATGGTTTATTACTTTTGTACGTAGTTCGAGATTACATTTTGGACCGCCATAACAAACATTGATACTTCGGTAAAACTTGTTGATGAAAAGTTTGATTTAATTCTGTATTCGTGAAAAATATGATCTTCCCAGCGGACCTTCGCAACGTTAATTTTGTCTGGTGTTGATTTAATCCTTTCAGTCTAGAAACTAGTCACTATCGGATTTTTAACGTTTACGAGAAGGTTGTTATCGATTCCATTCCGGTTTTTGATACCTACTTTCCCAAGATTCCAACAAGTGTTGAAAAAAATAATAATATTGCATAATTATTTAAAATAATTATTGCTAATAACACATTAGGGTAACAATGTAGAAGTGGGTCACCCCGCCAAAATTTCTTTTTTGTCATGAACGTCTTTAGTATGTTAGTCAATTTGAATCTAGTGAGGCTGACATTTTCTATTATTTCCATAAATTATGGGGTTTTGAAGATCGGGGTAACACGCAATAATAGGGCTTTTTACACCTCGAAACAGCTCGCAATTCTTTTTTAATGTTTCTTATCTCTCGGCAAAGGTATGACATGCAGTATTATGGTGACGCACCATGAAAAAAAAAGTCATAAAATGATGTTTTCGGTAACATTCCTCGAAAATGCACCTATCGGTGGATGTGGCACACAAGTCAACCCCATAGAACCCCAGAAATCGTGGGATTTATGGTGTTCTTATTTTTTGTTGCCGATTTCTTTATGGGTTTTTATGGCGTTGGGTGCTTTAACACGCGCAGAATACATGGACACGCCCAGCCACACGTGTTTTCGACGAATGCTACCGGAAACACAATTTTATTGTATTTCTATTTTTTCATGGTGCGCCATCATAATCTTGCATCTTACATCATTGCTGAGTATAATGAGAATAATTGGACGAAAATTTGGAGCTATTCAAGGTGTGAAATACCCTATTTTATTAAATAGCCCTACCTTCAAAACCCCATAACTTATGGAAATAATAGAAGATGACAGCCTTCCCCGACTCAGATTCGCTAGCGGTGACATACTAAACACGTTCATGACAAAATAGTAGATCGCGTATCTCGGGCGAAAAATGGGCGATTACAGCTGGAGTTAGTTGCAGCCCGTGCCGAGGCAACCCGAGCGGCCCTCGGCTCGCCTCGGGACGTTGAGGGTGCCTTATCACGGGCTGCACTAACTCACGCTGTACTCGCCTTCCGCCCATGGTGTACACGATACTTTTTGTGCGAACTGTACGGCAAGATACCTTTTGAGTGCATTAAAAATTGATTCAAAATGTGGGATTTTGCAATTTTTGAAAAACCATGGCCTAAAAAGTTCGCGACTGAAATGATGAATGTTCTTGCTAATTTTGCAGAACAGTTGTCAGGACAAAGATCGCGATCTTCTGATTACGAAATCGTTGCAAATGCTATTTATATTCCGTAAAACTTGCCTTCGCGGATGTCAAACTTCGGCAAGTTTTTGAAAATTCCGTACTCGTCTGCGTGAGCGAATACGTAGTTGAAAATGGGGCTCGAACGATGCCAATGCAGGACGCGCAAAGTTATTTGCACGCCATAATTGAACTGCATGTCTCCCAGCATCTGAAACGATAAAGTTATTCCTCGGACGGAACGAATGTCTCGAGACGGAGGAAGACGAGGAGTTTTTCCTGAATTTATTGTACCTCGGTAAATGCAGACTCGGAATTCTTCGTAATTGGTTCGCCCCCGAAATAAAATTGTTTAATGGAGTTTGCGATTTTCTCACGCTCCCCGGTGTCGGTGACGTTCAATTCGTCGGGTACGAACTTATCGAAGTTGTTGTTCATCTCGTCCGTTTCATTCATAACTGATCAAAACGTAATGCAACAGAACAGAGGCTTTTGCGTTCATCGTATTTAGGCACTCAGAAAAAAGCAAGTTACCGAAGTTCATCCATGAAGATTCGTTGAGATTCAGTCCAGAAATGTAGGGTATATCGGCTACTTTTCCTCCTGCGATCAACGACCACGGCGTATCGGGCAAGAAGACTTCTTCGCCTTCCGTAGCAGATGGCTCTACCGACGGCACAAAGGTGAAAAAATGCCCATTCAGCAAGTTCTGCGATTCAAAAAATTCGTCTGATCAAATTCAAATTGATTCGAGGAGCATCAAGATCGATTTGGAAGCAGCGGAATACACCACTCAGACAAAAACAATTTCCTGCTTCATTTTCCAAAATTTAAATGACCTCCTTTGAGGGCATTGAAGCATGGATCAGTGTATTCAGGGGGGAGCCTGCTTCAGATGCTTCAAAATATGGATTTTTTGTTTTTGCATAAATATTTTCCTAAACTGCCCAAGAATGTGTCCCTAAAATTTCAGAAGCAAATTCGAAATATTTTCGGAGTTACAGAAGAAATAGTGAGGAAGCGTCGATCAGGTATACGAGCGCGTCACTCGACAAAACAGGCGCGCTTCACGTTCAAGCATCGAACTTTTAGGCGAAAAGTTTTTGAAGAGCCTGAAGAGCAGCTTTATGGACCAGGAATCGCTGATTGGCATATTAATGCGGTAAGTTCAAGAAAATTACGATGTTTTATAGACGGAAACTTCGACGCGCGATTTCTCGGTTTTTCATTTTGACGATTCTTCCTGATTGGCGGGAAAGATAGCGAAAAATCTAAATGTTCTATCAAAACGAAACAAAATGCATTGTATTTGGGATTAAATTCTCTTCTAGTTGAACCTAAAAAACCTTAAGAAAGTTAACATTAACCTACTTTTTAAACGGCCTAAAGTGATTTTTTTCCCAAAAAAATGAATTTTTTGTTCAATTTGCGAGAAATTGTTGAATTTTTTACTTTTTGGTTAATTTTATTGGTTTAACTAGAAGCTATACTATTAAAAAATAAACTTTTTTTTGGGTTCTTTGTTTCAGATAGAAATTGCAACCTGCATCTTTCTCGCCGCACGGCAGATGCGCACTCTAGACGCCTCAGCGAAATGCGTGTACCAGGCATAATATGATATGTACTTCAATGAAAAGATTTGAGAAGACTGTTGAAATATATAATAATAAACTCTGTAAGTTTCGTTTCAATCGGATATGTCTTTCCTTCCCAAAAAAATCCTCGAAAAAATCGATTTTTTGAAGCATCTATAGCAGGCTCCCTCCTTAAGGACACCTTTCAGGTCCTCATTGTGAAAAAAACAAAACTACCGATTCCTTACCACCATAATGTTACCACCTCTACGATTCTGTTTTGACACGTTGTAAAAAAAAAGTCATCGATCAAGATTTAAATTTGGGTCGAAGAAAAAAGTCTGCTTAAGAAAAAACGCTAAAGTATGATTGACGTCAATACAAAACGCTTCTTCGTCCGAAACACGATGCGAATCGAATTCAATGTAAGAAAATACGTCAGCGTAGCAAAAACAAGTGAAAAAAACACGAGGAAAATTTATTACACGGAATATTAAATCGTATAGGTAAAAAAATGTCAAGACTTGTTTTGAGCATCCGGCTGTCAAAACACGCATCTCGTATTCGTGCTAGATCACACTATTGGAAAATACTTATTCGAGCTAACTGTGAAACTTGGAATTGACGAGTGGAGTAGAAATTCAGATATCGTGTCAACCGTCTGAATTAAGACAATTTGGAGACAAACTGTTGCGGATACTATTTTCTAGTACATATCGGAACGATCGCGCTTAATTCTACTCAATTAGGGATTTAAACAGTTTCATTCGGAAACAGATGCGTGAGAGTTGTTTCTTTGAAAAAAATAAGGAACTTCGATCCAAAATAACAGTGAAGATCGATTGTTCCAATTGTTAGATTAAAGAATAGCCTCCAAGTTGATGGCACAATAACACGGGTAGCATATCTGTGCACGACACAGCTAAATAAGCCTGTAATGCATATTTCTCGAATGCAAGTCGAAAATCGAGAACGTAGTTGAGAAAAGCATCGATGGCTATTGCAATGAAATTTGAATAGAAACGAGGGCAAAGGTTTTTTTTTATCAAACCAGTGATCTCACCACAGTCAAGTCGAGTTCTCTGGTGGCTTCAATGATTTTGACGCTCGGAATCTCCAGCAGCTTTTCCATCAGAACACCAGAATCGGTGGTGTCGATCCCAAGCTTTCGACCCAGCTTAAACGCAGACTCCCTCGGATGGGTACTGAATGCCCACGAGTTCAGCGCGGAACCGCTTTGCGAAATGGCGTACTTGAAGAGTCCTGCGGGAGGAGAATTTCAATGTAGACGGCTGTGGAGCTGTGGCGATTCGACTTCTGTAGACGAATCGGTGTGAAAAGAATCGCATTACCGCTCGACATCGGTGACATCATGTGATATAGTACCGAGGCACCGCCGGAACTGCAACCGAATATCGTTATTGTCTCGGGGCAACCTCCGAAGTGATGAATATTTTTCTTGACCCATCTCAACGCCGCGACCTGATCTTTCAAACCCACGTTTCCTGGTGCTACCGCGTCATCGGTACTGAGGAATCCTAGAAACCCCAAAAACGTCTGGTGCTGACGAGTGCAACAACGTTCTTCAACGTTCAACTCCTGTGCTTCATCGCAATTTCATGTCTCTCACAAAACGGAACGGTTCAACACCCAATTCCAAATCAAGAAGCTGCCTGTTACGACCTTTTCGACAAACCACTCTTTTTCTCCTGGTTCTTCGGTATTGTGAATTTTTATACTTTCTCCGCATCCAGAGAGTTCGGATGGCGCGAAACGTTTTTGGCTAACGGAATTTGGAGAACGCGTCACGCGCAGAACATGGCTGCATTTGGCGTCAAGATTTCATTTGATTTGGGAATTCGATGAGAGTACTCGGCCAGTGCATATACGAACCCAAAACTCCGAGCCTGTAGTTCAACGTGACGACGATAACATCCTGCTCTATGAGAAAATCTGGTCCATAAATGGCGCGTTCCGGTGAAGCAAAATTGAAACCGCCGCCCACAATCCATACCATGACGGGCTTTCGAGCATTCGTTCCCAATTCTGGCGTGTGGACGTCAAGAAGTAGACAATCGTCGCTGCCGACAATTCTCTCTCTAAACAAACAAAAATGTGGGCATTCCGGTCCTTGGCTGCGAGCATCGTGAACTCCTGACCATGGTTCCGGTGGCTGAGGCGACTGAAACGATAACGATTCGGAGCAACATCATCGATTTCTGGTAGGCGAAGAAGAAATGCTTTCGTCGCTGCTTACCTTGAATCTACTAGATTCGTCGATCGGTTTCGCATATCGGATTCCACTGAAGCTGTAGTACGGCTTGTTATCGAGGACGGTGGTACGCGCGTACCCCTGTATTTTACCCTGATCGATCTCAACGAGAATGTCATCGTCGGCTCGAATCAAAGCAATCGGCGAGCCGATAAACACACAAATGGCCAACTTCAACAGCATCGTTCAACAGATAACAGACGTATGACCGTTTCTATTTCTTTTATAACCACGCGTAACGCCCCGGAAATTGCTTAATTCACGGTTCGGCTAATTATACGATAAATAAACACCGCTGCCATCTTTCATTTGGAACGTAACGGCGATCTGAGAATGAGAAAACTAGTATAATTATCCTTAAACGATTTTTTTTATTCCATCGTAACGTAGATCTGTAAGATGTAGCGACTACGTTCTTTGCGAATAGATCGTCGATAGGAGCATTTCTATGAAACGATTCTTATTTGTTTAGCGTCTGTTGGGCCAGCCGTTTCCTTATCAATTTGTTCTGCGCCTTGAAATATCCTTAATGACAGTCTTGGAAGAATTTTCAAATTCATTTTTATTTCCAATTTCCACAATCTTCAGACTATTTTTGTACCCTTTAAAAAAACGTTCCAAGTGAATTTTGAGAATTTTTTCACCCCTTCAAAACATATAAAATTTCGGTCTTTTGTCCGTAACTTTTTAAATATGGAGCAAATAAGAGCTCTTTTTCAAAGTCTTCGTTTTTTTCTGTACTTTTACTAAAACAAATATGTAACAATTTTTTCGAAATATTTTTATTTGTGCTTATTTAGTTTCAAATTCAAATTCGAAATCTCTTTTTCCGATAGTGAGCGCATATTGTGAATTTGTGATTTTTTTTTATCACATGCTACAGTCGATGTAACAACTTTTCAGCTGGGGTGGTCGTGGGATCTTTATGACTACTCTTTTTTCGTCGATTTTTGAAAATTCAAAAAATGTCGTTTTTTGTAATAATCGTTACGAATACCAATTTTTTTACAGTGTATTCTTTTTTCAGTTATTTCGAACTAGTTCTCGCAGTGTCTCATCGTCCGCAGGCGTTTAAAATTAACAATTAGTCGTAAAATCTGCTTACAAACTGACCGTCTGTTTATAATTTTCAACTTTTGATTTCCAATTCCCCGATTACAATTGCCTTCGTAGCATGCTTTCAAGATCTCAGTCACAACATAACCTAAACTTCGGCGCTCCGCTTTTATGATCCTGGCGATCCTTGCAAGATGGTCACCCTGTTCACAAAATGGCTCCCTACCTTGTTGCTCGCTTCTGCGAGATTTCATCCAATGATAGCCGGCGTCTCGATTTTCGTGTGAAGAACATAAACGATGGCTCGCCCTCGCTGGGAAGTTTTCATTAGGCCATCATCAGGGTGTAAATTTTACAAAAAATCGATTTTTTTTCTTTCATTATCCGATAGTGTAAACTGTTATGCACATTCCGTCAAATTTTCAGACCGAAATTCGAATTGTTTCGGTCATCTGACATCGTTTCGGTCACCATCTTGGGATCATGGGACAATAATTTTTCTACGCCATTTTTTAAAAAAAATAAAAACCGTGTGGAAAAACAAATACAGAAATTTGCAAAAAATCATTTCTTATTCTTTAATGGTGCTTTCATTTGTAAAAAAAATCAGACCGATCAGCTTATCGTATCTACCTAAAAAAAATCGCAAAAATCGTCTATTTTTCGGTCGGTCACACTGCGATGAGCCTTTCAGGGGGTTCACCCATGTGATGGCCTGCTTTTTAAGCATTTTTAGGGAATTATTTGTCGACCAGTAAAAAGATAGAGCTTTAAGTTTTTTATCATTTATTTATATGTATGTTAAGAGTATGTATATACATTTTTAGCCAAAAATATCCAATAGAACGTGAGTTATAGCGCTGTGAACACACCCGTCTCGATAAACTGGACGCTTACTTCCTCCACGATTCCGGCTGATTGGCTCATCTGAGACAAAAAAAAGTTAACGGCGTTTTAATCTGTAAGCTTAAATACCCGGAATGAACTATCTTCAATTGAAAATACGAAAAATTGGATTTCTGGTAAACCACTGAAAAAAAAGTTTCGAATTTCATGTTTTTTTGTGTTGTTTTTGTTATAAAACAATAGAAAAATCGGGAATTTTGGTACGATAGTAGTTCATTCCGTGCGTTTATATGTGCTGAGTCTACGCGATAAATTTTAACTCATTCGGTTAAACCACTCGCGAGATACGACGAAGAAAAGTTGGAAAAACACAGTTTCGAGAAAAGTCCGGTTAAAACTAAGAAAATCTTAACTTACCTTCTATACACCTGCTTCTTGTAACTGCTGCATCTTGATAACGACTTCGAATTTACAAATATCACTTTACCACCTTATTCTAGACACGTTAAGGCAGCAATTTATGAAGAAGAAAAAATTCCATTTTTTGGAACCCATTACACGGGTGAAGTTTTATCAAGAAAGGTTTTCAGCTGTACATCGAGTGGGAAGCGCGCAACTATTTCCGGCCAAGGGCCAAGACCCCGTCGTTGGGAATTTCGTCGCAGCTCGAGGAATGCTGGTGCACGGTCAAAACCGTGGGCGTCGTTCGAACGCAGCTTAGCTTTGCATTGGTCTAGCCTTGGAACTCGAATACAAATAGCTCACCCTCCGACGAAAATGAAAGGAACGAGATCTGCTCGCTCGTCTCCGTGGATGGACTTGTCTTTAGTAGTTCCTACCGATATGGTGTTGCTCAACGCCGAAAAAAAAACTAGTTGCCGAGGAATGAAACTGTCCATAGAGAGTATTTCTTCATCGTTCGTTCATTGACAAACATCTACGTACATCTGATACTAGTAACGTTACAAAATTGAATCACAATATCTTCGAGTTGTTCGATACATCTTAAAACAGATTCTCGTATCCACGCAGCGCGTTCTTGTAGATCGATGCCCAAAACGAGATTCGTTCTCCCAGTAAATCCTGATCCATTGTCAAACTTTGATCGATAATTGCGTAGTTTCTCTCCACTCCGAACGGTTTCCAATTCACGTTCACGTCGCCATCCAGGCTCGAAGTAGGATTGCTTGAAAAAGTACGGATTTGGGGCTCCTTCGTTTTCGAAACGTGCGAACTCGAAGCAATCGTTTGATCATGGCTACACTCACCCCGTCTTCGCGAAATTCGTCCACAGCTTTGTCAACAAACGAACTACTTTTTCCTCGGTAGAACCTAGCTCCGGTTTACTCCTCAGGGCTCGAATGTAGAACAGATATCCAAGATCATCCCCATGAACGACGCCTATCCGCAAACACACGAAGCAATGCGAGCTTAAAAAAAACTGTCTCGGCAGCACGAATCAGTGTTCACTCCTTCAACTTTATTCCCTGTGCTTACGTTCAAAATTTCTCTGACCATCAAACCAGTTGACCAGCTTTTCGAATTTTTGTCAGCCTGACATTGTACATAAAATTTTTAAAACCCAACTTTTTGAAGGCTTTTCAGCGAGCTGCCAAATTATTAGAAATTGCGGAATCCCACCTTCTCCAGAACCATTTTCCGAGGGCTTGGCGTAGTTTTCATTAGACAAAATTAGCAAATTCAAGATGGCGGGTCCAATATGGCGGACAAAAAATGCGAAAAGTCGATTGACGAGAGTGAAAGTTGGCATTCGGGAGTTTTCGGGTTTGCTGATGACGAATATGCACTTGAAATTCCAAAATTCAAAATTGGATCCCACATTTTGAATTGGATTTTTCATTTTTTGAATTTTTCATTTTTGAGTGCACATTCGTAATAAGCAACCCCGAAGAGCCCCCAATACCAACTTTCACTCTCGTCACACGACTTTTCACACTTTTAGCCCACCATCTTGGATCCGCCATCTTGAATTTTCTAATTTTCACTGCAAATCTATTATCAGCGACCCCAAACCTCCGAGTACTAAATTTCAAGTCGATTGCACGTAAAGAAAAATGTGTGCTTGAAGGGTTAAAGGTTACTTTCCAATTAGCGTTATTTACGTATTATTTGTTAAAAATAGCTTCTGTTGCGAGTTGTCAAACGAATATTTTCAAATCGTTTTTTTTTTTTGGTAAAAAATAGTGAACAAGTAAATTTTGTTTCTCAATAAATTAGTGTAGCGTATTGTTATTATAAAAAACATATTTTTTTAAATAAATAAATAGAATTCGTGAATCACTCTCGCGAATTATTGTTTTACTACCTCAATCAGATGCTCTGTTATATTTAAAATACTAATAAAACCTATCATCAATTATTTGCCAAGAAAAATTTGTTAAACTAGAAGACACAAAAATCTGTGTAGTATCCCGAATAATTTGGCGACCTACTGTATATAGAATCTTCGGCGCCGTTGAATCCAAATTTCGTTCGCGGTCACGGAGAAAAATGGGGCTAAATATTTCTAGCAGTACAAAAAGTTGATCGTCTTACCCTCGTGGAAGTTGAATATATTCTTCATTATTCCGAACGGTGCTTCGTGAGTGAACAAATAGTTGAAGATCGGCGTCGAGCGGTACGAATTCATTATTCTTAGGGGCATTTCCACGCCCCAAGTGTATACAATATCCATCGACATCTGAAACAAGGTCGGTAGTAGGATGGCTTTAACGAATAATAGCACGAAAAAATCGGCACGAAAAGTATAACCAGCAAGAAATTGTCCTGAAAGCACCAATTTCGAATACTAAGGCCAAAACATTTCGTATTTTATTTTACTCGATAAAAATTCGAGTACTCGAGGACAATAATTATTTTTAATTAAAGTACATCTCACAAACATATTTTTGTATTAAAATATATCTTTACCAATACTTACAATAAGATAATGTAAGTCAGTTTTTTTAACACAACGTAAATTGCACGTGCCTCGAATTGATTAATTTACTAATTAGAATAATCTTTTTCTACAATATGCATCCAAAAGTTGTTTATCAATAAAAATACGTTTCGTGGTTTTATTCGTGGCAATTTCTGTCTGGTCCTGTTATTCGTACACGGAGAGACTTTTAATACGAATATTTGTTTTAAGAATTTAGGGATAATCGACGTACTGTGATAATCCTTCCTACATTCGTATGGGATAATCGTATTTTTGTACGCATTAATCCAATATTTATAAGGAAGAATTAGTATCGTACGCTTCGAAATAGTATTACTTACTGTTAGAAATTTAAAAGTGTGAAAAACTGATAACGATAAATAAGAGGTTTTGTAACAATTATTCTGGATATCAGTATTCGAAATAGCGGAAGTTGTAAGCAACATACGAAATTTTGGCATTCTCCGTGAGAACTCGCCACGAAATGAGCGACGCTTATACAGGATGTTCGCGATAACTTTGGCAAAAATTACAGAGTGGGTAGAGGACCCAGAAACAAGGAAATGTACCCATGCAGAGCTATGGCCATTTTTCGATTTTGGTTTGTGCTCCTATTGCGTACTCGAAACTAGCCTCTATCAGGCGTGTCGCGTGTAAAGGAGATAACAATCATAAAAATGGCTCGTGTTGCGTGTACATGGTGATTTTGACGAATTCGAATGATAATTCACGGTTAATTCCGTAAATTCAACTTTGATCAAGTTGATTTTTCAGTTTCTGTTGTTAAGTTCCATGAAACCTTATCATGTTTTTTTTTAAGTTTAGTACAAAATGACGATGTTTTTGTTGAGTTTAGTAAAAAATGATGACGAGTTCCCTGCAATTTTTTTTCTCTAACAGTGGTCGTATTTTTCATGCACACACACACGCACATAGGTCCGCATGACTCGTTGTTACTACACCACGCGACCTCCATTTTTCGTATAGTGGTTTAGAAAGATTACCACGTGTTTATACTGCAACGTACAACATTTAATTTCGCTCTTTGCAAAGCTCTATACTAATTTTTGTTATTCCAGTCCATTACAGATTTTAATATGAAGAGATACATACACTGTAAATCGTTTCATATAAAATTCTAATATTGTAATGAGTTATTCGAAAAAGTTACATCAACTCGGCATTTTCATAGTTACTATGCAAATTTTTGGAACAGTCCCTCGATTATTCCTAAATTCTCATATTTTATGTCAATTTTCCATACGGATAAACAAATTTTCATACGAAAAGTCTCTCCGCGTAACATTACCTCTGTAAATTCTTGCACGGAGGTCTTCGCGAGCGCTTGATCCCCAAAGTAGAATTTTCTTATCGACTCTCCGATTTCTTCACGCTCGCTCATCTCGGTTACGTTGAGATCGTCCGGCACGAAGACGACAAAGTTCTTGTTCAAATCCTCCGCGTGATCCAAAGCTGACGGTACGAGTAACAGGTTGCATTTTTGCATGTTATAGCAATGGGAGAGATTAGTCGGGTACACGATCGTACACGAAACACCAGTGTGCCCGAGGCATTTTGAGGATAAAAATCAAAATTAATCCCATTAAGACCCAGGCAAAAACTGAGCCAGATAGCATCAAACTAGCTATGCCATTCATAGGCGAATAAAACAAATATCCGTATTTTTACCACGTTCTTATTAGTTCGGGTTTCGTTATCTCAATCGAGTTTAAACTGACATCCTAATGAGCTAGAGGCCTGAAAGGACCACCCCGCACACTCCTTATGGAAAAGTGGTTTCGGTTAATTTAGCTGAATTTTACATATGCTACGTGTCGCGGCGTCCCAAACAAATGTCTCCGTGGGCACAAAGTCCCAACCCCAACGGGTTCCAAGATAAGGACCTCTGAAGTCAGTATCATGGGATAGGTGTAATTGGATTTATCACGGAAACTATTTGCTCTACAGTTTGGGCTTTGGGAATCTTTTTTGTAGAAAACTAAATTTTCTACAAAAAAGAACGGATACAATCTTGCTGTAAAGTTGTTGGTTCACGAGGAAAAACGAAAAAACCACGGAAAACCACGAGAATCTGCCTATGAATGGCATAATTTGTTTGGTGCTATCTGACACGAGTTTTGCTTGGGATTGCGTGTAGTCACTTTTACTCGGCATCATGCGATTGTTTATAACTGTTTTATACTAACAAACTGAACGTTGACAAAAAAGTGTGGAATAGATTTTCGCCATAATTTTTTCCGTAGAAGCGATTGGTGCAATCAGTTTTTCAAAATAACAACGAATTAATCATAATTCGTTTAAATAATTTTTTAATAAACAATTGCAAATGACCAGACAAAAAACAGGGGTGTTTTTTAGTTCCATTTGCTTACAAATGGCATAGTTAGTTTGATGCTATCTAGCCCAGTTTTTGTCTGGGCCCTAATGGGTTAAAGACCTTCGGTGGCACGAACATAGCAAAAAATAGTCATATTTTGAAAACTATCAAACGCAGTTCCCTCAAAAGCGATGCTAGTTAGAAATCTCTCCGTTTATTTCCATTTCTCCTGAAAGACACCTCTTACATTTTGGCAATGATCTCAAACAAGAGATTTGTAACATCGTCTCTTTCGAAGAATCTACTTGATAATATTTCAAATCGACCTACTTTTTTACCATTATCTCAGGTCCAATAAATACAGCTTTGAGAGCTTCTAGGATCTACCGGATAATTTTGTACCGAGCTTATTCTACGGCATTAAGAGGAGACCGCGGTGAAATTTGAAAGTCTTTCAATTTTGCCGAGACCTGAGGAGATCCTGGGAGTTCTTAGTATTTGCTGGGGATCCAAAAAACGTGGAAAACGGCCATTTCCGGAATTTTTCAAAGCGTGGAACGGAGTGAAACGGGGTAAATAGCTAGAAATAGTCCAAGTGCCTCGATTTTTCATCGATTCAGCTAAAAATTGGTTCACAGATAGATTGTATATGCGCACACGTGAATAAGGATCGGTTTTTCAAAATGTTGATATTTAGTGCACGGTCCATATTTTTTTAGCTTCGGAAATACCAGTGAGGAGAACTTTTTTTCAGATTCGGAAATACCAGTGAGGAGAACAAATATGGAATATTATTTTTTTGAAAAACCGATGCTCGACAATGTGGGTGCGCGCGCGTGTACGATCTATGCTTGAATCAATTTTAAGCTCTATCCATTAAAAATTGAGGCACTCGGACTATTTCTAGTGATTTACCCTTCCACACGCTGAAGAACTCCGAAAATGTCCCGTTTCCCACTTTTTTCGAATCCCTAACAAACACCAAAAACCGTCAGGATTATCTCTGCAAAATCCAAGGACTTTCAGATTTCACCGCGTTCTCCTCTTAACAAGTCTCGACCCATTTCTGAGCCCTACACCCAATAACGTTCCCTTTCGATCAAGCATCACCGTCGCATTCGTTTTCCTACAAAATTTACCCATCTTCATGTACAGCGATTCGTTGAGATTAAGTCCGGCGATGTAGGGTACGTCGGCGACTTTCCCTGCTGTGATCAACTCCCACGGCGTGGCTGGTAAAAACACATCATCGCTGGTAGCAGGTTCCACGGATGGCACAAAATTGGCTAGATGACCGTTCATGGCATTCTGCAACACATTCGAGATCAAAACTCTGAATAGAAATTGATTTTTTAGTTTCATAAATCGTATATTTGAAATTGTGAAATAATGTTAGGTGAATACATTAACTTTTGGATATAATGTTTTGTCCCAACTTGAGGAACAAAGAATCTGAAATATACGGATTAATTGTATTTAATCATTTTTCAAAAATTGGCAATGCAAATGATGTACAAAATTTTTTAAAAAAATTCGTTACCATAGTTAACAAAAAATGTAATTGATTAAAAATCATAAGAGATAAATCAGTTGTAAGTGCCTCTAGTAATTGTTATTTTTCCCTAAGTTAAAGCTGCCTAATAAAATTTGAATTAAAAAAAAAACAATTGCATTTTCTTTTCACTTGTTACAGCAAAAAATGTGCCATTCTCCTATCAAACTCACCTGGTCTCCGTAAGACTACGCGTATTGTAAGTTTTAGGCTCCCTAAACAGTTTCAACTTTTCAGAGAAAACTTCTAAGCAATATTTTTTTGGAAATTTTGATATCAATTGTCAATATGGAAATATCCAAAGATTATAAATACGAAGTTGAAAATAAATATAATTGACGTATATATTTGTTAATTACTGTTCGAATTAACAAATCCCTTTTGTGTGTAAAAAACGGGAACTCGATTTTGTTTTTTCCATGTGGACGAATCGTGCCAACTCACCAAAGACATGTCGAGCTCCGTAACAGCTTCAACGATTTTTGCGCTTGGGATTTCCACCAGCTTTTTCATCAGTTCCGCGGAATCGCTTGTTTTGATACCGAGCTTTTCTCCCAGGTTGAAAGCTGATTCTCTTGGGTTGGTATTCAGCGCCCATGGATTCGACGCAGAACCACTCTGCGAAATCGCGTGTTTGAAGAGTCCTGAGGAAAATGAATAGGTACCGATGTTTGGGGACTTATCGCAAGGCTGATCGTCGGAGTATCGACTTTGGTGCCAGTGAAATCGCGTTACCCTGCGACATCGGCGACATCATGTGATATTCAACGGCAGCAGCGCCGGAACTTTGTCCGAAGATCGTTATTCTTTCCGGACAACCTCCGAACTGTTGGATATTCTCCCTCACCCATCTCAGCGCAGCGACTTGATCCTTCATTCCCACATTGCCAGGCGCCGCGGAATCTCCGGTGCTCAGGAACCCTTGAAATTACAGACACTTGCTGTACCGTTCCGCCGATCATTATCGATTATAATCATACGAACCATCGATTATAATCACAAAACCCATCGATTATGATTATGATATTATGACAATTATGATTATAATCGATAATTATGATAGGAAGGGAAAAAAAGAAAAAACGTGATTTTTTTCAGCGATTTTTGCAATAAAAAATATAGCAACAATTACGTATTTTATATGATCCTAGATCTCATTGTAAATGAACATTGAGTTAAATGAATACAATTTTTTTTTAATATTTAGAAGCAAAGGGGAAATTTTTCAGTGATTTTTGCAATAAAAAACATAGCAAAAATTACGTATTGTATATGATCCTAGGTCTCATTGTAAATGAACATTGAGTTAAATGAATACAATTTTTTTTTAATATTTAGAGGTGAAGGGGAATTTTTTCAGTGACTTTTGCAATAAAAAATAAAGTAAAAATTACATGTTTTATATGATCCTAGGTCTCATTGTAAATTAACATTGAGTCAAATGAATACACTTTTTTTTTAATATTTAGAAGCAAAGGGGAATTTTTTCAGTGATTTTTACAATAAAAAATATAGTAAGAATGAATTTTAAAAAAAGCCTAATATATTTTAAGAGTGCTTTTATTTCCCCCAACAACTTTGTTGAATCCCACCTGTTCCGCAACCATTTTCCAAAAGGAAACATCATGAAAATTTGAGCCACTAATATGTAATAACATTCGGCATTTTCCTAGAGCGTGGAAACATTTCCTTTTTAAAATACACGTAAACTTTGATTTTTTTTTCTCCAAATGACTATAACTCAGCCGAATTTCATGCTATCATATTGTATCAAAGCGCGATTTACCCAAGATTAAAGGTTCTACACAAATGCCCATCGCGACGTAGCTGTAATCTACATCAGGGTCACTAAATATGATTTTTGTATACAATTTTCGTTTTGTTGATGTTATTTCATAAATGAGCGAATGAACATAATATATGTAAATGACAAACTTGCGAAAAATTCAATTTACTACAAAAAAGATCTCGTAGACTGAATCGCCAAGATTGATATTTCTCGAGATATAAAGCGCTGACTTTTTCTTAGTATGAATTTTGTCATAAAAAGTTTGACTCGGTATTCGCAACATGCGGTTTACGGGACCATTTTTGTGGTAAATTAAATTTCCCACAAGTTTGTCGCTCGCATGTTTTATGTAGGTTAAGTTATTAGTTAAATAGCGTCAAAAAAACAAGAATTTTATACAAAAATCAGATTTACCGATCCGGACAATCTTACAAGTGCATCTTACAACAGCTACGTCACAGCTCGCATTTCGGATATCATTTAATCCCGAGTAAATCGCGCTCCGGTATAACACAATAGCATGAAATGCCGTTGAGTTATTGTCATTTGAAGGAAAAAGATCAACGTTTACCTGTATTTTAAGAGGGAAATATTTCCACGCTCCGGCATAGTACATAATGTCAATATCTCAAGAGCTCAAATCTTCATGGAGTTTCCTATTGGACATTTCCAACAAAATTGTCAGCTGGGACGGAAAATAAAAGGAAAGTCGTGAAAATGAAAGGACACTGTTATAAGTTTAATCAGATGCCGCACTTCATCGAGAAAACCGTAACGAATACTTTGAATTTCCTACACGTTTACGATACATAAAAGTCTGTAACGAAATGATACTACTGGAAAGACTATTTCGGAGATTTTCGTGCTGCAAATACCGCAATGACACCTCTCGGCAAAATCTAACTCGCGCATCCTTTTTTTTGTTCTTTCGTCATCTTGCGGGGGCCCCCACAATGTGGGCGCCCCGTCGATCCTGCCCCTAATCCGGCCGCGGTACCCCATTATTTCAACTTACCAAACGGTCCAAGTCTGAAGTTGAATGTAACCACGACGACGTCCTGCTCCAACAGATAATCCGGCCCGTACACATCGCGATCCGACGACCCGGCCTTAAAACCACCGCCGTGGATCCAAACCATAACGGCTCTACAAGCATCCATCCTCGGCTCCGGTGTGTAAACGTTAACGAAAAGACAGTCATCGTTGCCGACGATTTTTTTCCTCATCATGCAAAAATAAACGCACTCTGAACCTTGGACCGTTGCATCGTAGACCCCTGACCATTGTTCCGGCGGCTGAGCCGTCTGCAACAACAGTAACAATCGTTATCACCGCAATAGATTCTCGATCCGCTGGAACTCCTCGGTCCAAACCATAAATCTGCTCGATGCCTCTACAGCTTTGGCGTACGGGATCCCCGTGAAGCTGTAGTATGTCTTATCGCTGAGGATAGTTCTGCTGGGAGCCCCTCGTACTTTTCCCTGACCAATATCGATGACGATGTCATTTTCAGCTTGGACCAAAACAGCCAGGAGGCCAAAAGCTACACCGATGATCCACTTCGACCGCATCGTTCAATGCATTACAGATATTTCGCTGATCCCATCTCTCTTATAGTCTTTGGGTCACTCGCAGGAAATTACGTAATTCGTTCTAATGCTCGTGGCATGCAACCATTCGTAATTTAATCAGGGACCACGGTGGCTCGTATTTCCGTTCCAATGAATCAGCTATTTTTTTTTTTTTGATTTTTAGTTGTTTTTGTGTAGTATATTTTCCATGTAAACGCTTTCGCCACATCCTGGTGTAATGATCCAAACGTCGAGGCACAATTGGTTTTAAAAAAATTGTCGCTCCTGGAGTATAAATTACACAAAAATAAAGTTTCATCTGTTAATGGCGAAATAATAACTTTGCAAAAGTTCACTCGGTTGCGAACAAGTCGCAAAATTTTAAACGACGAATAAAAATAGACGCGGAATAAATTCGCGAATTGTTGTGGAGTGAAATAATTTTTTTATAAAGGTGTACCAGTGCAGTGCTGATGCTTGTAGCAGTGGTCCTAAACCTAATGTGAAACTGGGTACGAAACTGCTCGTCTTTCGACGTTACAAATTTATTTTCTATCATCTACTTTCCTTAGCCTATTCATGCACTCGCTTTACAATCTTGCTCGAACTAAATTCACAAAATCCAAAATCAAATTCGAACTAAATTAACAAAATCCAAAAGCAAACTAATCGCGACTAAAAATTTTAAAATCAAGACTCAAAAATAAAACTAGGGAATTTTCATAATATTGTCCTTTGTTTGCGGTACTCCTTTTCTCGTCATTCCGTCCCCTTCTCCTTTGTCTGTCTCATCCTCCCGTCCCGTTTGGCTTCTTTTTCTCGTTCTCCCATTGCTCTTTCTGCTTTTTCCTACCTTTTCTCTCCCTTTTCCAGCGCTTTTCCCCATTCTTCACCTCTCCCTTCGTTACTTAGCTTATGAATATTCGTGTATGTAATCAAAAGTACCAACTTGTATGATCATTGCTTTTTTGTCTCTTATAATTTTTATATATCATTGTTCAATCTCGGTAGACAATTATTCTCTACTTAAGTAGATTCTTATGTAACGCGCCAAGCCTACCTACGGTTGACTCTGTCGATCTCGGCAGGAATATTACATTTCATTTCATTTTAACCCTTAGCTGCCACAGTTCCCTGGTGTAACATACCTGCTCCAGTGGGGTCTCTCGAACCCCAACCGAAAAACTTGTCGTAAAAAAAATCTATCCTGAATATTAACTTGAAAATCTTATGGTAACATTTTATGGAACTACTTCGGCGAAGAAAATTAGTTGCATAACCATAGATTAAATTTAACTGCACGACAAAATATAATCTGTTGAAAGAATAGCAAAAAACTGTGATTTTTACTCGACAAGGCTGGGGTTTCTCGGTACCCACAGTAGCAGCCAAGGGTTAGGTAAATAAATATGATCATTTTCATATTAAATATTATACCAACGGTAAGTGCTCGTAGAAGTGGAAGAAAATCGTGGCGTGATATGTTAAAACGGAATTTATATATTTATATTTATATTTGGTACGAGGAAGTCGAGGAAGTATTGAAAAAAAAAAAACTGTTTAGCGCAGACCCGTGCTGCGTATTCGGAGTGACTGCCAAAAATTTAAGACTACCAGCTTCGCGTTCTGATTTTTTTTCTCACGGATTTCGCAACTATCAAATGCATTACTCCAATTTCATCGGATCTGATCTCCCATCCATTTATTGGCTGTATTTGTACCCGAATTTGGGGGAGCAATATCATTTCTGGAATCAGAAATCCGCAGTCGTATAAAACAAGTTAAAAAAAAACCAACAGCTGCATGAAAAAGTTCCTTCGAGTGCCGAGAATCATAAGTCCCGCTCGACTCATCTCACCTGATGGCAAATAGCTTGCGACGTTCTTCGTTGAGCTTAAGAATTACCACGTGTCATAATATAAGCAAAAAAACTGTATTAAAAACAGCTACGCAATGGATAAATTCATTCAAGTGAAATGCTGGATAAAAAAGTTCCATCGATAACCACAGTCAAGAAATGTAATAATTACATTTTTAATTATTTCCGTAATTATTAATCAATATTAATAATGATTAATATAATAATTTATTACCCTTATTATTATTATTATTGTTGTTGTTGTTGTTAGCATTTTAATTATCATTACTATTAATTTCTTATTATTTTCAATTATTATACTTTTCAGTTTTGTAATAGAAATGAAAAGACGAAACTATAAATTATTAATTCCATGTGATCACGTGATCCATCGCGTGTTCTTTTGCTTCCTGAATGCTCGGACAAAACCTTCCTGCGTTATTGTATGAAATTACTTGATGCCCGGTTCCGTGTCGAGCACACTTATTTTCACGAAGGTCGAAAAAATTCATCGCGATGTTTGTTCACCGCGGACCGAGCCACGTTTCCCATGCATTTAATCTCGCATTTTCGCTGCATTTCATTCCATGAAAATTTGTCTGACAAGGGCTGAGAGTTTTAGAACTGAGATAACATTTTTCGGATTTTTGGAAAACTTTATCGTTGCCCAAAAAAATTGTTTGTTCGTAGCTGTCCCTCGATTTTTCATAACGGACCGATCGACCTACCGATAAAAAATATCATTCTTTGCTCCAATGTCCTTTAACTCCTGCGACTCGTCAATTTTAGTCCGAGAAAAAATTCTCAACGATTTCCCGAATGAAAAGTTGAAGACCCGTTTCCTCAGGGGTGAAAATATGTTTTAATTTGCAGGTGGAGCAGACGGTCGACACGTGCCCAAGACTGATTTGAACTACGAAGGATCAACGAGGACCAAATGTCCAGCGACATCATTCGCCGATGACCAGTCTGCCGGAAGTACTACTATTCCGATGCAGCTGAGACAACTGAGAGCGGAAATGAAACATATGATCAGTGTCGAAGGGCCTCCGCTCGATGGATATATCGTTACCTCCGACGACGATCATCAGGTACGTAACGTACCCCTGTTTTTAATAAATAACGAAGCTGCGGTGAAAATTGGAAAATAAATCCGGGCTCGATTCTTCATTTTACAAATAAATCCAGATTTTACAAGTGAAATTCGCGTTCATTCCAACGTGTAGAGAAACACGATACGATCATTCGTAACGAGCACGGTAAACGAGTACGTACCTTCGCGAATAAGAACCGAGTGAAAAAAATGATTTGCACAAAACTTGTTCCTCTCCCGAGAAAAAAAGATTACGTATAATCATGCATAATTGTGTAAAAATTATTCATAAATTATATATAATTCTATATAATTTTGTTAAATGTATTTTATATAGAATTGTATGCAGTTCTATATGATTGTATACAAATTATAAATAAATTATATAAAATTACATCGACGCCAATTTTTTTAAAATATAATTATACGTCGACGACTGAGAATAACATCGTCGCTCAAAATTTGGGTCACAAACATCGTCGTTCACAATTTGCTTCGATAACATCGCGTTTCAAGTTCAAATTTTGTCGGAAAAATGTTCTGACCCGGGTAGAAATGGTGAAATAGATTGGGGAAGTCCGAAGAATACATCTATTTTGCACGCTACATGCTTCCCAATTTGTAAATTAAGAAAACATAATTTTGTAAAATATGATATTCTATTTATTAGATTTTCAGATAAAAAATTCATTATGTATGTATTTATTTAGTTGCCTTTCGCCTTTCGGCTTTACAATAGCCTTTATAGCCGGCCCGGCTTTACATTTCTTTTCTCTTATTCCTTTTCCTGCCATTTGCCTCTCACTCCCCTCTTCCCTCTATTCCTCTCCTCCCTCTCTTTTCTCTTCCCTCCTCCTCCTTTTCTCTTCTTATCTCCCCAATTTCCCTCATCCATTAATCCCCACTCTCATCTGCTCTCAGAATCTTCTTTGCTCTCTCCCTTCCCTTCTCTGTGCCACCTCCTACGCAGTTTTCCAGTACGTGCTCCCAGTTCTCCACCTCCCGACCACACACCCTGCATCTTCTTTTTTCTTGTTCCTCACAGAATCTGCTTCCCCTCATTTCATTCCCCATCCTGAACCTTGCTATTCTGTTTATTTGCTTTTCATTCTTTCCCTTCTCTAAATATTCTAGCACCTCGTTTCCTGCTATTTCTCGATACATTGGGTTATATCTTGTTTCCCTTATCCTCCCTTCCCTCTCCTGTGTCTGTGCATCTCTGGCTCTTCTTTTTACTCTTTCCTTGATTTCTTCTCCCCTTCCCATTTGTCTTCAATCTCCTCCGCTGCATATCCTCTTTCTTGGTAAAACCTTTGTCTCTCCTCCTCCCACTTCGATCTCTTTTCCTTCACTCCTCTCTTCATCTCTTCCCAGCATCTTCTTGCAATCTCACTTCCCTTTCCCTCCCTCAGCTTTTGATAAGAAGTTCATTAATTAGTTAAATAATTACTTCTTTGAAATTCCTATCCATTGATTAGTACATCAAATTCAAAATAATTGAAAGGCAGAAAAAGACGTAGCAACTCCGTATCATAAAAATCAAGCCTTCTACGATAGTGGAATTTGGTTTAATTTTCAACAATCTAAAAGAGGTAGGGCAAACACTTTTTTATTCCCTGCTTCTCGAAAGCTCGGACACAATTTAATAATTTTACATTCAACGTCCACCAAACAGAATTCTTTACTTAGAAGCGATTCTTCATTGTGTAATTGCCACATATTTAGCCCACTCGAAGAAAATGGATGGAGAAAAATGGGTTTAATCGTTTTCCAAATATGTCCTTGAATCTTAATATTTCCTCGTATTGTCACTAATTTCTTCATCTCAAATACTTTTGTGGTGATGAAAACGAAATTGTCTGGAGATTTGTTTGTCAGCGTGCAGTCTTTATATTTCAATTTAACGATGTAATATAAAAAGCAATATTTCCCAAAGTCGTGTATGGACCATGGCACGTTTTTTTGGTCTTATCAGGGGCAACTCGCGAGGGCCTTGCGAGGTCCTCGGATCGGGCCGTAAAGACGAGAGTATTACATTCCGAAATGGCTCGTGGAATAATTTCCACCCGGAGAGTCTACGACCCTGGTGTAGTAGTTAATGTTTCAATTCTGGGCCATAAGTAATTTTTATACGCAATATATGACGAGAAATCATTTCATTATTCATCAACTTTATTAACGTTAAAAATATTTACGCCAAACAAAAGCAAATCGCTTAGCTTTTTTCGCCGCTTGGTGCTGCGGTGCTCAAATTTTTTGCGCAGAAAATTTCTCTCACGAAAGTCCATCTTGAAGTACGTGTTTTTGGGGTAAATTTTGAACAACGATGTTGCTATTCTTGGCCGTCGAATATAATCTTTTTCCCTGGGGCTTTTGTATGGGAACGAGGTATCGCCGAAGAAATACAACGTCGAAAGGGTAAAGTTGACTCTGAAAACGGTCATCGAACTAGGAATGATCCAGGCTGAACACTCCTCTTCACATTTTTTGGAAACATGTTTTTAATACATCGCATTAATTTGACTGGAAACAGACGAGCATTTGGAAATTTTACGACGTATTCGATTTTTGTGTTACGCAGGGTGAGACAGTGGCTCCGAGAGATGCGCGCAGAACATTCATATCCGGGTTCTCTGGATCTTTTGGTGACGCTGTGATAACGCAGGACAGCGCAGTGCTATGGACGAGCGAATTGTATCGCGAGCAAGCCGATCGACAACTGAGTTGCCATTGGAATCTCATGATAACCGACGACGAGAAGGTACCTAACAGTCGTTTGTTGCCATCCTTTTTTTATGAAATTTGCTGCACAAGGGTTTTCGAGATCGCCGATTACAATCAACGACCTCAAAAGTCCCTTACGTACCAAATATCAGAAGAACTGATCTCATTTCCAAATTTTGATCGGCCATAATGAATCCGCTATTTTGAATTTGAAAAATTTCACAGCGGATTCATAGTCAACAACATCAAAAGCCTCCATATACACGTTTTAAGATAATAATATCTATTATTTCGCCGTGGAACTAATTTACCGTTAAAATTCTGTTTTTTTTTTAAATAGCAATTTGTTACGAGCAATAACTATTTTTACGAGTTGTGCAGTATTTTTTTAGGAACACTTGTTAAACAGAAATCGATAATAAACTGCTCGCAAACGGTACCAAATTCGGAAAGGGTTGAACTGAAAGCTCATGAAATCGATCGTTGGGTTTTACAGATTCCAACGTTGTTCGAATGGTTGGTGTTCAAGTTTCAGTTCAGCGAAAGGCGAATAAGAATAGGAGCAGATCCGAAACTGGTTCCAGCATCCACGTGGAAAAGTTGGCAGCAGGCCACTCGTAATTATATTTGATGACCAATCGACTCGTCGAATTCGATGAGATCGTTGAATCATTGTTGAACGATTGCAGTTAACGCGACGGTGACGTTGGTAGCCGTTCGTAACAACCTCATCGATATAATTTGGCAGAATGACCGACCTGCCTACAATACTCAACCGGCTTTCGTCCTCGAAGAAAGATTTGCTGGACGATCTTGGCAGGACAAGATTCAGGAGGTCAGAGTAGAGATGAAGAACTCGGAGGCCGATGCCCTGGTCGTGACAGCGCTTGACGAGATCGCTTGGCTACTTAACATAAGAGGATACGACGTACCCTACACTCCTGTCCTCAGATCTTACCTAGTTGTTACATTGAATGCTATACATTTGTACGCTCCACCGGAGAAACTCTTCAGACCTGTTCACGTTCATCTGAGAACTGACGGATGTTTCAACGCCGATTGCGTTCGGTAAGTTGTTTGATGGTATGACGATACGGGCGTTACCCATCTCCTCTAATTTTACTGCGGTACCCGGATTGGCATCTAATCCCATGACCCTACTCCTCTCAAAACTTTAGGGCCATCCCAAACACTCGTGACCCGATTCCTCTCAGAATTTCAGAGCCGCCCCGATACAAATGATGAATTATTTTCAAAGTCTGCCCGTGTGGAAATTGAGTCGGGGTTCTGACGTGGCCCTGACCAGATTTAAAATTTACAACGGAGGCGCTAATCTGGCGGAGCGCTAATCTGAGCAGGGCTCGCCTAGAAACGTCACGCTCGCCAGAATAGGAAATGAACGGTACAAATGATTTGGTCCTTATCCGGCAGCCCTTTGGAAAGCACACCTCAAATTGAACCCTTTCTTATCTTTACGTCTGGGGTAACAATCAGGAACAAAACTGTAATAAAAAATAAAAACCAAGATATTTAATTTTATTCGGTACAGTTGCTTATCAAATAAAAATATTGTGATTCGCGTTCTGAAGCCACTTTGCAGCAGCACTTGAAAGCGACTACGCACTGATAGATGCACCGCTTGATGATAAAAATCTTTGAACAATCACTTCAACCTTGACTTCAACATAGATTTCGAAACATTGTACGTCTATTCTGGGTCCGCCAAGACAGGCGATTTGTGCAGTACAACTGCACAGTTCTCCCATGTCGCAGCATAGACTGCGTTCAGAATATCGAACGTGTTTGTTCAACATACAGATAATGACAGGGTAAAGAATAAAAATATTTATATGCGGATTTCAAGTGTTGCACTCGGTGGCCTGATCAGAATCAGGTGAGGGCTAGTCTGGCTAACGGAATTGTGGCTGTCATGGGGGTATTTTCAAGCTCTGCTGGTGGGGTATGGTATTTTACGTATTTTTTCATATTGCAAATTGGTATCTAATATATTCACGTGACGATGACTAGGCAATGCGTGAAGTTTTTTCTCCTAACGTAAATCGACCGGTGATATGAGAGGATTCGTGCCATGAGAAGGCTGGCAGCTTTGAGAGGCGTTGGGTCATGGGTGTTTGGTACGGCTCCGAAATTTTGAGAGGAGTCGGGCTACGGTCGGGTCAAAAGGGAATAACTTGAGAGGAGACGGGCTGCGCCCGACTATACGTCTTCATTGCAAAGGCTGAACGTATCGTTCCTGATCTTATCCTCGTTATCTTATCGTTAGCCCTCATAAATACGGGTCAATCTGGGACGATCTGACGACCATGGCGCAAGCATGGGACCTAGCATGGATACCGGACTCTTGCGGCTCTGCCAGAGGTGCATCGCAAAAGATCGTCACATCGGTGAGTGAATTAACCCATTCAAGCCCAGACAAAAACCGGTCTAGATAGCATCAAACTAACTGCGCTATTCGTAGGAACTTGGTCAAAAATACCCGTGTCTTTTATTTTGTCGTTTGCAATTGTTTATAAAACATTGTTTAAACAAATTGTGACAAAAGGTGTTGGTTTAGAAAACTGATTGCACCAATAGATTCTACGGGACAAATTATGACGAAAACATATATAACACTTTTTGTCAAAGTTCAATTTGTTAGTGTAAAACGACCGTAAACAATTGAATTTCTGAAACATGGAAGTTGTTAAGGATGGAGTTGGGTCATAATTTTTCCGTAGAAGCTATTGGTACAACCAGTTTTTAAAAATAAGCATTTTAATGGTGATTTGGTTGAATAACACACGACCACAAACTTAATCAGCTAAGCAACAATACAGACCAGACTCGGTGCACCTTCCGTTTCAGAAGTCGTTCAATTCGAATCCGGTGTCCGTTTGACCCCATCAGGCCACAGTCAAGGGCATTTTAAGATCAAATGGAGAGGACTTGTAAGCGTATTTTCGTGGATTTCCATAGCGTTCTTTCGATATGAGCTTGAAACGCCCTTGACCGTGAACCGATGGGGTCAAACGTACACCGGATTCGAATTCAGTGTCCTCTAAAATATAAAGTACACCGAGTTGCTCGGCTGATTGCATAAACTCGAATTGGGTGCGCAGTGCACGAATTGGGTGCCGTGTTGTTTCCCCCTGGATCTCGAATTGGGTCCGCAAATTAGCAATTTGTTGCAGGTTGTCAGAACGTGTAGTTCACTACCGTGCAGTTGTACCGTGATCACACACACACACTAACACGGGCGAGCCACTGGTACCACCCTCACCGACACGTGCATTTTATTGTGTTTTCATTCTTTCAAAGGCGTCCGCAGGGGGGTACGGCAAAACCGACCCTTGCCCCCCCCCCTCCCCCGGCCGCCGGGAATCGCAGGGTTGTTTCGTACAATTACGAACAAAACAAAAATGTACTTAAGGGATTTCAAAAATATTTCGAAACCAATCGAGAACTAATATTTCCCCATTGGGGTGGTTTAGAGCTTATAAATTTAAGGCATTTTCGGGAATTTTTTTTTTGAAGGTAATAATAATAATAAACAACAATATTGAAATTTTGTAGACATATTGAACTACTGAAGTAGCATAAAAAGTCATCCTCACGATCATAAACATTTGTTTGAATTGTTTCCAAAATAGCGCCAAAGATGACTCTCTCAAAAAATTGGCGCAGGTGATTTTGGTTCTTCTACTCACCGTCCCCCCTTAAAATATTTTATGGTGTGACGGAGGTTTTATACCAATATTTTGGTGCACTAAAGTTACAGAAGTTAATGTCACTGCAAAATAACCATCCTTTAGTAATACTATGTCTCTAGTTCGGACGCACGAAGGGACGAAAAGACGCGTTAACAAAAAATTGAAACCGAAAGCGGGCAAGATAAAATTAAAAATTATACATCAATGATTCCAAATAAAGAAAACAATTCATGAGATTCAATACATAACGAGAACGCTTAATGAGATTCCAAGGGAAAAAATAAAAAAAATTGAAAAAAAATAGATCAAAAGAATTTAATAAAAAAAAATTAATTAAAAACTTGGAAGAATATTGAACAAAAATTAGACACGACCTTTCTCTATAATACATCTACCTTGCCGTGGTGAGAAAGCTTATTACTAAAAGATGTATCACTACACGGTAGAAGTCGAATTTTTTCACATTACGAGCAAATTGAAAGTTCTAGTGAGTAACATTCTGCCCCCCCCCCCCGCCCGCCCGCCCCTTTAATAAAATCCAGTGGACGCTCTGGGCTCGGGACCCAATTCGAGCCTTTCTTGGAATCCGGGACCCACTTCGAGTTTTCCCGGCTGATTAGGTTTGTGGTCCTGTGTAATTGTATAGGAACAATTGGAAGTAACAAAATAAGAAACACGAGTATTTTTTCCCATTTGCCTATGAAGGGCACGCTGAGTTTGATGCTATCTGGGCTGAGTTTTGCTTGGGATTTGGCGTAGTCACCTTTACTCTCCACCATACGATTGTTTATAGCTGTTTGACACTAATAAATTGAGCTTTAACAAAAAAAAGTGTTATATACGTTTACGTCATAATTTTTCCCGTTGAAACGATTCGTGCAATCGGTTTTTCGAAATAACAGCTCTTATTATAATTTGTTTAAATAATTTCTCGTAAACAATTGCAAATAACGAGAGAAAAAGTACGGGTGATTTTTTTCTATTCACCTCCGAAGACCATAGTTAGTTTGATGCTATCTGGCACAGTTTTTTCCTGTCTCTTAATGGGTTAGGTCCACATTTTTTGGAACCCGCTCGAATTCCCTCACGTGATTTTCAGCGGTACGCGCTCGCATCGATGAAGCGTATTGCTGATAATTCCGGACCTAAGCTGTGATTAAGCCGTATTGCAAGCTGTTATTCGAAAAAGAATCGTCACGATTTCCTCATCCTGATTTTATAACGTGTTACCAGCAATAATATGATTCTGGGATAAATTGTTATAGTTTATTTCAGTATAATCTCTCGCCTCGATCACGTGAATTCACACGGATGTCTGTAATAACAACTTTTCAAAAAACCAATTCTGAGATCTTACTCCGGCAAATTAAAAATACATGCCATCGCTTTGAGCAGTTTTGAATCACGTTATTTTGAATTCAGGTCAAACTCATGTGATGGTCGCAGATAATATGGGGCTGGCTGAATATCATTTTTTGACGCGTGCCACGTCGATTTTAATTGTTAGAGATTTTTTTCAACTCGGTGGAATACTTTTGCTTTGAAGGGTTAGAGGTAAAAAAATGACCACCCCAAATATATTTTTTTTGAGTAGTTTAATTTATTTTATGAAACAAATCATTCACAGTTATTGTGTTATTCTTTAACTGTATTTCACCAAAAATTACTAAAAAAATGTTTTTATGATTAAAAAAAAGGATTTTTTAAATCCATTGATCCATTTTGTTTATTCCAAAAAAAGCCTTGACCAGGCATTAGATTAACTATTAGATTGATGATATTTTTTTGTTTTATTGATTAGTAGAATGTTACGATGATAACCGAAAAACATGACGGGGTCTAACAAATACGGCGATAATTCGGTCAACAATAAATTTTTGTTGTTGAAATTTTGGTGGAATAAAGTTAAAGCGTAATATAATACGCTCGAATCATTTGTTTTATAAAATAAATTAAAGTACTGCAAAAAAGAATTTATTTAAGTTTCATCAGAAATTGCACTAGCAGCAAAATCCACAACGGAGCATTTTTTTTACAAGCGCGATAATTTGATAGATACAGGCATTTTAATTCCACTGTTTGCAAAAACAATTGCGGGGCAACCTAATTACCTAGCTACAAAAATGACGCGAGCGTCAATTTTGTGAATCTAGTTAATTGAAAAGAAAAGCATGTTTTCGCGCTGATTTGTACGAAAGTCCTACCAAACGAATCGCAGTTTTTTGCATGGAACTAGAAATGAAATATTGATCGACACCGGAGGAGAGCATCGCAGGTGTCTTCAGAATCGGTTAATTGTTTATTAGATTCCCGCTGATCGCCGCTTAATTAAGGTGTCACCGATAATCGGGATGCGTGCGAGAAAGAATCCTGTGGAAGTCGGAGGCTTGCAGCGAGCACACATCAGAGACGCTGCATCGATGTGCGAATTTCTATTCTACATGGAGGAACAAATAAGTCTTGGCAGTGAAGGATGGGACGAGCTTCAAGTGGCGAGATTGGCAGACGAGCTACGATTGGAAAAGGATGAGATTATGGGCATCGCGTTTTCCACGATCGCGGGATACGGCCCGAACGGGGCCTCGCCACGTTACGAGGCTTCGGAGGCAACGAATCTGAACATTGGAGACACTTCTACTCTCGTCGTCGACTCGGGTGGTCAATACAAAGGTACGTGCTCGGACCGTAACAATGCAGTTATTGAATCTGCCCGTCAAAGTGCGACCTCGCGTAGTACTATTTTCAATTTCCCGCCATGGCGCGCCACTTAAAAAACATGTCGGCAATCCGCCGCAACAGACAAACAGCAGCAGCAACTTGGAATCGGCGGAAGTATAAAAATCGAAAGCTTACAGGATGGGGCACTAGAAACAGACCACCCGAATAGCAAGTCACCCTTTACCCTAGTAAGAAAAATTTTACCTTGTAATACGTTTGCAATAACGGTTGCAGTAGCCATGTTTTAAAACGCTTGCAAATTGAACCAAAACTGTCGAGGGTTATTACAAGAGTGTTCCAAGACAAATTCCAAGAGAGAAGAAAATGTCATACCAAGGGTTCTGAACGTTATAGTACAGTCAACTATTACGTACAGTTTGGCACTCTTGTGTTTGGTGCACTATTTTAAGGAGCCAATTTTTTTTTATCTGCTGTCGTATCACTTACTGAGTATAAAATCACAAAAATCGGACAATTTGTGCCACGGCGTCACGCGCCATCTTGAAAAACGTTATCGGCCGATATCTCGGTAACTGTGCACTTGAAGCCAAAAATTATCTGAACCATTATTGTAGAGAACAAAATTCCCCATCTTTTATTTTCAATAATGTTTTTCATAAAACTCACCGTTTGCGATTTATGGCTCATTCAACGAACAGGTTTTTCTCTTTCAGTCGATAACTCTTCTAATAATCGATTAAACAATGAAATGCTTGAAACAACTTAGAAAGATCAATCAATTTACTGTAACTTTTACTCGAAACTTTTTCTTCTAATATTCATATCTTCAGAGCTATAACGCGTTAATTGTCATAATGCGCCTTTTCCGGGTGGGTGACGGCGCGGCGCGCGAAGGCGCCGTCTCGGTAAACCTCTGGTTTACGGTACAGTGTACGGTCAAGCGCGGACCTTGGAGAAAGACCTTTCCTTGTCAAATTTTATGTTTATTTATCGCAATTGTTATGAACCCGCAAAAAAAACTATTGACATCGGATTATACACCGAGTGATACCAAAAAACTGTTGTCTGAAACATTTTTCTCTATTTATCAAGGGTGACTTATTATTCAGGTGGCCTATTTCTACTGTCCCAACCTGTATACATGAGAAATTTGTACACGGGGAATCACACGCAAAGTGGACGGTTTGAATATCTTGAATTTTAGATTTCCTTCATTTTTTTACATTCCTCGGTACTCATAAACAAACTCTTCCCAGTGAAGTTGGAAATTTATTTAATCACCAGTTAAATACAAATCGAAGTTAGAAAAAAAAAACTGTTTTTCGGTTTTTCGCCCATAACTTCCTCAAAAATGGTCACATTTCAACATTTTCTCCTTGAATCTTTGTGTTCTTACACACATTGTGGAAAGAAATTATTCAAAGTGTTTGTACATACGATTTTTGACTTGTTAAATTTTAATCTTGATTTTGAAACTGTACGTACTGTTCGGTTTTTTTGATGATTTTTTGTACAAGTTTTAAAACCATGTTGATACTGTAAGTAGCGGAAGGTTGAAAAAACCTTCCAGGTAAATTTTGATATTTTTATATCTCTTGCGCAAGAGACATCAAATTTTGTTTGTTTTTTTTTTACCCATAACTTTTCAAATAATCAACTAAGTTAGAACTTTTTTTTTCTCAAAATTTTCGTTTTTTTATATACTCTACAGGGGAAAAAATACGATAAACTTTGTCAAAATATTTTTATACGCGATTTTTGAGTTGTAAACGTTTAATATATTTTTTTTAAATAAGTGCATATTTTGTTTTCTCCATTAATCATTACGAATACCAATTTTTGTCGCTATGCATTTATTTTTTTTAGTTCTTTTAAATTAATTTTCAAACTTTCTCATCGTTAACAGCCGAGTAAAACTGACAAATCTGTTTACAAACAAAACTAACTGCTTACACTCCAAACATGCGCTGATTTACCGCACGAATTGAAAAGCAAAATACATATTTAATACTACAATTATTCCAATTATTCAAAAATTACTTATCGATTACCTAAGATTAACTTTTCTCGACCCTGATTTACTTGGCAACTCCCTTTTGACCAACAACGATTCTTTCGAAGCTTAACATTTGCAACTTGTTCGCTATATTTTGTCAAGTGGCAGGAAATTTACCTGCACCGTGGTACTAGGGTGTTTCATTTTTAGGCGACATTTTTTTTCGGTCCTACCGGAAAATCTGATAGTTAATAAAGAAACAAAGAATATTACCGCTGGAAAAAAATTCTACGTAAATTGGAGACTTCACTCATTCAAAAATTCGATTTCCCATATGAATAACTTTTTCCGTATTCAAAAAATTGCCGTGAAAAAACGGGTTTACAGCTTTTGTGGGGCATTAACCCTGCATCGGTAACCATGGACGATATCGTCATTCGCAAATTAACCACTCCTCTCTATTTCGGAGAGGAATGATGAACGCAGTCCGCTCTCCTGCCCTAAAAAAACTTGAAAGCGATTCAAAAAGACATGCCGACGCGTTTCAATATCTGTCGGCCGATCTTCGAGTAACGACGACGCAAAGTTGGCACAGAGACGAAATCGTTCACGGTTGCTGTCGGTGTGATTTTTTTTGGAATTTCCGAGTGATAAAAGATACCCGCGCAGCTTTAGTTTAGAGGGTATGACTCAACGTGGATCGTCGTCTACTCGCTCTAACTACGTAGAAAGCTTATGTACAGCGTAGTAACGAAAATTTCAGTAAGCCTAGACAAAACCTAAACCAACAAAGACGCGATAATTTGAAGCGTAAGATATGCGACTAACAATAAGAGACGCACGACGTTCAAACCTGCGATTGATAGCGCAAACGTGTGACAACCATAAAGGGTAGATAGCAAATGGCAGAGTGATGCAGTCAGCCCACGACGAACATCGCCGGCACTTATGTTTCGGTTTTTGCACAAAATCCTTCGCAATAATTTGGCTTGACATTCTTTATTTTTCGAA
Organism: Arge pagana; assembly: GCA_963969455.1. Lineage (NCBI taxonomy): Eukaryota > Metazoa > Arthropoda > Insecta > Hymenoptera > Argidae > Arge > Arge pagana. Next base: position 18,719,644 of record OZ018311.1, on the reverse strand, counting down.
AACGTTGAAAACAAGTTTTTCGTTCTATTTTTCGAGTTGAGGCGTTATTTTTCAATTAATATATGCATTTTGTAGGGTTTTTTTGCTCTAAAATAGCCCATTTCGGAATACTGAAATAAATATGGTTTTTGGAACGGAGCCAAATCTGGGTAGGTTGTTTTCAATCATACATAAACCAAGTATAAGTCCCTGGAATGTTTTTCCTTAGTATCAATTACAACCCGAAATATGAATTTTTTAGTGAAATGTCTCGAAATGCTCGTTCGTTATTGGTCAAAATGTTAGAGTGGCTAATTGAATATTTCTGAAAACTACCTTCTGAAATACTTGGTGTAAGCCTGACTGAAAGTGCTCCGGAAGGATTCACTACAATCGGATACTTCTAAGGGGGTTAAAATTGACCATTGACCATTTTATCGGTTTCAACTCGATTTTTCGGTGTTTAAACAATTTTTGTGGAAAAAAGAGTTTACATCTTTTTTAGGATATTAAGTTTGCTACAAAAAAGTTCCTGTGATCAAACGCTGTTGGGCCAACAGATTTTGAATTGTAGAGCTGGAAAGGTGAATGTTAATGATAATTGACAACAAATTTTATTTACACAGACGAATTTAAAAATAGCACCACCATGCTATAAAGTAGAACTAGAAAAAGTTTGAAAATTAAAACAAACGCGAAAATTTGAATTTTAGTTCATTTGTATTATGATTTCACAGTAATTATCGACTAAAATTTATCTTTATTTACTAGATACAGAAAGTAGTTTCTAAGATTAGGAACTTCAGTAGCTTTATAGCGTCTATTGTAGGATAATATTTATTGTAAGATCAAAAAACTTCAATTTGAAGAAAATTTGTTGTCAATTATTATTAGCATTCGCATTTTGAGCTCTACAACTCAGAAACTATTGCTCGGGCAGCGTTTGCTCGAAGGGACTTTTTCGTAGCAAATTTAATGCCCTACAAAAACTGTAAGCCCATTTTCCCACGACAATTTTTTTAATACCGAAAAATCGCGTTGAAACCGAAAAAACAATTTCCCCGTGTTATTTATACGGGAAATGAAATACCCTAAGCAGCACCTTCCGATTTTGTCCCGTGTCGATTTCTTCGAGGGAAACAATTGAGCGTAACGTGAGTTCTCGAATGAATTTTCCAAATTCGAATTCTCGAACAATGACGAATATCCAAAAATTCCTAAGGCGCAATTTTTGTTACAGATAGAGTCGAGTCTGTATCAACCGGATGATCCGTACCCGAACCATTTCACCAGTATTGCATAGATAGAATGAACAATCGGTAAATATGATCAATTATCTGCATCCGTACCTTTCCGATGATCTTCTGTCATTGTTTGAAACACGCTATCAAGAATTCATTCGCGACCGTTACGACTCCGCATCGCTGTTCGTTGACGCGAGAAAATCTTCAAATTTCACCTCGCCTCGATCTACCACGTTTTTACTCGAAGTTGTCCAAACAAAAGGCTTTTTTTCGATTTCTTTATTTTTCCTTTTAATATTTTTAATTCTTCCTCAAATAATCATCGATTTTTTAATCGCTAATAATTATTTTCGTATTTGTCATCGTTACGAACAAAATTATTGATTATGCAAATATTTACTATTTAATGTGAGAAAATTATTTATTATTTTAGTACCGTCGAGCTAATTACTAATTTTTTTAATATTTAATGTAAAAGAAAATTAAATACTAATTTTCCTAATATTTAGTAATTAGCGAGAGAACAATTTTCAAGTATTCAAATATCTAATATTTAAAAAAAAACGCTAATTATACCGAAATAAATTTAAAGAAACGTTATCATAAATTAGAGTGCTAAAAAAACACTGATTACATTTTGTTAAATTATGTAGAGTTTTGTTCAGTTGCATATTTATATTTTTTCGAATAAATTCAATATTTCCACTCTAATAACTCTTGGCATAAGATACTATTGCGAATAACAATTAAATTAGCCAATAACAAGTAACGTATCGGCTATTAGTTATTGAATATATTTTTTATAAGTAATATTTTCGTTCATTATTAAATAAGTAATTAATTAGGAATATTCAAGCTACCGATTATCGAATAGTTTTGTAATTGGTAACTTTTCGATTCTTAATTTTGGAATATTAAGGTGATTAATAATATTACTGCTTTAATTCCTGAGTAACTAAACGATCAGAAACAATAATTCTACTGGCTAATCCGTTTTCAAAAAATTCGTATTTCAATTAAATTTATTTTCCGTTATTTGAAAGAAAAATATTAGTTCTGTTTGTGTTCGCCGATCTCTGAATTTGTGATGCTGATTTCACTCGCAGATGGTACTACCGACGTTACGCGTACCGTGCATTACGGGAAACCGAGCTCCGAGCAAAAAGAGGCCTACACGAGAGTTCTCATCGGTTCGATACAACTAGCATCGTTGGTATTCCCAGCTTCGCTGAGAACAGATCAGTTGGATGCTTTGGTGAGACAACCCCTGTGGGCTGCCGGTTTCGATTACCGTCACGCGACTGGACATGGCATCGGACATTTTCTCTCCGTTCACGAAGGTAAGTGGAGAACACGTGGAGAACGCGTGGAGAACGCGTGGAGAACGCGTGGAGAACGCGTGGAGAACGCGTGGAGAACGCGTGGAGAACGCGTGGAGAACGCGTGGAGAACGCGTGGAGAACGCGTGGAGAACGCGTGGAGAACGCGTGGAGAACGCGTGGAGAACGCGTGGAGAACGCGTGGAGAACGCGTGGAGAACGCGTGGAGAACGCGTGGAGAATACGTGGAGAACACGTGGAGAACGTCGACGACGACGACTAACCCTTCGAGTGCACACCTATTTTTGGGAGCATCTCCTACACTCTGGGTTAATTTGACCCTGTCCATGTTTTGACCGTTCATAACTTCGGAACAACCGAAACTTTTCACCTAAAAAAATGTAAAGGCGTAGCCCTGGTAGAATATCAGTCTTGGTATCGAAGATTGCAGCTAGCGCCTGGGCGGTTTTCGAGTAGCCGAACGAGTCACGCGTTGCTAGATGGCATCTAGACAGTCACCAGCTAGCGGATATATGTTCGATAGGCGATATCGAAACAATCAAGTTTTAGCTAAACTTATGGCCGGAAACTGGCTAGCGATATTGGGTAACAACTAGATACCGCGCTACCAACGTTGCACGGTCTGTCTTCTTTATCTGGCGAGCGGACGAGCAAATGCATAAATTATTTGTGACACGTAGGTTCGAATTATTGAGTTAATATTAAACGTACCAAACAATGGAACGGCCGGAACGAAATAGAGTTTCAACACGCGTGTGAATGCGAAAAGGGAGAGCTGCACACAGATTTTGGCGTAGACATGACGGAAATTTCTCTCAGAGGGCATGGAGTCAAACAGCGACGAGACGGACGACGGTCATTATCGTAATCCTGACGAAAAGGACAGACAATTTAACGAAGGACGTGGCCATGACCATCAAAGCGACAGCGCAGATAAATTTCAATGAAATTATGACAAAGAGTATAAACCGGATAACGAAGCATTCGATCAAACCGCCGATTTGGATCACGATGAGATTCCTGACATGGATCTTGATGATAGGCCGGAAATTGTAGTTGGTGTGTACAAAAATTCGAAAACAAAAAAATTTATGTCAGTGGACTGTAATTCGTTGTATTGTAGGCGTTCCAAACGCGCGAACGCTATTTTCAAGATGACCCATTTTGTACTCGAAGGGTTAATCTAATTGGAAGGGAATTGGATGGCGAAGAGGTGGTCGACGAGACGTATATCGTTCGGGGGGCCCTTCTTGGGTCGTGATTCTTGTTCCAGCACCGATCGCCGTTACCTACGATACTCCGATCTCGACGAACGCGACATGCAATGCCGTTCAACTCGAACCGGGATACTTTTTTACCAATAAACCTGGATTCTACAGGGAAGGAGAATTCGGTGTGAGATTAGGAAACGTGCTGCAGGTCGTTGACGCGTATCCCACGGTAAGTTCGCCTAAATTTCGTCGACTTAGCGGAGCAAAGGGATAAAAACGTGAGGCGTCGGTTTGACCTTGAAAAAAATAGCCATCTCGGTTCTAAATTAAAAAACTGGCTAACTTGGATAACTGAATAAATTTAAAAAAGGAGACACGTCGTTTTAAGTTTCAAAAACGGGACACGTCGCAAATAAATTGTTTATCTGATATTTTAAGTTACCGATATTTCCAATAGCAAATTAAACAAAAAATACAACGTATAAGGGACATTTCACGCAAACCCCGACCATCTCGAAATTGCCGCAATAAAACGTGTTCACTGGGCTGTTTTTTAATTTAAAACCGAAGAGGCAGTTTTTCAAGGTCAAAGCCGACATACATCGTTTTAAACCTTCAAAACCTATGGGTCTCTTTTTCAAAAATGAAAACAGCGTGCCTCTTTGTTCCGCTATCCGGACGATTTGGTCCTTTGGCATCGAATGTAACGTCGCGTTGTTTCAGGCTAACTTTCAGCATAAGTTTCGTAAATTCAACGACGTCACTCTCGTTCCGTACGAGCCGAAACTCATCGAGACGAATATGCTGAGCCCATCGCACGTGAGTCAGGAATTTTTTTTATACTTCTTCGTATTTTGTAGATTTTATAGCTGGAGAAATGGTTGAATTCGAAAAAGTTTACGGACTTATTTCAGCAAGAGTGATTTATTTATCGCTTCTTGGAAAAGGAATATTTTCAACCCGATGAACGAAATGACTTGAAAATCATCTCGGTAACTTTTGCCAAACTGAAAAATAGACTTTTTCTCGAAAACTGCCGTTTAATTTGCTCACAGTTATAGTATTTGAAAAATATAACTATACAGCGAATTCCACGTCATATTTTTAGTTTGAACATTTTTCATTTTCGATTTACACATTTTTTTTTCAATTTTCTTGTCACATTCGAAAAACCTTCCAGCCATTAGAGATTTTATTGATCAGCCGATCAAAAAACATCAAATTTCGGTTTTTTGCCAATAACATTTTGGATAATGGACCAAACTAGATATTTTTTTCATGTAATTTGCATAAAATATATGTTACAAAAAACTTTATCAAGCTATTTTTATATGTGATTTTTGAGTTTTAAACACTGAATCTTGTTTTTCAACAGCCTGTCAACAATGATACAATGTCAAAATTAATGCGAACTGATTAAAAAAAAGAATATAACAAAAATGAAGGAAACAACAATTTTCAAATTTTCAATAATCGAACAAAAATAGTAATTATAAGGATCCCACGATGAAACTGGGCTGAAAAGTTGTTGAACAGAAAATGGTTTGCGACAAAAAAATCGAAATATGCACTCACTTTCAAAAAAGAGATTTAAAGCTTAAATCTCAAAAAGAATATGAAACTATTATAAAATTGAGGAAATCAAAAATATATATTTGTCCAACTGTTCGACTCGGCCTGGAATACCCCATATAGTTGTAATTTCTTTTTTTAACAACAATTTTTCTACTCTGCGTCAATTGGCGTAAACAAATATTTTGTATAACGAAAATTTCACTTTGCATAACCACAATTTCCAGAGATTGTGGTTGAACGAGTATAACAAACGGATTAGAAAAGTAATCGGTGAAGAGCTGAGAGCACAGAGGCTCGAGAAGGTTCTCGAATGGATGATGAACAAGACTGAGAGCATTCCACAATTGGAAGGGAGTAAACCGGACATCTTCGTTCCACCTGCAGTCGATTCATCGTCTTTTCCAAGACTCAGTCTCAATTATTTCATCCTATATTTTATATTTCACATTCTTCCGTTCAGAATCTATATTTCATGAGCATTTTCGATCGTCGTGCAAGACGAACGAACGGCGCATTCAATGAAAACGAACCAACTGAAAATGTACAATTTTCATCATGTGATTTTGCAAGCATTCTATACAATTTTTCATTTTCCACGATAATACTTAAAATGTTTAATAAAATTTGTTATAATCACTTCAGATACATATTTAAATCCTGTCGATCGCTCGATGCGAGTACCGAGTTTAATCTTGTTCATTGGAAGTAATGAGGATTGCTCGTTGCTTAATTCGTGTAATTAGTTTATTGCTATCTTACAATTAAAATAAATAGGATCAAAACATTATACAGGGCGAGTAACACCATGTGCTTTCAAACGTGAACAAATACTTTGTTTATCGAAAATTTAAAAAACAAACATAAATCTATGATTAATTTATTAATATTATGTCGATCACACGTATTTCCAATTATTCCACTGATTCCCCAGATACCTTAGATACCTTATTTATCTATTATATATTCGCCGATTCAATTCGATGAGTCGTATCACGATTCGCGTCGGTAGTCTATACACCATTGTTTTTTGGTACACCCTGTATATGTATAGTTATTATACATGATAGATCATAAGCTGTACGATTATCAACAATATATCGCAGCCAATGACGCTCCTAATAGAAATCATCAACCACAGGGAACCGCATCAACAAAATTTTATCATTAATAAATATTTTTTTAAATAAATAAATCGTTCGACCAATTTAATTTCATAAAGATATCACTGCCATATAACTTTACTTTTTTACAGATGTCACATATTCTAAAAAAGTGTCACTTGCGACAAGACGAAAATAGTTTGCGCAAAAATTTCACACGCCGAACACGACTTTTAATTCGCCTCGCGTCATGTTTGCCAAAAATTTGGCAAATCGAACCGATGTAACAATTTTTTCGCTATACATTAATTCTTACATCGAAGTTTAATTCGAAATGGATTTTTTCTACCTCGCTTCTTTGCTGAATAACAAACGAGGAGCGCTAAGATTTCCCAAGATGCTGAAACTCGAATGATGTGCGAATGTAAAAGAAATAGGCCTACAAATTTTCATGCACTTCGTAAATCGTTTACTTGAATTGAATTGATACACTCTGCTATTTGAAAAGCTCATTTACCTTGATTTTCGATTTTTCAAAAATTAATGGTTGCACGTTGTTTTTGAAGTGGACGCATTATTTTACAAAGAATGACGATTGAAAATAAAGACGACTCTCAATTTTTCCAAACAATATCGTCTTTGGCGTGTGATAAGTCGTCGACGAATTTATAATATCTCTGTAAAGTACAACTTTTGTCGAACCACATATACGATAATATAATGTAAATATATTATTTTTTCTTCTCCTCTGTCAAAATCTCATCCAAATGCGTATTTTCATTATCGATGTCCTATTGTTAGGGCTATTCTAAGATTTTCAATTCGCGATTACGGGCTATATATACAATTAACCCTTTGTGAATATAACTGTGTGATTGTTACGATCGATAGAATTATCGTCTCACATCCTTGAGAACATATGTGCTGGATCTCTGATTATTCGGACATTTTCGATCTAGGATCTCATATATTTGTAGATGTATTCCGTTTGCGGGACGAATGTCTCTTTTATCGCCTGAGGTGATGCCCAACGTAACGCGTAATGTGGTCCGCCAGCTTTGTCGTTAGTACCAGACATTCTACTGCCACCGAACGGCTGTTGGCCTACCACGGAACCTGTTGATTTGTCGTTTACGTAGAAGTTTCCAGCGGTATATTTCAGCTCTTCCAAAGCATATTTGGCCCATTTTCTGGAAAACAATCATCAGGTTGGTGTATCATAAATCAAAACATTGCATTACAAATTTTCATGTGCTTTCATTTCAAACAGCTTGTAATTTGATTAAATATTTTTCTAAAATTAACTTGGAATTATGAATAAAATATCAATTCGCAAATGGATATGATTTGAAATTGTTAATAGAAAAAAATGTGAAAATTTAATAGATCAAATTCGTACGCTGCCATTACTACGCATACTTACTCGTCGTTGCAGAAAATGGCACCAGTTAATGCATAAGGTGTCGAGCTTTCAACCAGCTTCAACGTTTTATCGACTTCGGAATCTTGATAGACATAAATTGTCAGTACCGGACCGAAAATTTCCTCGGTCATGATCTTGTCCTTAGGGTCTTTCGTGACAACGATCGTAGGTTGAATAAAGTAGCCGCGTCTAGAGTTGAAACAAAATATAGTTTACGCATTTTTCGTCGCGTTCTGAATAATCAACAATGTTATATATCTATGAGCGTGAATTATTCTTAAAAAATGGAACGTAAGACTTACGAATCGTCATGAGAACCACCTGCGATGACTTCCAAATTACTGGCAGACTTTGCATATTCTATGTAACCAACTATTCGTTTGAACGCAGTCTTATCGATAACAGCTGATGTGAACGATGTAAAATCTTGGACATCACCAACTTTCAATTGATCCCGAATTTCCAACAGACTACTTTTTATCTGAAAAATCCACACATTATTAACAATATTTATATAAACTCGTATTAATTGAAAACAATCAACGAATACTGCAGACAAAATACACAAAAAATGGCGAGCATGGAAGATGAAAAAAAAAATTGTGTATACTTAAAAGAAAGAAAAAAACAGTCGAGAACGATCTATTATCTATTTTATTGGGAAAGATTAACCAACCTGAGGCCACAAAGATTTGGGGACGTACATTCTACTGCAGGCCGAGCATTTTTGCCCGTTATATTCGAATGCACTTTTTATCGTTCCAACTGCTACAGACTTAACGTCCGCACTTGGATGAACAAAGTGGTAATTTTTTCCGCCACATTCTCCGATCATCTTTGGATAATTTCTGTAGGTATTGATGTTTTTCCCAACTTGGTACCAGAGTCGATTGAAAGTTGGCACGGAACCAGTAAAATTAATTCCAGAAAGGTGGGGTGATGCCGTTATAGTATCGCCAAACACCGGACCATCGCATGGGATGAAATTCACTACTCCTGGTGGAACACCCGCTTCTTTACAGATTTTAAATATCCACCAATTTGAAAGAACTGCCGTATCAGACGGCTTCCATAAAACACCGTTACCCTGTGAAGAATAAACGATACATTAAAAATATCTGTAGAAAATTTGACGAAAAGGAAAAAAAATAACATTCGCATGAAATTAGTCTCACCATTAGCGCCGGTGTGTAACTCAAATTCCCACCGATAGCTGTGAAATTAAAAGGTGAAATCGCTGCGACGAAACCGTCCATCCCTCGATACCTCATAGAATTCAAAGTTTCCTTCGGATTGGGCGAAATTGGTTTGAATTTAATAGCTTCCTTGACGAACCATGCGTTTATTTTGAAGAAGTCTATCAATTCGGCACTACTGTCTATGTCTGCCTGAATTACAGTTTTACTCTGCCCAAGCATCGTAGCAGCATTCAATTGTTGCCTATATTTATTCTGCATCAAATCTGCAGCTCTCAGCCAAATCTCTAAGCGCTCGCTAAACGGAGTTTTTTCCCATTCCCGCTGGGTTTTTACAGCAACATTGATAGCTTTTTGCACTAACTCCGGAGTTGCATAGTAGAACTTGGCAATCTTGTGTTTATGATTATGAGGCTGTAGAAAGAGAAATGCAACATCAAATTATCAATGGTACAAATAGCTTCGATTGTTTTTTTTTTTTTTTCATTTATAGAATCGATAAATAGTAATCGCAAATAAATCGTAATCATTAAATATGTGTAATCAAGTGGAATAAAAACCGATTGAGTCTAAAGAAAATATTTTCCTCTTCCCATTATAATTTATTCAACTTTCTCGTCTCGTTACCTATCTCAATTTTCAAATGTACCTACTTATTTAAATAGAATAAACGAAAAATCGAAAATCATATTCCAATTGCCTTTAGGATCAGAGACAAATAAGGATTCGTTTCGAACGAATAATCACAGGTTTCGGTCAATATCTAGTAACACCAGCCACAGAAGGTCTAATCATAGTGAAAATAGTATCTCAGGGCTAATTTATTATGTCCTTGTCATTCATATAATGAAACGTGCGAAAAGTCAAGTCTCGTCGAAGAACGAGCCGACATCATACACTTTTTTTGTATCCTCACCATAACTTGATATTTGTAGTTATCCGTCTTGAATTCTTCGGAACCAATGACGATGGGTACTTCTTCGCATTCGCTCGACATAGTTTTCAGTGCTTTTTCCAAATCGGATCGTTCTTTGCTGTTTTTCTCGTAGCCAAGAACTGGTTCGTTCTCCAGAGTGAATTCCGGAGGACATGGCACCGGTACGATGGTACCCAAACATCGCAGTCCAATTCTTTCAAAAAATTAATTGCAATTAGATTTTTACAAGATAAATTAAACTATTTATACGTTTAATATACACGTATCAGCGAGACTACAATATAGCGATAAAAAAAAAAGAATTATATAATATCAGCAAAATGATTTCGCGTAATTATTTCTATACCGTAGAAAATATGTATAGCGTTGTCAAGTATATGAGACTGAAGCAACAAAGATGTAGAATCATCTCTCAAGTCACACAAACCATTGAAATGTTACCGTAACGCATTCCGGGAAAGAAACTCGAAAGCAAATACAAAAATATCATGGCCTCAATAATTTGGCAATGAGGCACATGCAGCCTGCGCAATTGCAAACATTCTTGCTTGCCATTCAAAATATACCAGTTGATTTTGAAGTTGAATACTAGGAAAATGAGTCGTTTAGCTCCAACATTTTGCGTGCGTGAACTTGTTGTTCTGAAAATAGAATCTTTTCTTGATTCACTCCGTACATCGTTATTTATATTTAGATCTTCCATCATAATTATCTGATGTACTAACCACTATATCATTTGCATACAGTCGGTCTCAGTCAAATGGAGTAAAAATATATACCGGTAAAAACAGGAAAAAAAATAGCATTGAAAAACCAACATTTTAAAATTGGTTTACCCATGCATTTTTCAAATCACGATTATGGTTTAATAGCAAATGTATTAAAAATAGCTACGCTGAAATCAGCTAGAGATAGAAATGAACTACTATTTGGATGTGACACTTTGGCTACTTTGTTAGATTGCAATGAATTATCAGGCAATTTTGACTTCTATGTTCCACTGACGAGACTTAGCCGCCAAGACTGTTATTTCCCACTAAAATTAACAATGGTAGCTTGATATTCCGTTTGCCTACATTTAGAATACCATTTCTTTGCGATAAAAACTCAAACTGGCTTAACTTGTACGCAATATCGAATTTGGTTGTTAGAAAGGAGTCAACGCATACGTTACGCTATAATTAGATAATTATTATCATTGTATAATTACTAAGCTTGCCTATTTTGTGTCGATTTGTTGTACTTTACTCTGTGCAATTTGGCAAAATTAGTATCTAATTTTTGTAAATGGACAATGCTTGTGTAATGAATAAAATAAAATAAAATAAAATAAAATAAGCTTCGAAGGTGACTACTATATTGAAGTAGAAAAAGATAAGATGAGTAAATTTACAATCAACAAATCAGGACGATGTTTTACAAACGACAGCAATTTCTTCGGACCAAATATTCGCGAACAAAATAATAACAAATTATATTGTAATTTGGAACGTAACGCGCAGTATCCATGCGGTGTCATCAAATTGCTTTGCGTGAAAAAATTGAGCAACGAACCAAAAATCCAATTTTTACTTTACTCCAGTAATAAATAATACTGAATTTGGAGACGGAAATAAGCAAAGCTCGATACTCATTGAATGCAAACACAGTTGTAAGATTTTATCAATGAAAGTCATTTGTTATTGATATTATAATGAGCGATAACAATTCTGTGAATGTTAGTAAACTGGAGTTGCTAAGAATAAATAATTCATTTCAATACTTATAGTCGATTAGAAAAAGTTTCTTATCGCTATCATTGGTTAGATAATTTTATCTCTTGGATAAGTTTAGATTACAGTCTATGTCGTGATTTGAATTTGCTCGATATAGCTTCGAAAAAATGGTACGCGTGGTAGCAGGATTAAAATTTTTTTTTCATAGACAATCATAGACAATCATAGGTCGCAAAGTTTGAGGTTTGATGTTTGTTACATATAATTATCATTTGAACTTTGAATTGCAAAAGTAGTGAAAACTTTAAATAAGTCACTGAATATTTTTCATAGTACAACTACAATTTTGATGCATTCTATCTTTTTAAACGAGTTTTTTCCTCATCATTTAAATACTTATTTGTGCTTCAAAAAACCCGCTTTCAAAATACTCATAAATTCAAATCTTAGTACATGATTTTTTATTCCTAATGATATTAACACGAGCATTTCTTCATAGATAAAGATGAAAACGAAATTCAAATAACCTATATTTATCTGAGAAGAATTAAAAGTGATATATTTTCCAAACGTTCCATCGTTAATAATAAAATCAAAGACGTGACAGCTACTTTTTGACGTATATTTTTTTTACCCAATGAATGGCAATACTGTAATGGAAATCTATTTTTATAAGTAAGTTTAACCTCAAGAATCTGATTATACATGAGCAAAAATTACCAACTTACATACCAATAAGAAGAAAAATTCAATAATTGTACCTCTCGATGCACAAGATTTGTGCTAGGTCGCGAGACGTTAACTGACTGCACGAGACAGTATGGAACGAAACTTAAGACGGCAGACGAAATGACAAGATAAGGAACAATCTCAGCTGTGTATAACTATTGATAAGGTAAGAAGGTTAAGAACGAAGAGTTTCCTGTTTTGTGAACAAATATAAGATAGTAGGTGACCTGATATATTTACATTACATAAACCATGATAGATATGATTGTAAATATTATGAATGAGGAGTTAATAACAAGTATATACGAACAGTAATTGTTTGCCGAATCCAAATATAAATAAATCTATATATATCATATATCAGCTGGATAAATAAATGCAGATAATCTCAAAATGCTGATGGGAACAAGTGAAATGTTCGATATACGTAGAGGTTAATAGAATTGTGAAAGGTCAACAGCTGGTGCATACATACTAGTGCAGTTAACCAAACCTTGCTGCAGATATTATGTAACCGACACATCCTATTGTCACGTACAAGGAGTAGCAAAATTGTTACAGAAGATTGTTGACCGGAAATGGAAAAAATTCAATGATAATTTTGTTTTTAGGTTACGGAAAATCCCCAAACGAGCAGTGCGTGATGAAAATGTTACGACGTCATGCAACGAGTGCGTAAAACTCGGACAGATGTTAGTAGAAAGTTAAAGAAGAAATTGACAGACGACAGAATCGACGGAGGACCAATAAAAATGTCAATAGGAAAGCTGTGAAGCGCGAAAAAAAACAAAGAAGCGGCGATGAAATTGGATCGTCTTTTGCCAGGATGAATTCTTTTCGCCGATCATGAGATACGAGCTGTCACGAGACAACGCGACATCTCATACGTGTGAAATTATTTTGTGATATACTTATTGCGAATCAATATGAAAGAGACAACGATCCCAACATCTACGACGATGTCGCGCGACCTTGCTTTTTTTTTTCGCCATTCGTTATCTCCAAATTTCTTGATTTCTATCGTGTAACTCACTTTTGACTGCTGGTGATTACAGCCTGTCGACATACGCTCAACATTTTCCGTTAGCTTCGTTTCCAATTGGTTTATTGTTCGCAGATGAATTTTCGACCCGATAGTTCGGGCGGCTCGGGCGGCACAAAGCAGGGAACCACGATCTCGGATACCATCAAACAAATGGCTAACCAACTACCGCCGGCTGGTAGAAACTAAACGCGCACGCGTTGGTTAAATCACGAGTATATACCGCGAATGTAACAACTAAAAAATTGACTTTGCCAACGTGCTGTGTACCGTACTGCCCTGCGGTAGTACGCGAATTCGGACTTGGACTATCCAGCACAGCACCGTATTGCCCCGGACTATCCAACGCTGCTGCCCCCCGCTCGCCAATTCGCGGTAACGTGACAGGTGGTGATTTACTACGGTAGTAAAAAAAAATGACGATCGCCGTGTCAATTACGTGGCCGTCGTTTAGTCGTGTAGATGCATGAACATTGACCAGATATTTTGAGTTATCTAACATTTTCAAATGTCGAAAACAACAGACCAAAATTATGAAGTAACAACGATTCGAAACTCGGTGATTTAACATTCACTCTTATGCAACTATATAAAAAATCCAAAAATTTACACATAAATGACTACCCAAACTTTCTGGATCATTTTTATCACAGTCACTGACGAAGTAGTTTGAAATTGTACAAAATTCAACAAATTTTTTTCACCTGGCAGTTTGTTTAAAATAATGTCCTACGTGCATATTTATAAAACATATTTGTAAAGGATATTTGTAATTTCAAAATTGGATGCGTTAGTTCTACAGACTGTCACGTATTTACATTTCCTTAAATAATAGGATAGGACGTGATATTATTGTAGTACACCGCGAGGCTAAACTCATTGATTATGTCACAATCGTTACTTTGCCAAACTTTTTTTTACAATAAAATATATTAGTGATATTAAAAACAGGTAGGAATGTCAGGGCTCATACGAATTTCCAATGCATTTAACAATTTTAACCAATTATTATTATTATTATAATTATTTGGATGTTCTCAATAAAAATAAAACGGCAGACCGAGGATATTGTAATCTTTTATGTTTGAAATCTTTACACGATCGCGGTATCGAGCAGATTATATTAGAAAGGCGGTGCAGTATTAAGTGAATCGGCGAATGTTTCTTCGAAACAAAGTTTAATCGCGTAGTTATTAAAATCATAGTGGATTTAGACGTACCACAAACATCAGTTCTTATCCAAAATCAATACTGATTATTTTATTATCTTGTAATTGCCGTGGTATTTCGATATCAAGGCCTAGGTCGTCTTATCGCTACCAATTTTACGACAACCTCAGGCAAGATCTCGTTTCATGTATATATATATGTATGGCCAAAAAATAATAGGTACGTTGATTCGATCGATTGTTCACCGAAGTTATTCAACGTAGTTGATAATATTACGACGTTTTTAACAATTCAAAGTACAAAAGGACGTTGCCTGCATAATTTTACACGTAATAAATAATTTCTTGGGGATACTGTCCAACGATGCGAAAATTACCATCTCTTGGAATTCCGTACGAGAACTCTCGGACGGGTCGCGAAAGGCACGCGATATTGTATGCTTCAGATCCGAATCGCGCCGATTGCGAAAGAAGATCATGCCAAATATTCAGACTGGATGCGCAACATTGTTGTAATATTTCGTGTAAAATTCAGTACGTGCGTTCCTGATAGCATCCATCTGGGAACCATTTCCACCGCAATGGTTACTTACCGATCCGGCAACATTGCTGAGTCTACTATACTCCATCATAGCTACGTTTAATGTGTAATTCAACACTTCTGTTATACCGGTTACATTCGTAAAGATTTCAAAGGTTTGGCGATTCTAAAAGAGAATGATTCAATTACTATTAGTTGAAAATGATAAGCTTCAATTATACTCTCCTAAATATCTTGTATTTCCAATTAATTTGAAAACGACTTTTAGGTTATGTTCATTGAACATCAAAACAAACTCAATTTGTATTAAACCATGTTAGTGGAAAACATATGTCCTACATTACGATGTAAAGTATATTATAGTATTTTCCATACCGTGAACGATTGAAGGACAGCGTCATTGATTGTTTGGGTATTTAATTGTGCACAGTTTCACCATTGTAATGAAAATGCCAATCGTAAACATGACCTCGGTATAATTAAACAAGAGTTTCAAAAACTGAATAATACTACGCTATAGTTTTGTGAAAAAATTCATCAGGTTAAAATTGTATTCAACGATACGAATGTGATCTTAACACAGTAAGATTTTTTACCAAACGTAATATACAGAATATTTTTTTCACAGTCGGTATATCCGCAGGCAGTTATGGTCCACGACAAGAAAATAGCAAGACGTAGTAGATCCAGAGAACGCGATCGCGAACGTGAAAGAGATCGAGAGCGGCGTGATACGAGAGAAAGAAGACGATCCAGAAGCAGATCCAAAGATCGTAAAAAGGAGAGAAAAAGGTCAAAATCCAGAGAGAGATCTCGTGAAAGAGAAAGATCTCGAGAGCGTGACGTAGACCGATCGAGAGAACGTGAAGTTGATAGGTTGAGAGAACGAGATAGAGACAGGTCAAGAGAAAGAGAGAGAGATAGATCGAGAGAGCGTGAAAGAGACAGATCACGAGATCGAGAACGAGATCGAGACAGATCAAGAGAACGTGAACGAGATCGATCCAGAGAACGTGATCAAGATCGTTCTAGAGAAGGAGATCGGTCTCGCGACGCGGAGCGGTCCCGAGATCACAGAGATGGAAAAGATCGTGGAAAAGATGATAAGAAGCGAAGAAGTAGCCCGATTTACATTCTGGACGATGATTCAAAGACGGATGAGAATTCCGATCTCAGAAGAGAAGAGGGTAACAGAGAAACGAGGTCCAAGCCTGTAACAAAAGCCGAACCGTTGAGTCTTGAAGAATTGCTCGCTAAAAAGAAAGCGGAGGAAGAAGCTCGGGCTCGGCCAAAATTCTTGACAAAAGAAGAACGCACTGCTTTGGCACTGAAGAAACGCCAGGAAGAAGTGGAGGCATTGAAAAAAAAACAGGACGAAGAGAGGAAGAATTCTTTCAAAAGCGAGGCCAGTGGCATGAATAAAGATCGAGACCGGGAAAGAGAATGGGATGATCGTGACAAGTACTGCTATATTCGTGATTATTTTCTTATTTTCGTTTGTACATCGCGCTCTTCCGCTAATTTTACATGGAATTTTCTAGGAGAAGAGAGGTTGCACGGAACAGAGACGAGGACGTGAAGGATAAAGATAAAGAGAAAGAGGTCGAAGCTATTAAGGAACGGTATTTGGGGCTGGTGAAGAAGAAAAGACGCGTCAGGAGGTTGAACGATAGAAAATTCGTTTTTGACTGGGATATATCCGAGGATACATCTGTAGATTACAATAACATCTATAAGGAACGTCATCAAGTACAATTCTTTGGGAGGGGAAATCTTGCAGGAATTGATATCAAAGCTCAAAAACGTGACCAAAGCAAATTTTATGGAGAGTTGTTGGAAAAAAGACGGACCGAGGCTGAAAAGGAACAAGAGAAGTAAGTATACTTTCAAAATGACAATTCAACAACGATGAAATATGGAAACGACCTTATTTATCATTCACCTCTGGACGCCGATTGTCAACAATTATATAACTTAGTATTTTGATTTTATAGAATGAGATTGAAGAAAGTAAAGAAAAAAGAAGAAAAACAGAAATGGGATGATCGTCATTGGTCTGAGAAATCAATCGATGAGATGACGGAGCGAGATTGGCGAATTTTCCGCGAAGATTATAACATAACGATAAAAGGTGGCCGCATACCAGATCCGATACGCTCTTGGAAAGAATCTGGTTTCCCGAAAGAAATTTTAGACATCATTGACAAAGTTGGCTACAAAGATCTAACACCAATTCAGAGGCAAGCCATTCCCATCGGTCTCCAAAATCGGGATATTATTGGAGTTGCCGAGACTGGATCTGGTAAAACATTAGCGTTTTTGATCCCCTTGTTACTTTGGATCACGAGTTTACCGAAAATCGAAAGATTGGAAGAAGCGGATCAAGGACCATACAGTATCATCTTAGCGCCAACGCGGTAAGAAATGGTCACCCCAAACGTCTGTTTGCCATGAATATAAATTTCAGTTGCTGAAAGTAAACCGTTTTTATATAACAAAAGTACGATTCATATTTATGACTTCCAGCGAGTTGGCACAACAAATCGAAGAAGAGACCAACAAATTTGGTCAACCTTTAGGTATCAGAACCGTCGTCGTTGTTGGTGGTTTATCCCGAGAAGAACAAGGTTTTAGACTTCGAATGGGATGCGAAGTAAGTGGACGAAATTTAATTCCATAACCCAATAAAAAGACTTTTTCTCAAAATCATAGAAATTTTCTACATTTCAGAAAAATAATTAGATTTACCGTGAGAGATCAATCGGAAATCAAAACCTTAGAAATATTATACTGCTTTTCTTTTTATACTATTAAAAAGTGCTATCCATAAAAAATACATACGATTATGTAATTGCACGTTTGAATTTGAATTTCCAACAAAAATCTATAATAATTAACCGTAAATTTTCGAAAATGTTTGCCGATTGAATGAATAGGCGAACGTGATATTTTGTTTTCAATGTTAATCAGTAAAGAATAATTTTCTTTCAGATTGTAATAGCTACACCTGGTCGTTTGATAGATGTGTTAGAAAATCGTTATCTTGTATTGAATCAGTGCACGTACATCGTACTCGACGAGGCAGACAGAATGATAGACATGGGATTTGAACCTGGTATGTAAAATGATATGTAACGTGTATCAATATAAAACTATATAATTCTCTTTGAATTTAACGATTTATGGAGCTTTGTTTTACAAATGCGAAATTGATCCAATGTAAACTATCAGTTTGAATTCCGCAAGTTTAACTTAAATAAATCAATTATTCCCACAGATGTGCAAAAAATTTTGGAATATATGCCAGTGACCAATTTGAAACCGGATAACGAGGATGCAGAGAATGAAGAAAAATTACTGGCAAATTACAATACAAAAAAGAAATACCGACAAGTGAGTCTTTTATTGTCAAATTGTCAGGAATGAATTAAAAGAATATCTAACTTTAATCATTCCTTCAATCAAATCGGTTGTTACCGTTTATATTGATTTGAATTGATTATTCCTGTTCAGTCTGCAATTCAATTCAATCTTACAGACCGTCATGTTTACCGCGACTATGCCAGCTGCTGTTGAACGTCTAGCTCGCACGTATCTTAGACGTCCGGCTGTCGTCTATATCGGTAGTGTTGGAAAACCAACAGAAAGAACAGAACAAATAGTTCACATAATGGGAGAAGCCGACAAGAGACGAAAACTAATGGAAATATTGAGTCGAGGTGTCGAACCACCTGTTATTATATTCGTGAATCAAAAGAAAGGAGCCGACGTATTGGCTAGGGGTTTGGAGAAACTTGGCGTAAGTTATCTGTACCTATTATAATTAAGATAAGTTGTCAGGTTTTATTTTCTCCAATCGAAAACCGAATGCCGTAATTTCTTTTCATTAAGTAAATATGTTCTTAAAACGTTCTTTTTATATTATAGTACAACGCGTGTACTCTTCACGGTGGCAAAGGACAAGAACAGAGAGAGTACGCGTTAGCATCTCTAAAAAGCGGTAGCAAAGATATTCTTGTCGCAACAGACGTGGCTGGTCGTGGTATCGACATAAAAGATGTATCGATGGTAATAAACTACGACATGGCAAAGACAATAGAAGGTAAGCCCTTCGTTATATACCAGACAAAATCTAAACTGTTGTTTTGAATTTGAGTTTTGATCCTGATAAATGATACAAATGGATATATTCCAAATGCAATAAATTTGTGTTTGTTTACAGATTATACTCATCGTATCGGTAGGACTGGTCGAGCAGGCAAAGCTGGACTTGCTATATCTTTCTGCACAAAAGATGACAGTCATCTATTCTACGATCTAAAACAAACGATTCTTGGCAGTCCCATTTCGACTTGTCCGCCAGAACTACTGAACCACCCTGACGCTCAACACAAACCCGGTACAGTTGTAACAAAGAAAAGACGAGAAGAAAAAATATTTGCTTAGATCTTGTTAGATTTTAATAAATAGACATCATCTTGTTTTAATTTGTTGATTTCGTTCTACTGATCTCAAATATTTCATCAAATCGTGCTAAAAACCACGTTCTAAAAATAATGCATTGAATAAAAAATTTCATTCTAGAATTAATTCAAATATAACGAGACGTATACTTATTTCGTTTTAATTTTACAATTACGAATTGGAAGGGAAATTTTTAACAGTATTTTAAACGATTTGATATCCATTTTATTGTTTATTTTTATCTGTGGAAAAAAAACGAAATTTCAATTACCCAAACTGGAGACTGAATCATACAATCAGACAATCACAATTATTCAGTAAGTTTCAATTTTTTTAATGGATCGCAGTTTATTTTATCATGTGGGCCAATTCCCAATTACTCTCCAGCGTCAATGGTCCTCTAATCTCGACGCCTTCTGATGTGATTATTCCCAGTTGATACTGCAAAAACGTGTTACTTTCAACAATATCCAATATTTTTAATAATTAAGGTTTACACGACCATAGATTGCAATGGCCAGAAACAATCTGGAGAAGCATGTGCAAAAAAAAAAAACAAAACAAAAATGTCTTACCTTTGGAAAAGATCTGGCATCTCTGTAGAAAAGTACTTGCATAGCTTTTGTCAAAACGTCTATAGCTTCATCTTTATTTAAATTTGGGTTTGACTCCAAAGCTTTTCGCAACATAGGCGTAGCCATGTATGCTCCATAACCAGTTGCTATTACTGGATCAACATACGCTGTTCCGAGCTTATCCACAGTACCCATGAACCTACATCAAGCATACGAAACAACTTTAATATACCATTGTGAAAATCGAACACTCTTTCACTTACGGCTTGCCATCTTCCAACCCAGCGATGATGAAGTTATTCCAAAATGGATCAAATCTAGAACGTCTGTTATACATGACGCGTGTCAACCAACAATGCAATGACTTTGGCTTCAAAATGAATCCATCATCCAAGCAGTCTTCTTCCAAACTAATAAAAAGGAACGCATAAAACTTCAATTATTCTGACCTACATTTTCAAGTATACTCGGTATAACCATTCATCATATTAATTCGCATTTGATATAATTATCATTATTGACCGTTTATCAAGATAATTTACAGTTCATGTAATCGTTAACTATGCTTTCCTATATTTTGTCTGAAAATATTTGTTGGTAAACCGATAAAATTGTTCTAAAAGAAAATTTTGCAGAACATGACTCACATTTTCTGGTCAATAATGTTGCGAAGGTATTGGAAATCGGCATAGTCTCCACCGGCACCCAAAATAATATTATTATTGACTTTCATTATACGCTGGCAATTTCTGAAGCGAGCCAATGATCCATAAGATCCTAGTAGATCTGCAGCAATAACCACTCCATCATTGAATTGGATTCCAACAACAGATGTAGCAGTTGTCATAGGTGCTCTGCGATAAAAGATAAAAATGACCATTACATTAAGATGCAATCAAGTTTACCGGCACATTGAAATTATAAACAATTAAGATTTCGATCTTGACGCGAACGAAACTATTGATCAATGTTTTAAGTATCGTTATCAGGGGACAAAACTACATTCGCTAGCAATGACTTACAGCTTATTCAACAGTGGTGCTTATGAATGTGCTGAATAATATGACAATGACAATTTGAAATATGACGAACATTCGATAATAAGAATTTGGGTGTGATGAGAATTTCAATGACAAGCAATTTTCAATCTGAATCAAATATGGACATGGAAAAACGTTTTGAACAGAAATATAAGTTTTGTGTCCAGATGAATGAATAAAGTTGAAAATTATGACAGTAAAGTTGAAATTCCTCATAATCAACTTTGACGTTGAACGAGCGTTGCAACCTAGAGGTTATGTATCTTGTAAAAGCTGAGGATGATTATTTAGATGGACTTACTGTGATCTTTGAGCACCATATGAATCGGGAACCGTCGTATTGTTCGAAAAACTGTTAGAGAAAGCATTAAAGGGATCATCTTGCTGTAAAGAAGATCTCGAATAAGCAACGTTTTCGTAGAGGTACGCCATGTTATCCCTTTACATTAACTGACTAGCTAAACCTGACAGAAGTGCATTTTCATCGTCCACAGTTGCCACTTTCAAAGTAAATCGAATACGTGTGTTCCGAAACAACGGAATCATAAGATTTGAAATATTGCTGTATCATTGCAACCATTTTTAACGGCATATGTGACGACTGGTGACGACTATCTTGCAACATGTCATACTCAGTAATACTGAGTCAGTATCAATGTTAAGTACACGCAACATATATCGAGCGTATTCGCAAATTTACTGGCAGTAATGGTTTTCTGTAATTTACGTGACGGGAACAGGTAAGTAGTCAATTTAAGATCTATTCGTGTGATAGCCAACGACGGGTCTCCGAACTACCCCGAATGGAACCGAACTGCGCTGAACGCTCCGAACCACACCGACGTACCGCTGCTCAATTGACTGGTGTGTAGTCTACGCTTGATCCGAATGCACTGATCTTAGTTTGTTTGACCCAGCATAACTCAATTAAATTTTTCCTCAAATGAAGAATAGAATTAGTGTAAATACGACGAAATCACGTTGAATAGTTTCATGGGACGTATCTATGCAATGCTACGAACGAAATATGAGGTTATGACAGCGTTCCAATTTCGCGTAGTCAAAATGGAGACACCCTTGACAACCAGGGAATGTGAAATATAGGTTATCAAAGTAGTTATTGGCATATATATTTCGATATAACTGACCACTTATCATCGGCCGAATCGTTAGCGTGATGTCGAAAAAATATTCTCTCTAACTTCATCGACTGTTAACGTGACACAAAGGAATCTCACCCGTAAAATTATGGCTACAAGCCTCACCACTGGCATAGACCTTGTTCAAGAAGTAAAAACACTCCTTTGGGGCTCTTCCGTGAAAGATGAAGTTTTCAAAAGATGGTCACAAGGTAGGCAGATGCATGATATATCCATAACTTTATGTAATTTGTTGTAAAATCTAATTGCTGATATGTCCATTTGTCCATGGCCGCTACCAACTCGAAGTCGTCATTTCATCCTGCGGAAACATAATGATCAGAATATACTTTACTCTATTTATAGATTAACATCAATCTTGCAATAACTACACGACTATTGCACCAGTGCACTCAACTTGTAGTATTTAATCGTCGAATGAAATTTGCATATAACCTATAAATGAGTAATTATAACTAGGGCTTTGCTTATTTATCTAGAAGTACTTTGCAAACCGTATTCAATGCTTATCGTTATGCTGAGTCTAAGGGTTTTTTGGTGCTCAGAGATATTTGTCGGAGGACAAATTATAAATATCGTACCATGAGAGATAGATAATGAGAATTGCATAAAAGACATATACGTACTCAGAATTATTAAAAACCTGTATAAGATTTTATGGGACTCGAGATCTATGTAGCTTTTTTCAATGCTTGAGCAAATAGCTTATGCGTTATATCCAAACATTCTACACACTAAACCTATCAGAGCCGTCAAATCACTGCTTTCGAGAGAAAATCGGTAGAAACAAGTATATATAAAATCTCGGTAGGTTTAGTATTAATATATATAAATTCAATGAATGATACAACTTAACTTCAATTGGCCCCAAATGTAAGGAATAATGTTGATGGATTTCATTTTATAATAACAAATTGTAGCTCACTTTATAATATCCTTTTGAAATTCGAGACATTATGAGGACAAGCTTCATAAAAATGATAAATTTGCAAAATATCATAGTTGTCATTTTTATTAAGTATTTCATTTGATGAATTTATAGTAACAGTAGCAAAAATCTTTGTTAAAATATAAATGCAATAAATCATAAACTTGGTCAAACTGCACCAAAGTTGCAACTTGTTTACAATATCCATTAGATCTGTCTAATTAAAAAAAATATATACCTTAAAGATCCTATAGAAAAATTTCAAAAGTCAAATCAAAGTAAATTCTATGCATTCCCATGCATTTAAATCAGACAAAAGCAAAGTACAATGAAATTAAATATTATTCGATGATTGTTTTCATAAGTAAAGAATTTCATTCTATGAAAATGTAAAATTTTCACTCCAGTAAATTTTTTGTCACAATCATTACTCTTTGAATTGCAGACACGTGTTCAATTAGCCAAATTTATCCAATGCACCGTTATTATCAAAAAAATTCAAACCAAATAATTACATTAATTGTGATTGTAGTATAAAAATTAAACTTTTTTGGTTTCAGGTTTTTATTTCAGTAGAGATGAACCGACAGCTCTAGTGCAGGCAGAGGGTGGTCCATGTGCAGTGATAGCTCCAGTGCAAGCTTTTATACTGAAGCAGTTGCTGCTAGAACATGATATGACAAATTGGAAAGAAATGTCTGCAGAGAAATGCGACGCGTTGTTAATTACTGCAATGACTGAAATTATAACACAAGCTGCGGACAGTCGTAAACCTAAATACCGGATTGTACATACCGACGTACAGGATATTGTAATGATTAATGGAGAATTGCCTGGACCAACGACACCTGACGAAAATTCAACTATTCCCCCTGACGACCCTGAAGGAATGGAACAATCGATGAATGTTCCACAAAATAGATTTGCGATAGAACCAGATATCTTTCACTTACAATTGAGGTACCTCCTTCAAATTTTGATTTCCTATTGTCACGTTCCTCATTAACGTATTGGATATTTGGCTCATGTTATTTTTTCAAATGTACTGTATTATTTATTTTTTCTCTGCCATTTTTCAAATAAATATTTCAAAATTTTAATTCACATTATTCAGGATAGTCGAACTGGATGATGTGGACGAACTTAAAAGGTTTTTCACTGATAAAATTGACATGTTAAAAAATCCGTTTGGAGTTTTACTGTTGCTCTATGCAGTGGTATGTACGAAAGGATTAGCAGGGATGCAATCAGAGATGTCAGATTCTATGGAACCTCTCATTGACTCTACTTACGGATATGGAAGCCAAAGCTTAATCAATTTAATGTTGACCGGAAGAGCTGTCAGTTATGTTTGGGATCACGACCAAGATGTCGGAGGCCTTAGTAAGTGAATAAATATACGAGAGTAAATTCTTGTATGAAGAACATTTCAGGATTATGTTTCATAAAGTTATCAAATTAGCTTCTGTTTATCGAATCATATTTTAGCACCTCTAAACAATATATTTGTTTATTTTCCATCAACGTTCCAATTTTGTTTTTCTTAGTAACCGGATTCCTTTGAATTCGTGCAAACAACGAAATTTGATACCGATATATTTCATGTTTACAGAATTACGAGGCATAGATAAACAAAGTACCATTGGTTTCTTAGCATTGCTCGAACACTTACGGTATTGCGAAGTAGGAACATTTTTGAAATCTCCGTCGCACCCAATTTGGGTTTTGGGTAGCGAAACACATTTAACTGTTCTTTTTTCTCCTGAACGTCGTTTGGTCAGCCCTGAAACTCCAGCAGAACAGGCTCGAAGAGTATTTAAAAAATTTGACCCAGAAGGGAATAATTTCATTACTGCAAATTTGTTGCAAGACGTGCTTGCTGAACTCGATTTAGTAGCTGACACAGAATAGTAAGTTATTCACCAACGTGTTAATAAAACCAATATTGAGGTATCAAATATTTTAAAAAACTTCTCTTGCAGCGTCGATATAATGCAGAAAAAATTGGACAGCGAATCTCTTGGCATAATTCTGTTAGCAGCCTTCATGGATGAATTTTTTCCTGAAGAAGCAACAAATTGTCCTGATACGTTCACTCTATTTCATTACAATGGTCTACCACGTAGTAATTTTCAGAACAAAGTTGTTTACCGTCATGGACAAGCAGTTATGCTGGAATGTACAGTGAAGTGTATATTAGATAGTGATCCAATGTTAACCGTTTTACAAACGAAATGGCCCAGCATCGAAGTTCAATGGGTTATCGAACACATACCAAGTTTAAATTAGAATAAGAAAAAACAATACAAACCACACATTGAAAATATAGTCTAAAAGTGACTTATATTAATTAAAACAAAACTA
The DNA here is from genome assembly GCA_963969455.1 of Arge pagana. Lineage (NCBI taxonomy): Eukaryota > Metazoa > Arthropoda > Insecta > Hymenoptera > Argidae > Arge > Arge pagana. The sequence goes on along the minus strand of OZ018311.1, from coordinate 18,693,912 downwards.
TTATCTTTGAAACGTTATCTGAACAAAAAAAAAAACCAGCGTCACTCTTATAATTGTAATATTACATTAGTATCAATCTTATTCAATAGAATATATGTAACGACTACACCTACCGCTAACACAATTTATTATACATTAATTTATTCAAGATAACTTATCGAGTCTGTGAAAATCTGTAATATTGGTCCCTAATTTTTTATTATATTTTTTCTAAAAATAACTCACTTTGAAGTAAATGTTAAGATATCAACATTTTTATAGTATCTGAATTACCTGTAGATAAACTGAATGTATATCTCAATTATTTTCTTTTTGGAGAACCATGTAAAAAAAAATTCTAAAATTTTCATAGTATACCAATCGTAAGTTGTGTATCGTTTCATTTATTTTCTTTCTCTATAAACAAATGAGAAAAATCAATAAGGTTTCGTAGTAGACTATAAAACGTCAAAGTTAATCGCAAAACGAACATTGTGTACCAAAGAGAAATGATATTGATCTATATGAATTGTAAATTTCATCGCATTTTTGAAATTGTTACGAAATCGATCCTATCAATATGGTTGTGTTAATTCATATACTTAATTACGGTAATTTAAAATAATATTAGAAACAAAATTTAGTATTTGGGTGCTAAAAACGAGGGTCGATCTGTAGATTGAATATGATATAGATCCTGCGGTATGTTTGATGTTTTGAGTAACGAATTTGTAAAGTTGTATACCAAGAACAGTGTCTTCAAATCCAAATAATACTTTATGGAAAAGACGAGAATGTTTCGTTCAACGCAATTTCATTATAAGTAGTAGTAGTAGTAGCAGTAGTAATGGTAGCAGAGTGCTAAAATTGTTTGGTATTTCATTCGAGAAATCATAAGTTCCCTTCTATGACATCATAAGTTGTCTACTATGAATAGTTGTAAATTTGTGAACAAATCAGTAATCGAATTGTCACTCGGGTAGTGGTCTGCATATTGGCGCTAATACGTAACAATTGAAGACATTACATGCGACCTCGTGATGCAGCTTGCCGTTTGTTTCCAGTTCGTTATGCGGCAATTCGGAAAAGTCGCCGTAAAAGAGTATTAGCAGCTCCCATAGCAACTGAAATCTTGCTAAAAATGAAAGATCGACTTTTTTCGAGTCCGATTAACCTTACCGCTCTATTTTCAGCAACATTTAAGTGGCGGAAATTTTAAAATAGTACCACGCGACTATAGTCACATGTATATATTTGCTGCAGCAAGCGGCACGATGCCATCTGCACGTGTGTCTATGATCTATTTGACATAGGCAATCGAAATGGCCGGCCTCATACCTTTCTTCATACATATGAGAGAGTTAATTGCTTTTCACAATATTTTCTCCGCGGAAGAACCGAATTCCGTTCGGGACGCGATTTCGGGTACATTCTTGATTCTGCTTGATTCATATTCTGTTCGCTCAACACATTTTTATCCTCGATAGAGTTAAACGTAAGCCGGCCAAGATGTAGTGAGAATATTCTCTGGGGATTGGTCGAACGCACCCCGCGTTGTAATGACGGGCCAATCGACGTGCAGTGTTCTGTGGACGCCATATTTGTCTTTACTTGCGCATCCGCGTGTGAAACCGTCTCCGATGATAAATTGCACGACCGTCGCAATCATTCTCCTTAATTTTGCTCTTCGCCAGAATTTCTTAAAGCGACGAATTTGACCGCAAAATTCACCAAAATGCCAATGAGTCCGAGCACGAAACAGAAGATATCGATAGTGGTTGATGTAACCAAAGTTGTATTTCATTGGGGATTCATTCCGGCAGTTTTATTTTTAGGTTAGTATTTGTAAATTAATATATTGTATTTTCGCACCGTTGCCAGGCACGTGATGATATAAATCTGGTCGTTTCTTAAATATTTCTACAGCGATCATTCGTATTTCATAAAATTTCTTCAACGCAACTCTGAGATTTCTTTATATCAAAATAAAATGTAAATGTAACTGAAGCTTATGCCTTGGAACTGTTTCTGTACAGTCGGAAATTGCATTATATCTTTTATCTATCGTTCTTTCATGTCATTCTGGGATCTCAATAGTCAAATTGATTTACCTTTGAAGAGATACAGTTCAATCGCAAGGTCAATTTAATCTCGTCATCTCGTTACTACGCATTTATTTCTTTATCATGATTCCAAGAAATTCATATATAAATGCTATCACACATATTTTGTATTGTAAAATGAAACTTTTGTTGCATGGACAGAGAAACCAATAAATAACTAATATAATACTATCATTTTCAACCAGATGGTCATAAGTGATGCTTTCGATTCAACTACTGAACAATCGTATTTTCAGAACATGAAAACTAAGTACTTTTTCTTAAAATAATCTTCTTAATTAGAATTAGAAATTTCATTAGCCTGATAAAAACCTGTGCAACTTTACAAGTATAAAACACAAAAAAAAATATTGCGAAGTTCTCAATTGATACGACCATACAGTTAAATTTGGAATCGAATTATGAATTTATTTCCAAAAAAAAACAGTGATATAAATTTGGACTACTAATAGCACGTAGCGTTTCTTTTAAGTGTAAACTTGAGAACATACATTTTCTGTACTATTTTGTCCAGTCATAGTAAGAAGAGGTATGAAAATATGTTATTCAAATATTTGATCATTATGATTCCAAAATTGGTCTTGCGTTCGTTATTTTTGCAAATTGATGAAGTACTTGAACGATTGATTGCAACTGACAAAAACATATATTGAAAAGTAAAGTTTTGTTCTCATTTTTAACCATAGGATTTAGAAAAGGTGCTGATCCCGGTATGCCACCCCTGTCTGTAATGAAGTACGTATTAGAAAAATTTATAATATTCTAGTATTAACTTGACTGATGTTAAAGTTGATAACTAATCAACAAAATGATCTAAATGTTGTTGGATTATGTAATTAGATATGTCGAAATGACAATTTTCAGAAATTTTTATACTCACGACATAATTAACGAAATGTATTGCGTTTGTTTCAGTTTGCTTTGGCAATAAGCATTCCGACATCTGATCACGATTTCAACATCTTCCAAAGCTGATGAATTCACGTTATTCCGTGTATAATAAGTAAAAAATGATTACGTCAAAATTTACAAAATAAAGGCTTAGTTACGTTACACCAAAATGCAACGATTGGTTTTGTTTAGTAAATTTTCCTATTGTTTGTCGTATCATAACTATACATATCCCTCTCGTTTAAAATTTTAGCCACAATCATACAATATTCACGTATTTGATTGGATGGCAAAGACCAAATTCTCATGACATTGTAAATGTTGGTCACAGTTGAAATACAATACGACCACGCTATAAATATACGAAATTTCGAAGAAGGGACTTCACAATTTCTATACAGTTTTTTACAGAAACTATACAAAACTTTATACAGTATTCTGATATATTTTCCGACTAAAATCAATTCCTTGTATTTCGAAAAGAAAATCTCAAGTAGAGGAACATCACAGCGAGAAAAAACGAATTTGTTCCTTATAAAAAATATTGAACTTTTACAAGTTACTACATTTTTGTAGAATCAAATTAATAGTAATCGCAAAAATACATTCACTTTGGTTACGTAGGGAGCGAAGTGTTATCTGATGTATTACATGTTTTGATAGTAATTTCAACGTTTATTTTCAAATCATAATATATACAAATATCCCGTACAATACATTCATTCGTTTTATATTACATTATTTTATTATATTTCTTCATTACATTAGAGTTTTTTTATATGACTTACTGATGCTAATAAATGGTACCGATGGTAATAAATATATGTTTTGAGTCAATAAGATATGATTCAATTATCATTGCATATTTCGAATGCTGATAACACAAGCGCTTTTATTGTAGGTGCATAACACACCTACAATTCTGCACTCGTTGCAAAAATTTTCCCGATTTTGTTCTCAGTCCATGATGGTAACTGTCAGATGGTACATATGTTACAGTTAATATATTTAACTGGTAAGTATTAGTAATTACCAGCTAGCGTGAATAATAAGTAAATCATCTGGTTAACATGTTAAGTTCAATAGGATTCATCAAATGAATGGATTGTTATTGATAATTCAGTATAGTTGAGAACACCGTATCTCAGACATAGCTAGTATCAGGTAAAGTTCAATTATACCCTGAGAGAATCGTCCCTTCTGAAGGTCCTTTTTTTCCTTTTGTTTGCATTTTGCGATCTAAATAAAATAAACAATGGCGAAATTTTTATCGTATATTAATTCACATTTTGAGCACACTACAATTTTTTCAACTGGAAATCGTTGCTCATTGCTATGATTTACATGGCAACTCGGCTACTCATTTTCAAACACTCTTTTTTTTCAGTTGCCATGATTGCAGCTTTAATATTAGAACGGCTTTGAATATCGGAAAATAAGTTCGCCCACATATTCTATACCGTATTTAGATGAAATTTATGCCAAAAAAGAGAAACGTTTTTTTTAGCAGTAACATGGGATGATCCCCTGATTAGAATTTTCATTCGTAGCATGTCAGACGAGAAGCTGAGGCAGCTTCGTGTTTCTAGCGATCGTTGGATACTGCAACCTTTGTAACCTGAAATATCCATAATGAATGCCATCAAAATTTGGCGGTACATTTCCAAACAAAAATACAGGAATATCTTGAACGTTAATCTATAATGTATACATCGATGACAAAATTTAGCGCTTTGCTTCCGTAGTTTGTAAACATGAGAATCACGTCAGACAACTTACAAATTCTTCGCTGCGAGGTAATTGTGCAGTTGTACAGCTGTTGTATGTATCAAAGTTTGTGTATGAGAATTGTGATCTTCTCCTGAGTAGCAACTGTTTAACGTATGCTCCATTTTTACATAAGAGAAAAATAATGAGGCAAATCAAGAGCACAGCCAGAACTACGCTGCATCCGAGAAGGCTAAAAAACCAAATGCGGTTATTTCTTGTAACATCGAGGAATTCAATTCCAACGATAACTATAAAATAAAACTCACATATTGCCAGCAATACCGTTACTCGTGGGACAGCATACATTGTCGCCGCAACAGTATTCCCATGATTCACACACACCCCATTCACAGAAAATGTCGTCTGCAAGCTGTGATGTGAAAAAATATGGAAAAATTGATCCAACATGAAATAGCAACTTTGTGCATATCGTAGTAATAGGATATATTACCGAATTAGTTGTCGAGACACAATAATGTAGAAATATAAGGAGCGATGTTGTCGCTTTCCAATCCATTGCTGTCATTTTTCATAAAAACAACGATTTAATATTTGACGTGTATTCAAACACTATAAATCATTACATTGTTTCGAAACAAACTAATCTGGAAATATGTAATTATATCAGTTTGTTGAAAATCAACCATGACCTTTTTCATGTAAAAGTTATTTAGATTGTATTTATCACCTTCATATGTTTAACGAGAAACAGGTTATTTTTCACGGAGTTTTACACGGCGACAATAATTATTGACTGTGATCCTGCAATCCTGTCGTAACATGACGTTGTAACGTTGATTCCACGTCAATTATTAATGTATAATTGACTTGATAAGCTATAGATGGTGTTTTGTCATCAGTAGTACGCATGAAGTTTGTTCGATCTGTTGCATTAGTTGAGCTAATAATACGTTTACTTAAGTACGTTGCATCTCGAACTTGGTACTCATTTCTACTAGCAATTCGCGTGACGTCATACATTGTGACTTTCACGCTGTGTCGGTGCAAACCGCAAAATACACGGTTGTGCTGCTAGAGTATGACGGACCGTGGACCACACAAGCGAACAACGGCATGCCGGTGGAGCGAACGCATTCGGCTGGTTTCGGAAGATCGAACGAACCCGAACCGAACGACGCTTAGGGTTCGTTCGGGCTTCCGAAACATTCCGAAGTGAGTCGAACGCCTGCGCCACACCGAAATGCCGCCGTCCGATTGTAGCGGTGCACGATCGGTCCACACCCACCTCTATCCTTTACAGATGTATCCAACACATTTGCCAATGGTTGGATTTCTGCTTTGGAAGTACTCGGCCAGTCAACGGGGAACTTGACCTTGTATGCACTATTTTAAGGAGTCGATTTTTTTTTAACTGCTGTAGTATCACTTACTGAGTATAAAATCACAAAAATCGAACAAATTGTGCCCCGGCGTCACGCGCCATCTTGAAAAAACGTTATCGGCCGATATCTCGGTAACTATGCACTTGAGGCCAAAAATAATCAGAACCATTATTGTAGAGAACAAAATTCCCCATCTTTTATTTCCAATAATGTTTTTCATAAAACTCACCGTTTGCGATTTATGGCTCATTCAACGAACAGGTTTTTCTCTTTCAGTCGATAACTCTTCTAATAATCGATTAAACAATGAAATGCTTGAAACAACTTTGAAAGATCAATCAATTTACTGTAACTTTTACTGGAAACTTTTTCTTCTAATATTCATACCTTCAGAGCTATAACGCGTTAATTGTCATAATGCGCCTTCTTCGGGCGGGTGACGGCGCGGCGCGCGAAGGCGCCGTCTCGGTAAACCTCTGGCGAAGTTTCTCAAATTAACGCGTTATAGCTCTGAAGGTATGAATATTAGAAGAAAAAGTTTCCAGTAAAAGTTACAGTAAATTGATTGATCTTTCAAAGTTGTTTCAAGCATTTCATTGTTTAATCGATTATTAGAAGAGTTATCGACTGAAAGAGAAAAACCTGTCCGTTGAATGAGCCATAAATCGCCAACGGTGAGTTTTATGAAAAACATTATTGGAAATAAAAGATGGGGAATTTTGTTCTCTACAATAATGGTTCTGATTATTTTTGGCCTCAAGTGCATAGTTACCGAGATATCGGCCGATAACGTTTTTTCAAGATGGCGCGTGACACCGGGGCACAATTTGTTCGATTTTTGTGATTTTATACTCAGTAAGTGATACTACAGCAGATAAAAAAAATCGACTCCTTAAAATAGTGCACCAAACACAATAGTGCCAAACTCCCCGTTGACTGTACTATACGTGTCGTTTTGTTTCAGAACAATGATTTTGCGCGGCTATTTTTAAATATAAGGAAGATTCTGAATCCATTGTATAAAGCATTACTGCCGAATGCAGTACATCGCACATTAAACAAATTGTTTCCATCTTTTCAAGCTTAGGAATTTAAGTTGAAATTCCAAGGTGAATTTTTAAAATACTAATGCGACAGAAATTATAATTATTTCCTTAGAGAAACAAACGAATGATTCAAAATTTAGAGAATAAAATTGAAGTATAAAAAACGAATTGTTCGGTTCGTAAGAAACTCAACCTGAGAAAATTTGGCAATGTTAATATATTGAGAAACATTTTATAATTTGTTCAGATACTGCTGGATTTCCAATTGGAATTTTTATATTGTGAAACTAATATTGGTTTTATGTTTCAATCATGACTAGGTATAATAAAGGTTCCCCTGTAATTAATTGGTAATGTTTCCACGAATTGCAGAGGAAGTATATGGTCATTCAATCGATAGCGTTAGGTGGATTGTGCATTTATTTAAATAAACAATTTCCATATGATAAAACTGATAAAAATAATTACTAGAAAGAAGATAAAATATTCTGTATGGGACGTGATAGAATTTTATGCTACTTCGTTGACCACATTTAACGCGCAACTTAACATTTGTCACGTAGGTCAATCTGGTAATAGAAAAATAACAACGAAACTCGAGCTTTTCACTTGTTAAGGAGCACGTGGCCATTATGCCTCGGTTCGAGATGTCGATACCAGATATAATATGGCCGACGACCTCTTAGAATTACTTGTAGGTACTAAACACCATATGTTAGTTCACGTCCACCGGTTCCGCACAGAGGTTTCCAAACCCGGTAAGACGAAGATATTATTCTCGATATCGCAACAAATTTAATCGATGATGAACGTCTCTTCTTTGACGAAAAATTCTACTACTTCTTCCTCGACATTCTTGGTATCAGAGTCCAGCTCATCTGTGTCAATATCTAAACAAAATTGAATGAATTTAACAAATATTGTTGAATAAACATGAATTAAGCTTATTTACATTCGTTTATACGAAAACTGATATAGGAAACGAAACTTCACTGGGAAATATATAAATGAAAAATTGAAATACGTACTGTAGCGCAACTCAAGGCGACGTTTTTTCTGTGTGTTCCATTCCTCAATGCGTTTAGAACGATATTCTTCGAATTCTTTCATCAACGTGCACCGTTTCTCAATTAATTCCTGGAAAAACCAATGCAATGATTCGTCAAAACTTGAGTTTGATTCCGTGAGGTCTAAGCAGGAAAGATTGAGAAGAAAAATCAATTATTCGTACCTTCGAAGCACGAGTAAGTCGCATTCGGTCTTTGCTTTCAAATTGTGCCGAATATTTCTTCAGGCTTTTTTGGATTTCCTTGATTTGTTGCGCAGATAAAAGTGTCGGTGGTCTAGGACGCCAAAGAAGTTGATTGAACGCGTTCAAGTTGACTCTCTTCAAGATACGCCCTTGGAAAGACCATATCCAGTATCCGTTATCGACACTAGTTTTCCAACTCGATACTGCAGTAACGACGTACCTACAATTGAATTACAAATTTTATAATTTGACAACAAAACACATTCGCGTATCAATAAATCAAGACTGTAGAATTCTTTGATAGAATGACTTTAATTTTTCTAAGTAATAATAAACAGTCAAATGGAAGAATGTATACGAAATAAATTAACTGTGTTATTCTTTATTTATAATGCTGATATTTTTTGTCAATCATTAGAAGCTATACGCAATTAGAATGAGAATTCTTACCGTCCGGTAGGATCCCATTCAACGTCAGAAGTTTGGTAGTGATCTGTGGTATTCATGATAGTAAAGTCGTTCGTGTCGATAAATTCAAGTGCTCCAGCCATTGTAGTGAGTCCAGCAAGTACAATAAATTGTCCAGCCGGAGACCAGAAAAGATGATTGCATGCTTTCTTCTCGAGTTTCTCTACAAAATTGAAAACAAGTTGTTATTACGCGAGGTTAATTGTTCGAAAAGCATTAGAAGATACGCAATATCGAATAGATTAACGAGTAGCATTGGATGCGACAATGAGACATACATAATAATTGGTAATGAATGATCACTTTTAAAACCTTACTCAAGAGTTCGGGATGGACTCCGGGGCGTACAGCATAAAAACTAACATTTACACTAGGTATTTCTCCATGAATTATGGCAAATTTACTGCCAACAGGTTCCCAAGCGAAAGCATGAATAGGCTCTTTCATCTCAATACTGTCAACCGGTATTTGCTTTTCACGCATATGGAAGATCTCAAAATTATAAGACATGCCCTGTACATAAAATGGATACAATTGAGTGAATGTTCAGATATTTCTATGATGATTTAACATTATTTAAATCTTACCGTATACTTTTGTTCAGTTTTTTCTTTGCGTTTCGCAAAACGATCAACCTTTACACAGAGGTAGTCACCACATTTCTGCCAATGAATCTTGCAGTCGGCAACGTTGAAAAGATTTTTATTTCGAATTTCATTCCGGCTGTAACGAAAGTCTACATATAGCTTTTCGTCTAATTTTTATTATCAAAACTAGAAAAAATCTTACTTTGGGATTTCTAAGAGTGTAACTCGAGCTGGAACATCTTTGTCTTCAGGAACCCAGTAAGCCAAAATATTATCCGTTGGAGACCAGCTGAAATCCCTGATTCCTGGTATCTTGATACTTTTTTTGTCCAACAAACCAAACGACTGTAAATTAAAAAAAAAAAAGATAAAAAATCAGTGGCATTCATGACCATCATGACATTTGTGTATGATTTATTGTAACTATAAAAAACGAACACGATGTTCTCTGTTTATCAGTATGACCCAAGGTTTGAATATCATTTTCTGCATATTTTGTAAATGTTCGGCCAAGAATTTGAAATTTCTTAGAATTAATATCAGAGAAAATAACTCACAGGGGTCTCATAGACACTGAGACAATCTTCAGTCATACGAGCGAGATATTTGTCATCATGAGACCAACGGAAAATAGGCCAAGCTGAGGGTCCATCTGTATAAAAGGATCGCTTCTCTTGGCCGGTAAGAATATCCCAAATGACCAAACGTTTGGGATCGGCACTACCATCTGCTCGTGGCGAATACGAGACGAGGTAACACTCACACGGTGAAAAGTCCACACACTCAGCACCACGATGACTAAATTTGGCTTGCTGAACGAAATCGGCACCACCCCACAAAGCTACCCCAAGCTTGTGGAAAGTGGCTAAATACGTTCCCAAGGGAGACCATTTTATATAGGTTTCAGTCCAACGCTGTTGTCAAAAAAGATCATCAATGTTTATCAGAATATCTAACGGCTGGATTCCATCGTAATTTGATATTTTGCATAAATATCATGGTACGAACGCTGTGCAAAAATGCAACAACAAAAAATAAGTGCATACCCCGCGATCTGCTAGAAGTGTTGGATCTGGCGCAGAGTTTTGCCATATCTGAACAGAAACGTTGCCACCATTTCCATATAAAACGCAGAATTGGTCATATGCGTCCGGATCTAGTAGATAATAGTGAAGATCTCCGCTAACGGTGTATGGTTGAGGTTTCGGCGGTTCCCATTCGTCTGGTATATTCTCAAACTTTTTGAAATCAGTGAACAAGTTGGTCTTAAATGTGTGCAACTTATCAAGTTTATAATTGTTGGTAGATGTTACGGCCGCAAGCGCGTTGGATGGATTTTTATATTCCAAAAAAATATACCTGAAATGATGGATCGTTATGGCATGTGCTATCCTGACAAAATCTTGACAAAAGGAAACTATTAAGATGAAGGAAATTCAAAAAATTACCCCTTCGTCTCGCCTTGTTCCGTTTTAGGCCAGAACTCGTTTACAATCTCTCCAAACTTTTCATATAACTTATTGATTACCGACTGCAATTTTACCAAACGTTCGGGGCCAACTTGCGGAATACCATCAACTACGACAACAGATTCGACACCATCTGTCTCCGAAGGTTTTTGCTTGATGAGTTCACCTAGCAATTCTATGAATAACACAAAATGGAAACAAAGACATATTATAAAATCGATGTGGAAGAATTGTTCCGTGACTTTATTTCATAGAAAAATTATTAAACAATTTTAGGAGATAGAAAAACTGCAACTCGCATACATGTAACAGAAGCAGATAGAGTAATCGAAAAATAGTTGCATGCATGATACACAAATGCGACCAAGTTGTAGCATTTTGAAAAATGTCATCAATGTCGATGTAGGTACGTAAGTTGATGTAACGTACATTTACCGTCAGTAAAAATGTAATATGCGGTATTTTTTTATCGCTACCAATCAATACGGCGATTTGAAGGAAATTGAGGGTTAGGATGGCAGACAGCCATGTTTGGAAGCATACGCCGTGCCATGCTTGCTATTCTAGAATGGTTAAAACGATGAACATACCCTCGTCCGAAATATCGTCGACGTATCCTTCGGGATCACTGAAGTTTGGTTCATCATCTCCACTGAGATTATCCTTATCGTTTCTATTTCCATCATCGCTTTGAAGCGTTTTATCGGACTCACGTTTCTTCCCCATCGTGGAAACCTCTCTGTACCGGGTGAAAGTGGCAGATAACTACTTCCGTTACAAGCAGCTTCGACCATATCGATTGTAAATGCGCGAATTTTTCGATAGGCTCGATAAGTCAAGAAGTGCCGGGAACTTGCTCGATGATTGGTTCACCCTTACGAAGAACATCCAATGAGGAATGACTTCACTAATAAAATTATCCAACCGCATAGTTTTATCCGAAAATCCAGTCAATCAAAACGGAGCTGATGAAAGACTGACCAATCACTAACATTTGTCTGAATTTCAGCCAATACGGACGCTGAATCCACTGTCGGTACGCAACTGTCACACTTTTACCTATGTTCGTGCCTTATCATTGGCGTGAACTTAGTACATTTTGAGCAATTGACACGGAATCACTGGTCAGCGTAACGAGACTTGGTTCGCGCAATAATAATTTCCGACTTACTCGGTAAAGTGTCGTTGAATATTACCAACATTGGATTACACCTAAATCATCCGTGAGAGCGAATCAATCTATTTAATAATCGTCGGGGCAAATAGGTAGAGGTCTGTTTTTTGCAAAGTCAATATTGAACTATCGATCTTATACGTATGGTTGCATTATGACGCATTTCGTGAAGTTGTATTGTTTACAGAGCGTTTAGTCTCATATGACTTTACGTCACTGCCCAAAATATTGTCCATGTAAATGAATGTCAGTAAAAAGTCACTAGCTAAACAATTCCAGCTTCATCTTACAATCGAGCACAGAATTCACAATAATATGAATTCGCACGAGATTTCTAGAAACCTCTGATCCATAACACAACATTCGTAGGTACGACGGCATAACGTGTAGGTAGTTCCCCCGAGTGAATTATATACATGCGTCAGACCCACGATAATACGTGTACACGTACGAACGCGCTTCACGTGTGTAGATACCGTTTCGTATCCGATTACACACTGTCCAGCTTATACAACAGTAGTTGAATTTGTGAAGATAATCTTACCTCGGGAAAGGTTTTATCTAGGTTAAATCACTCATACTTCTCCACGTTTGTCAACTGTTATCAACATTTATCAACCTCTCGGTTTTACCCATCTCAAATTATTTAATGTGTTGTCGCATTATTAATTCAGTGAAAACTACCGAATAGGTAACATCTTTTAGAATTTATGAATTTTACCATATTTGGCATTCGTTATATTTACAGCTCTGTAACAAGTTGAAACTATTTTCTGGAACAAATACATAACGCTCAAAGAACTGATCTCTTTACTGGTATATGAACGACTAGTTCGTTATCAGCTTTACGATGGGCCAGCTTTCTCGTGGTTTACCATTATGCTTTTTGCAGTATATTGAGCAATCAGATCAATATTATTCAAATCGATACTGTGGAAAAATAATGATCCTTGAATAATGTTTTTGATCATTCTCGATGGCATACGGATTCAAAGAAATTGAAAATGCATTGAAAACTGAAAATGTATTGTTAACGCTAGCACTAATAAATCGAGAATTGTAAATTCTAAAAACAGTTGAATATTTTGCTTAGCACGAGAAACATGGGAATTTTTTCATTTGTATAATTTTCAGTTAGATTTTTCACTGCGATATAAATATGATACTTGCTAATTGTTTTGTGACTGGTAATATATTCTAAACGAAGTTAATCACACGACGATGATGAATGCCTGTTATTATGGTTCACAATGATACACAAAAAGATAACCGATGACTAATACACGCTTGAGAAACTAGTTGCAAATGTTTTATCAGTTGCGTGACGTTGCGTCAAATTTTGATCCTCAATTCCACATTTGAATGCGCCCTTGATCTAATTTATAATCTTCGTTACCTTAGAGGTAATTGATAGATTTCTTTTTTATCAACATTTGAGAGATATTGTAAGAGAACAGAAATAATTTACCATCCCCGTATTTTAAATGAAATTTCTTACCCGAAAGGATTTAAAACATTTATTTCATGTATCCTGTAATAATGTATCATATATTGATAGATAGAGTACCCAAAACGGTTACGGGATAAAGCTTATTCGGAATAATCCATAAATTGATTGGACTAATTGCTATTTACAGATTACGCTTGTTACTATTAGTAGTAGTTTATTCTGCGAAATTTGTGCATATATATCACATAAGTTTCCAGAAATCAAATATTCCCCCGCACAAAAACCTTTGGATAACTGGAGAATGATTATATGAATTGAAAACCTTGCAGTATAAAATTCTAGATCTAACAATTTTTCCCCATGGAGTACGAGATAACGCAGTCTCACTTATATAAGAATATTTATCTAAGAAAAGCATTGCATTTTAGATGGACTCATTAAATCATGAAATACCGACGTTTACTGAATTGTACAAAGATATTTCAGATTTTATAAATAGAACGTAAATTGTATCCTCATTACATCAGGTTTCATAGCTCGACAAGTAATAACAAAATATGAAGGTAGATATTCGCCGAATTTTTTTTTTTTGTTTCATATCAGTGGACAGGCCTCTGAATACTTGTGTTCTGATGGGATGGTAGTATCAGTCCGAGCAGGCATCTCAAGAATAAAATATGGTTATTCCGAATGATGTCATTTCCACGTTTCTTTGGTATAATCTCACTGAGATTCTCAATAACATCATAATGTATCGGTACACAGATAACAAGCTCATATGGATGTATTGAGATTTGAGATGTGAGGCATATTTGACTCTTGGTAGCCTGATACGTACGGAATTGAAAGTGTTATTCCAGCGTACATCATTTATTCGCGAACAATATTAACTTGCATTAATATGCTTCATCAATAGAGTACCCAAATGTTAAAACTTTTGAGAAAGACGTCTAAAAATTCATGCTATTGATTAAAATTATTTGTGAAAAATCAAACTTGCAACCAATAAAATGAAGTACATCTAACGAACAGCTCATTTATCTTGACAAATAATAAAATGATTAATTGATCATGACGATAATCTGCTCTGATTTGGACAAAATCGTTAAAAATCTGTGACCATGTTTCCATCGAGGGTCAGAATCGAACCAGAGTCAGGTTGGGGTTGGGTAAACTCTGCCCAAAAAAAATTTAGGGTAGAGTTTGGGTAGACCCGAGGCGTTTCCATCGCGAAAACGCGCACTTGAAAACCAACCCTAACTCGACTCTGGCTTGATTCTGACCCTCGATGGAAACGTAGTCTGCGTTGAATAAGAAACTGTTTGTCTGTGCAGCTTTTCTTAAAAAACAACACGCTGATCCTAAAATGTTTGTTGCTACTTTAGGAGGGGGAAAAAATTATCCATTTGACCTAGCTCAACATGTTCATTAAGTTAGGAATCAGCTAGAATATGCTTTGTCTATCCCCAAAGTGCAGAACTTTTGTACAAACCAATTTTTTGTATCAAGATCAGTTTTGAAGCTAATCAGATGAAAAATGACGCCATATGGATGTGGTAGATGATATTTTAACTCTTTAAATAATTATAATTATTCATAGAATAACATTTCTTTCAGCCATACAAAGAAATTGCAGCGATGTCCACGTGGCAACAGAATCCCGGAGCTGGGTACTATCCAGGACAACAAGGTCTTTATTTTAACATATTTTCTGCACATTACTGATATGAATGTAACACGACACTCGATATTATTTCGCTGAGACTTTTTCTAGTCACATGGATACCCGCATTTATAACTAACGGTCGAATCTATTTTCTTTTGTCAAATTTACAATCAGTTAAATTAAATCTTGCTATTCTGATACACAGTAATCCAGTAATTGGTGGAATTTTCCAACTATTGGTACACAAAGTGATTCTTGATTAAATTGTATTGATATTGTAATAATTTAAATCCCGGGAAAGTTTTTCTGAAACATGTGTTCTCATTGATCCTCATTTCAAATGCTGTAATTGCACCGCTCATCATTCAAATGTTCTATTCCATGCTAGCAGACTGTTAGATTAGCAAATATGTCGGAATATCGAGACGTCGAATTACTGTAATCATTTTTTAATTTCATTTTATCGTGTTCAATACTAAATTATAATCAGCAAAGATCCAAAAGATTACAACGTGCAATAAATGGTAATGATAAATTTGCCCTGGACAGTATCCCTGGATTGGTGTCTTTTTTGTTTACCTATCACATTATGAAGCGTATTACAACACTACGTGCTTCTGTTGTCAAATTGCATATCTGGGTGTTTTGCTTTCGCTTTTCCTAATTCTAGCGTTTGAGATGTATGCAATGCGGTGACTGACAAGAAAAATTGGCTGCAAATGGAATCAAATTTCTGTTTTTTATTTCAATAAGATGAAGAAATTTCTGATTTCTGTTTGGCTCTAAAAATGGATGAAAATTTTGTTCTTCGTTTCATCAAATTCGAACAGAAAGATTACATTTTATTTTTTAAAAAAAATACCATGGAACGATAATTCGGATCTAACGTGTCATGTTCGTGGCAGAAATTGTTCTTGTCTTTTGAAATTTAATTCTAATTTTGATGGCGTGATCTTTAAATAGCTCGAACATTAGCAAACAAATTATATTCAAAAGGCTTTTCTCGTCCCGGGGTGTTATGGTAACTCGTATTCATCCATTGGCAAAAATATTAAAAATGGTTCTTGCAGTTTCGTTCGTAACGCTAAGATGATACGAATATTTATTTGATTGTAGGTCAAGGCTATCCGAATCAAGGATATCCGAATCAAAATCCAGGTTATCCACCAAACCAACCATACCCACCACCTCAAGGGGGATATAACCCAGGTTACCCGCCACCTTATTCCGGAGCACCACCTTCAGGTACATCCACTTTGCTCCAATATCGAATATTGAATAGATTCATAAACATAAATTTGATATAAATTCTGAATTATTTGTTTCATCTTTAGGTTTCATTCCTGCCACTGCTCCGCCGTACGGCCAACCACCACCAAATTCTGGGATACCTATTGCAGCACCTGTGCAACCAGGGATGTACGGGACAAGCTACACTGATGATCCACAAAATGATGACATCAAAGGTTTTGATTTCTCTGACAAAACTATACGCAGAGGATTCATTAGGTACGTTGCTGTCGAATGTTCGCATGGCGGTCTAGTTTTATTACAATGTTGGAGAATTTCCTTGAAGTTTGTTCGTGAGCGATCAATTGCTGAACTGTAGCAATTGCAAGTTTTTGTAATGTGACGAAAGATAATTTTCTATTAGCTGGAAAATATGCTTTTTTATGTTTCATACATATTCTCGCGGAGTTGATTGTTTCGGATGAAATCTGTAGTCTGATTAGCTTAAAAGTTGAACGTCGATTTGCTGGGGAAGATTTAAAATGGTTTTTGTAATTATTTCAGGAAGGTCTATTCGATATTGATGGTCCAACTTCTGATAACGTTTGGAATCATCGCGCTATTTCTCTTTCACACACCAACTCAGAAATGGGTCAGGGCACATCCGGAAGTATTTTGGATAGCATTTGTCGCAACTATCGTCCTATTGATAGCGATGGCATGCTGTACAAGTGCTAGACGAAATTCGCCGATGAACTATATATTTTTATTCCTGTTTACATTGGCCGAAGGTTTTGTACTGGCGACAGCTGCATCCCGATACGAAAGCCAGGAAGTAAGAAAAACGTGATTAGCGAAATAATAAGATTGGGCTAAGCTCTGGATACAGATAAAAATAAAACTGTCGAATTTGCAGGTTTTGATGGCGGTCGGAATTACAGCAGCCATATGTTTTGGTCTGACGTTGTTTGCCTTTCAAACGAAGTGGGATTTCACGACGCTGAATGGAATCTTGTTCGTCGCTGTGTTGATTCTCTTAATATTTGGCATCGTCGCCATCTTCATTCACAGCAAGATCGTGACGTTGGTCTACGCTTCTCTCGGTGCCCTTGTTTTCTCGATTTATCTGGTTTATGACACGCAACTGATGCTTGGTGGCAAACACAAGTATTCCATTTCTCCGGAAGAATACATCTTCGCTGCTCTGAATTTATACATCGATATCGTTAACATTTTCATTTATATTTTGACCATAATTGGAGTTGCGCGCGATTAAAGAGAAGAACAAAGTCTATTATTACCGTTAAACTAGTTCTCAAGTTAGTTGTATATTAAAGCATCTATGCAACTGCTGTCGCAAATATTCACACAAGAGAGTTACATGAATATTTATACCGGCGAGAGATAGTTTCATCTTGTAAGAGTGACTGAATATTTGTATGTTTGTCTTTAAGTTTCCATTCTTTGACGGTAAAATAACAGCAGAAGAATCGTCAATAATCTTGCTTTCTCATAGTTTTACTAATGCTATACGCTCTTGGCTCCGATGAGAAATCAATAATAATAATTTCACACGTACTGTCGTTGATAAGCAGAGAAAAGCCTGTAATGCTTCAGGAAGACTCATTGTCCGCCTTGAATGTAGGCTGTCCAAGTCATAAAATAAAATAATGTATATTCTATGTAATATTGTGGTTCCTTGAAAATCTGATGTACCCGTACTTACCTAAGTATTTTCTATGTTAGATCCATCGAGTGCAGTTATATAAAATTGATGTTGGCTCCAGGCTGATTACATTAATAAAAAGCATTTCACACGTTTCAGAGTTTTGTTCTTTTCTACAACCACGATGCGCTGAAAAATTGGAAAAATCAATATCGACTCCGAGAATCATGAACAAGCTCAAGACGGCCGGTAAGGCTATACCACCTAGCCCCACTAAATTGGATTTTTCAGCTCGTGATGAATATATTTTTGTAGTTGTGTTCATAATAATTATTGAAACCTTCGAATCTTACACTATTAGTGTTAGGAATTTGGAAATATGTGCGCCGCTGCGACTGGACTAGGAGACAAGAACAAAAACTCAGTACACTAATCTTTTATCGTAAGAAATGGATTTATCATAAGGATAATATGAGTATTGAACAGTTTGGACATTTTTTGCTTTCATAAAGTGAAGATTTTCAATCTCATTTACATTACAATTGCAGACAAGCTTTTGCTGTGATGTTTCAACGCTGACAAACTAAAGGTGGAAATGTTGTTTTTGAACTTGCTAAAAATCTCCAGTGGTACGTCGTTCTCGGATTGGATTACAGAAGAACTATTCCGAATCACGGTGGCAAAGGTGCAGGAGGAACGTAATCCGTATCGTCGATCAAGCATTCTGATTCCCAATCCGTAGGAATAACGTGGTCCAGCAACCTCACAAATTCGTCGACAGGACAGGCAGGTGTACATCCAGGAACGGTTAGCTGATGAGGTTCGCTCAATGTTGTATTTCGCAAAAATATCTGAAAATGATAAAAAAAAACATATTAAAAATACAAAAATGTGGAAACAATAATTCTTCATCGATGACGAATAGTACAAACAAGAAGTCGTAGGCACAGTTTGACAAATGTTGCGAATGTCGATTTTCTAATCGATAGCTTTACTCGCCTAGCGTTGCAAGGTTCGTCCCAAGTGAAATTTGATAAATGTTTATTCTTAGTTTAGTCAATCGTACCTGTACGTTCCATCCGGCATCGTTCTCGTGCAGCTCGATCATTGTCATAATATTGTAATCCGGTATCTGTATGTCCCACACTTGCATGGTACTCAACAGATTTGCTATCGTGCTGTCATGACCACCGTACATGAACATCTTTCGAGTTTCTCTACCGTCGATCTTCGACCTCATGTCACTGACAATCTTTTTCAATAATGGTCCGCCCTTCAATCTTCGTAGCAGCGGGTTGTAAACGTTTACGAGATAACTGAATTTCGTTAGTGTTGTGATCGGTTCCGGATAAAACTCCTGGGTCCATTCTGGCAGCGTGAGATTGAAGTCCGCCTGAATTTATTCAAACAGATAATAATAACAAATTGTGATTATTAATGTCGCCTGACATAAATATATATAATTTATATTTTGTTATATATAATTATATACATTTTTTTGCAACTTCTTGTACAATTCTATATAATAAGATATAAATTAATGTATAAATAATTTGTATATTTTTTACAAATCATTATGAAGTTAATGAGAAATGGCAAGCTCTAACAGAACTAAACAACGAGTATAAAACTAAATACTCTTTAACTAGATGAAGTAAAGGAACGAACTTCTTTAAACGTGAACTATGCCCGAGCAGTAGCTGCTAAGTCTCATTCAGTACATCTATACAAGCAGTGCTAAAACTACCCTGCCGTTAATAATCACACCCAAAGTTCAACAAACGTCGGATAAGACCAAAGAGGAAATATAAAGTAAACTAAATCCAAAAGAAATGAGTCTAGAGATAGTAAAAGTGATAAAGCTGAACAAAGGTAAAATAAAAACACAGTGCTCTTTTCTCCAGGATGCTGGCAAAATAATGCAGAAAGTAAATAGCAATCAGGACACAGATTGTTGCTTCCTTGGAAAAACTTGAAAAACTAAAAATAGTTGGCATTGCTCGCAAATACAGCGGCGATCAAAGATTGAATTTCGATGATCAAAGTGACGCTTATACAGGTAGTCCAAAACTACAGCATGCCAACTGCCTCGAGCAGTAACAAATCAAGCAACGTCAATGCGAACAACAACTTTTCTTACAACGCATACATGCAGCTAGATCCAGAATGCTTTCATCACATTATGGCATCTGCGAAAGTGTACATCGGGTGACAGTGATGTGCTACGTATGAAGACCTTGTCATGAGTAGGTGCTACAATTGCGGTGGCTACCGACACAATGCCAAAAAATGGAATATTGGACAAAAATGTGGATTTTGGGCTCAGGAGTATGAAAGTAAACTTTGCCCTAGCAAACAGCAGCACGGATGCTGTAATTGTCTGGAGGCAAACGACAAGTACGAAGCGAACAGAAGCACTAATCATCCAGTGAACGATTACAAAGACTGCGATACCCATAAATCTGGAATAAAATTTATAAGATCCAAAATTGATTACGCGATATGTTCATAACTAACAGCGTTAATATTAATGATGACATGATCAAAAGCTTTACAATATGGACGGCTATATCTGACACTAGAATGATCCATGCATTAATAAATCTGATGGGGTCATTACGTACGTACAAAAAACCTTAGATGCAAATGTAAATATTGTATCTCTAAGCAATATGAAGCTTAGGGTACTTTTATTCTCAGGACTATTTTTTTATTTTCGGTATCAACTGAAAATTTCGTCGGAAATGGCCAAAAAGAAATTCCCTGAAAACTTTAGTTTTTAATATTAATTTTAAGTACTTTCCCAGAGCGTGTAAAGATGTTCTACTTAAAATACATGTAAACTTTGATTTTTTTCCTTTCAAATGACTGTATTTTTTCTAAATCACTATAAGTGAGACAAACCACTCATGTACCTCTACAGGGTGTTCCAAGAGTATAAAACAGACTCAAGACTCAGCAGTATAAAATAATTTGTCATTGTCCTACAATTTAGAGGGAGGATTGTTAGTGGCTACGGATATATTTATAATACTTGGAGCAGGCAATCCATGATAGTTAAGGAGGAGTAAACAAATTGCAGTGAATTCCATTTACAATTCACTGAAATTTACTGTGAATTAATCGGGATTGTCTACTCGTATTGTTTACTGGCTGCGCTACACGTTTTTCTCTCCAAGTATTACAAATATATCCGTAGCCACTAACAATCCACCCTCGAAATTGTAGGGCCATGAAAAATTATTTCATACTTTTTAGTCCGTTTTAAAAACGTGGTATTTAAAAAAATTGTTATCTGATGTATTATTTTCTGTTTTTTAGTCTATTGTTTAAACAAATGTAGACACAAGAAACCGATTGAATATTGCCTGTCATCCAATTCTAAGCTATGTTTAAAATTTCAGGTCTCTAGCTCATTGGGAAGTTAGTTGAAACTCGATTGCAAAATTCTACCCGGAGAGACAGACAGGCAGACAGAGATGACGGAAGCCGAACTAATAAAAACGTGGTAAAATAGATGAACATCTCAAATGGAACGAACATATAAAGGCAGTTTTACAAAAAACTAGAAAGCTAATTATATGTTCTGACCACCTGAAAAAAACTCAGTTCTAATAACTTTCTATTGACCTATAATGCCTGTTTAATTCAAGCTAAAATGATGGTATTGTTGCTTGGGGTAGTGCCTATGATAATGTTCTCACAAGGTTCTCTGGAGAACCTTCAACTAAGACTATTAAAAGAAAAATGTTGACCCACTACCAGCCTGGAACACAGTTTTGCTCACAACTCCATACTTCATGTCAGTCACAAGAATACTATTTTCATGCAGTGGTGTCTCAATGCGATAATTTAAGATCCAAGTTTGTACTAACAATAAGTGAGAAAGTAACGAGACACAACAATATCTGTTTGCCGTTATGCAAGTTAGAAGCAGGGAAAAGAACCTGTTTATATACATCTATTCAAGTTTTCAATTTGCTACCATCAAATCTTAAATGTATAAATATATGAAAGAACCAGCCAAAGAAAAAAACCCAAAAAATGGCTCATTGCAAACATCACAGGCAAGCTCTACCAGCAGCAATGTTGGTTGACCTGTTAATACTTGAATACTTTAACATGTTCCTCACCTAACTAAACTCGTGGTCTATATGAAAAATAGTGGTTCAGAATCAAAAATAGCTCCAAGCTCATAGTTTCTCATAATTTGCTATTTCTCCTATTCTTATATTTCTATATCTTCATTGCCTACGTTATTACGTCTTCTGTTATTTTCTGCTTCGCTTGCGCACAGACTCGTATAAAATATATACGAATTATGTATAAATTATAATTATAATTTAATTGTAATCATAATGATATAGAAATTTTTCTTTTGTAATATAATTATCTATAATCTGTTTTTAACGAGAAGAGTAGTTTCAAACCTCTGCTCTTAAAGTTCCATAGAGATCCAAAATATCGTCCACGTCTCTCATCGGATTTCCAGTTAAATTGGCCAACACTTCGTAAAGTTCCTTGTTATCGCTGTTGATTTTCCAAATTTCCGAAGAGTTTTTCACCCTTTCAAGTTCTTTGTAATAGGCAGGACAGCTGGTTCTGACTAAGAGAAGCTGGGAATATATTTCGAGATTACACAAAAACGTATCAGGAACGATGGATAAGCCGAAATAAAGCGACACATACCGTATCGGTGTCTAGTGGTTGATAATGAAGAGGAACGGGCTGCCACGAAAGTTCGTCGTTCCAACTTTGAGAACTCGTTGGCTTCCATAAAGCTGCTGCTTCTAGCAGTCCGGACATTTGAGCGCGGTCCACGGCAGTTGTTTGCAAATAAAATAGGCTGGGGTGGTAAATGCTGCCCAAAAGATTGTTGTACCTTTTCCTCAACCATAATCCTTGCTTGTATTGGTTCACTTTTCCTTCCTGGGAAAACAAATCACCGGTGCTATTTTATTCCTGTCCGAGAATATCTCAGAGATATCGAAGCAACGAGCGTAAAAAATAAATAAACGAAAATGGTTTAAATTTTGGAAATAAATAGAAAAATCCGCTCTAGTTTGCAATTTACATTCGAATATCGCAAATCGTCGCGAGTTCTTTGCAATATATTTCTTTGTTACTTCTCTACTATTTTTAATTAGCTCACATAATTTTCGCGTACAGATATAAATCCAAATATCATGATTCGACTGGAATAAAAATATTTTAAAAAAGTTTTACGATCCTTCAAAGATTCTCAACTTCAATTTTATTAGGTATACAATAAACTTGTGCTCTCGATTCGTATTCGATTGCAGATTCCAGAGGTTTCGATCGAATCGAATCGAAATTAATTACGTCGATGTAGGAAAAGACACCTCGATGAGGAAATAATATTCGAGCAGGCTCTAGATCGTTTTTAACCCGACAAGCCTGAGTGCTTTGCTAGTTTGGTACGAGAATTGCCAACATTCGGTCGATTGGAGAAAACTTGAAGAAACTCCGGATCACCAATAAAAATTGACATTCTTTCAGTCGGTTAACAATAAACCAAATGTATTTCGGTTAAGTAAAGAGAATTGGGCATTCTAGTATTACTGAAAAGAAATTTGAAAGTACATTGATTACAAACGAATGAAAATTAAAAATATTTTCCCGACTGAACAAAACTTGAAAGCAGGGTTGGGCATAATTCTATTTATGAATACCAATCCGAATGTATCCACATCGTGATTTTCATGTGAATATGAATACGAATTTATTCAAATTTCACTTATTTGTAAATACGACTACGAATAAATTCGTAAATTGACAAGTGTGAATACGAATTTATTTGCACTCATATGCGTGAATACGAATACAATTGTATTCACAAATTTTCCTGTAAATACAAATAAATTCGCTGAAAACATTGGGATCATTCACATTAAAAGCTGTGAATACAAACATATTCGCAAATAAATGGTAAATACGAAAAAATTCATACAATGAGTCGTGAATTTTCGCTATTTATGATAGATTAAAATCAAATTCGCAATAATCATATTACAATCCATACCGAAAGTGAGTTCCTACGGTGGAACGGAGGGGGGGGGGAATATTTATAACTTTTTTTTTTAATTAATAATTTGCTTAAATCACGAAACTTCTTCAGAATTCTACAGCGGCCTGCAAGGCATCACAGCCTGAAGAGGTAGACACGTGGTGAAATGTTAGACAGTCGAAAGAGACAAATGGAGCGAATGCAGACCACATGGGGCACTTTAAAAATCATATTTTTTTATTTAGCTGAATATTTGATATCTTTTTGTGTGAAAGATGTAAGAACTCACTTTCGGTATAAACTGTTATATGATTATCGCGAATTTGATTTTAATCTGTCTTAAATACGCGAGAATTCACAACTCGTTATGAGAAATTCTTCGCATTCACAATTTATTTGTGAATACACTTGTATTCACTGATTTTAATGTGAATTTTTTTTATTCACAGGTTTTTATATGAATATTCACATTTTTAGGGAACAATCGCAATGTTTACAGCGAATTTATTTGTATTTACAGGAAAATTTGCGAATACAATTGTATTCCTATTTACGCATATGCATATAAATAAATGCGTATTCATATTCTCGTCAAAATCACGATGTGAACGAATTTGTATTGGTATTTAAAAATAGAATTATGCTCAACTCTGCCTGAAAGTATTTGAATTGAAAACCGGAAATATGAAATAATCGAGCTGTGAACAAAAAATCACGAAGCTGTTCGTAAATGCAAAAATATTATCAATCCGTGCATTATTCGGCCAGGACTCGAATGTAATTCAAATAATTAAAAAAAAATCAATACCACGAAAAAAAAACGAACGGAAATGGCTTGAATTTTGGAAACAAATAAATGGCAGAATGAAAAAATACTGTGAATATTTTGCAAAATATTAAATCGATGATAATGCACGGGAAAGCAGCGTAAAAACTTGTGGAAAATTCATGCAACTGAATCGAATGCTACTAAGATAATAATTAATAAGATAACAATTATGATAATTATTGACGACGACGTTTATCTCGATCGGATTCAAAATACTTATATCCAAGGAAGAAGAAGAAGAAAAACTTTCTGTTTATTATTCGATCTGTCGCGAGATGCTGTAACAGTTCAATCTCGACCTTGAACTTAAACTTGAACGTCGAATGTTGCATTTGTACAGATAAAGTCCAATTTCAGATGTCAACATCAGCTCGTGTCAAATGTCACGCTTATGTGCGTCTGATGTACGGAAATGTTATGTAAGGTTCGTGAACAGCAGGATATCATTGTGGCGCTATTACGCTCAACATCTGATTGATGAGTACGGAATCGACAAAGAAAAATGTTCACGAAGCGAAACTAAGTTGTCCTTGGAAAAACCAAGAAAAAAAGATTGCGTATAATTATTAGGGTGGACCAGAAAAAATATTTTATGCGATTCCACATTTAAAAGGCTCAAACTTGAGGTGCCCGTACAATGATAGTCCTAAAATTTGAGCCCCGTACGATAACTTTTAGTGGTACCGCATCGGAAGTTTCTATTTTCCACTTGATTAACACGGGAAAAATTCGCTAATCTGTTGTGATGCTGATAAATATATTTGAATGCAGTGGGGAAGCCTACTAATTACTGGCCAACTCGATCATGTCATATTTCAAGTTTCTCCCGCAACTTTAACTATTTAGCGCAAATAATAGTCGCTCTTTCTGCGATGGAAACGGTGTTTTAAAAAAAGCATTGATTCGTGAATATCTCTTCAATCAGTTAGTTTGAGGAAAAAGCAGAGGAGAGAAAATGTGTACAACTTTTTTCTCTCTTCAATTTTGATTTAATGATTTTTTCTCTAAAGTCAGTATTTAATTAGTTACAAGGAAAAAATAATTGTAAAATTGAGAGACATTGTCCTGGAAATTATCGGTTTAAAATTTTCCAGATTCCCGTGTCAAACTTGAAGCATCGTATCATTAAGCTGGCAAGCAATCGAGACCCTTCCCTATTGCTTAGAATCCTTTTTATTCGCATCAAAGCGGCATTCGCGAATTTTTCCTGTGATAATCAAGTAGAAAATAGAAATATCCGATGGGGCACCACTAATTGTAAGACTTATCGTACGGGCTCAAATTTTGGGAGGACAATCATTATACGGGTCCCCCAAGTTTCAGTTGGTTAGAAGTGAAATCGCGGACATTTTTTTTTCCTCCAGTCTAATAATTATATCTTTAAAAACAACAATTTTTTACATACAGCCTGTCTCGTAAGTCGCAGATCAACTTGCAAGATCAGATAGGAAATTAACTTCTGAATCGAAAAGTCCTTTACCATTTTTCGATCCGACGCATAGTTAATTCACTATTAATCAGATTAAGTAACCAATCAGATGCGCGCCCCAGCGGCAGAACGGTGAGCTGCCGCGCGAGCGAGCGGCAAACAATAGAGCCGCGAGTCCGCTCCATCACGAATAATTCCAATAAAATTCCGAAAATAGTAAAAATTGCTTCGACTTAGTACGAGTAGGTACTCAAGATTCTTAAAACTTCTTTCTCATTTTTTTTATCATTGGTAAGTGCAATTACAAGCCAGAATCGCAATTACGAAACACAGTGTCGGCACCAATTGTTTGCCTCTAGCGCTCGCGGCAGCTTACCGTTCTGCCGCTGTAGCGCGCACCTGATTGGTTACTTAATTTAATTAATAGTAAATTATCTATGCGACAGATGGAAAAATGGTAAAGGACTTTTCAATTCGGAATTTAATTTTCTACCTGATCGTGTCAGTTGGTCCGGGACTTACGAGACAGGCTGTTTAATTATAGAAAATGTTTTTTCTCGAGGCGCGTGTATGTATCCGAATTTTTTCATAAATTTTCAGATGGAAATAAATTATAGCTCAGACAAATTTAGCAATAAATATTATTTCATTATTTTTATTTATTCACGCTTTAGTCATTAATACCGCATTCATAAGTCTGCGAATTTGTAAAACGTGGGCAAATTGCGAAGAGCGCTATGTCAAGCAGTCTGAAATTATTGCATCGACGTGACGACTTTCTAATCACAATGTCGGTAGTTATATCATCATTGTAGACAAAATTAAAAATTGTATCGACGCTCTTAGATGTCTGACATCTGCATGCGTCGTATTTCTCATCTGTTTTATTTGCATCTTTTATTTATTCGTGGGAGAAATTAGCTTACGTTGGTCAATTGACCCCAACCGTAGGGCGCCATCGTGTGATTGATGTAGGGGTCATTTGGATACGTGTCCGCAGGTGTTCTTTGCCCATGGCGGAAAACCTGTAAAAATATACAAAGTACATAAAAAATAGTCTCCAGAGAAAAACAAGTCCAACAATAAACCTTAGCAGTCGTGAGAATAAAAAATCGTAAAAAAATTGTATCCCCATTAGAAAAAAAAATTGAATAAGAGAAAAAAACAGAAAACTACAACAAATTTTTGTCGCAATACTAACTGATATTAAATAATATTACGCCGTAGATGTAGTTTCATGATTTCAATCTATTCTCAGATATTAGTCATTTTGTGATTTCCGCTCCACACATCCGGAGTCAAACGAACGACCGTTTCGCTTTATTTTTTAATCAGAAATTTTGTGAAACCGTTTTGTCCCCTAAAAACCACCGAATAGTTTCTTCACCACGCAACTACGTTATGTACTGTTTATTAATTAATAATAACAATAATAACAACAACAACTACCCATTTTTATAACTCGAGAGCGAATTGATCTTTAAATCAAATGAGAAGTACAAAAGCGCGACCGAAAACTTGACAAAAAAGTTGATTTTTTACATTGAAAACATGAACATTGAAAAATTGGGACAGTATCCCTAGACAAGAAGCGTTCGTAACACTGTCCAAAGATGAGTTCTTAAAAAAACATATTTAGAAGTGGCGATTTGCAAATTTCGGTTTTCATTTAAAGAACACAGGAAGATCTGAAAACTTTGGAATTCTGTAACTCTACAACGAGTGCCCATACAAGGATGATCAATGCATGCTTTTGTGGGGAATTGAACGCTCTACAAAAAAGGTTTGAGTGAAGATTTGCATAAGTCTTGCCGTTTCGGAGATATATATTATATGTATTATATATGTATTTTGTGCATACATGTACTTGTAAAAATCAATTGAAATGATAATTTATAATTTATTATTGAAAATTTTTAATCAATATTATACTATTTACTTATTCATATCGACCTAAAAGTTAATAAAATTAGATGTTCCAGTGATAAAGAACAATTTTGTTACGTTTCAGGAGGTTGAGGCGTTAAGCGTGAAATATGAAAACTATTTTGTACAAGTTTATTTAGATAGATCCATTAGTTTAGAAACTCTCCAAGACAATATAAAGTAGTTTAGGAAACTGTTTTAAATATGAATCGAAATTTACAATACGCGTAGACTCAGGGAGAACACGTTAATTTGATATGAAAATGACACAGTTTTTGTTGTAAAAAATGTAATAAAAATGCCATCAATACGAAATTGAACTATGTTCGACATCGAAATTTCACGACTATTTTTTAAACAATTCAAATTTCATTGGGTAGTTTTAACTTAATGAAAAATAACAATTATTAGAGGTACCTACGAATGATTCACTTTTTATGATTTTATCATTAATTACATTTTTTTAACTATGAATTTTAGAAAAATCGTAGAGTATAATTAATCTTGTAATTCCAGATTTTTATGGAGAACACGTCCAAAAGTTAATCCCTTCGTCTAAAATTAATTAGTACAATTAAATAAACAATTTATAAATGTTCCAACGACAAATTTAGTATCCTAATTTTAAAAATCGTTAATTTTGTTTTCATTTTTATACGCTCAATACAAAACATTTTCGAATGACGATATTTGAAATTTTTGGTGAGGACTATTCCAGCGCAACCTTCTTAAGAGTAAATAATCTCACGATTTCGAATAGCTGAATTTTTAAGGCTTGATATCTCCGAAACGGCTCGACTCACGCGAATCTTCATTCGGACCTTTTTTGTAGAGCGTTCAATTCCCTGCGAAATCATGCATTGATCATCCTTGTACGCGTACTCGTTGTAGAGTTACAAAATTCCAAACGTTCTTGTCTACTCTGATACTCTGACGATTTTTCAGTGTTCTTCGGAAAAAAAATAGTCGATTTTTTCTAAATACTCTAATACACATTTACGGATACGAAAAGATCAGAGATATCGTGCCGAGACACGTGATATCAAAGTTTACCATAATAACAACAACAAACAAGCGATTACATTTCTTAAAACAAGTCCGATTGCGCAGAAACGAGAAACGCACGCGACTGACACGTGCTGGAACTAAAATGACCGTTGCCTCGATATGGTTATGTAAATTATTCGAAACACGATGGTGATAATTTTTTTCTCCACCGAACGTTTCGCTCGGCTTTTCTGATACGCACTTCTCTTCGCAATGCGATTTGGATGATAAGATTTGTGGTTTCGTAGTTAGAGAAGCCTCAGATCGGCGTATGATGCCCACTTTTCATAGCGACGTTAATTGTAAAAATAGTGAAATTTTTTGAAAAAATCAGGAACCAGCCGCAACGACCTTCGATTGTTAATAATAATTGTTCATAATAATACCCATATCTTTTACTTCTACTCTGTCCTATCAAACGTTTCTGAAAAACAATAAGTGAATTGATGGCCGAGAAAAAAAGATTATGTATATAATTATACAGAATTATGTACAAAATTTACAAAAAAAATGTATATCATTATTTATAAAAAATGTATATCGCTATTAATAAAAAAATTGGCCCGACGTAATTATGCATGAATTAGGTATAAATTACGTATAGCTATATCGGGCAAATTTGTGATGACTATAAATAATGTAAATGCTTTGCACTTTTATATTCGAGTATTTCTGTACGGTAAGATCGAGTTCATTAACACAATGAAAATGGACAACTTACGACAGTGACTTGACGAAGAGTTGACCTATTATCAGCGTCAGAGCTGCTCAACTCGTTCGTATCGATGTGAGCCGTGCTTTTGTCTTCGCTGATCGAGTTCGCGAACTCTGATACCTCCGGGTTTGCTGTACCAATTAGAAACAAAAGGTTTATCGTTTGTTTTTTTTATCGTGACTTCGAATTTTAATGATTACGGCGAGATTTGAAAATGTTCAGGCGATCCCACTACTTCGATGCTATTCGGCTTCTGCGATACTACTTAATAAGCACCATCATCGAGCATACAAATATTTTCAATTTTACAATTTTCAATTTTGCAATTTTCAATTCTTCGTCGTCGATGCTCGTTCGTAATTTTTTTTCTCACTTTACAAATTAAATGATGCGTTAAAAAAATGTTTTTTTCCTCAGAACTGTAGGTTGCAAACACGCTGCAAAATTCTTTTATATTTGGCGAATATTTGCAATTCGTAGCTGAAAAATTGATGACCTCACAAAATACGTGTCTGCGGAGTTGGAAGATATTTGTCTAAAAATATTGAATGGCCACCTAGAACCGAATGAAAGGTTCAGCAAAAGATTTATTTCCAAATTTTTTATATTTTCGAATTGCTTTGCTGTATTATTCCTTGTAGAAAAATCAGCAATGAATATTTAAAAATAATAAAAAATATCAATATCAATTATTATTTTCAAAAAAAAAATACCAATTATTTTGTTCAATTATTGAAAAATAAGCGAGAACGTTTTAGACGAAGTTTGTTAATTTACAAACTTTAATATTTCACGGTGAGAGACTAGTTTTTTCTTTATGCTCATGTAAAATGTAGATTTTTCGATCGCTGTTCACAAGAAAATTAACGATTTATGTAATGTAAACATGCGCAACCTATTTCGAGACACGCGTTTCTTAATGTGAGTGGCAGAACAGAGATGGCTTGGAAACAAATTTACGGAAATTTTTTTGAAAACTGTGAAAAAGTCAAATTTGGCAAACCACAGTATAAAATACATTCGAAGCTCCGAAAAAGGAGCTTTCTTCCATACCTCGACAGCACAGAATATCGTACGACATTAATCACGAAAAAAAGAAACAAATGAATAGACATTTCGGAGAAAGAATTGATAATGTCCAACGCAATTAAACGAGAAAAGTAGGCTTTCGATAGGTTTCGAAAAATTTCATACAACCGAACAGCCTGGAATATGAACATGGAAGTGGATAAAAATTAATAAAAAAATATCGTCGAAGCCAAGAGCTGTGGATGTTTACATTTGCGCAACGTTACATTGACATTGTTCGCGATGCGTGAGCGTTTTAATAATTCAACACTGCGAAGGTAGACCCAAATGATACGAATAAAAAGCTCTTTCAATTCTTCTCGAAATTTCTTCTCGAAATTCGTCACAGTTTCACATCTGCAATCGCGTAATGTTCCGATTCGCGTGAGGATCTCGTTTTCAATTTATTTAAAAATTAAGAATTGGGGTGGGAATTTTTTTTTTCTAATTCAGGAATCGCTCGTATTTTAGTTTTCAGGGAAATTTATTATATTCCGTCAGATTTGTGGTAGCGGATCTTTTTTATTAATCCTTTCGTTCGTCAAACAATATAGCTACGGGGCAGTCGACGCAACGTGTGCGCTGTTATAATTTCCAAGATATGCGTTGCACGAAAAAATGTTGAATACAAAAGTTGCACGGTTTAAAATGATGCACTACGTAGCGCATCCATTTGTTGTATAGGTCGAGGTGTTGCGACGATTTGAAGGACAGTCTTGATTTATAAATAAAAAACTATATTTTTTATAGCAAAATATGGTAGAGAATAAAATTATGAATAAAAAAGTATTCACCCTTATTAGCCCTAAACCTAATAACTGACCAGTAACTTCACTGTATTACTTGAGATTTTCCTTCACATATGTAATATCAAATTGGAGATTCAACCTCGTCACAGATTTCCGCAGGACACCGATGTTTACGGGACAGTGAGCGACTAGTGGCTTACTGCAATAATGTAAATGTCGAAGTGAAATCTGGGCTAAAGTTGAATCTCCAATTTGATATTATGCGAGGAAAATGATCAAGGAATAAAATCAAATTACTCGTTAGCTACTAAGTTTAGGGCTGATAAAGGTCAACACTTTTTTACTCAGAATTGAATTCTCTACCACATTTTGCTATAAAAAACAAAGTGTTCTGTTTACAAAAAAAAAGGTGTCCTGCAAATCATTGAAGCACTTCGACCTATAGAAAAAATTCATACGTTAAACAGTGCACCGTTATGAACCGTGTAACTTTTATATACAACATTTTTTCCTACGACGCATACTTTGGAAGTTAAAATAATGCACAGGTTGCGTGGACGATCTTGAATTTATAGATTTATAAATATATTTATTTATATGTTTACAGATGAATCGACTCGAGGTTTTTTGAGCGGCGTGGCAGAAAAAAAGTTCCAGTCAAATGTTTGAGAAAATTGGTGAAAAATATTATTTTCTAAATGGGTAAGATGAATGAGAATGACGTGGAAAGTCGTGATATTTGTGCCTGAATAGTAGATTTGTCCAAGCTGATTAACGTGACGGTGACGTTTATCGCGATAAAGTGTCTCTGATTTGCTATTTACATTCAACTGTCGCGAATTCTTTGAAATAGGTATATTTCGGTGTGACGAATCAATTGATTTTAAATCTTGTTCAATTTCTCTACTATTTTGAATAAGCTTACCTAATTTTCGCGTACAGATATAAATCCACAAATCATGATTTGACTGGAATAAAAAAATTGAAAAAAAGTTTTACGATCTTTCAAAGATTCTCAACTTCAATTTTATTAGGTATACAATAAAGTTGTGCTCTCGACTCGTATTCGATTGCAGATTCCAGAGGTTTCGATCGAATCGAATCGAAATTAATTACGTCGATGTAGGAAAAGACACCTCGATTAGGGAATAATATTCGAGCAGGCTCCAGCTCGTTTTTTAACCCGACAAGCCTGAGTGCTTTGCTAGTTTGGTGCGAGAATTGCCAACATTTGGTCGATTGGAGAAAACTTGAAGGCACTTGAACTCGAAGAAACTCCGGACCACCAATGAAAATTGACATTTTTTCAGTCGGTTAACAATAAACCAAATGTATTTCGGTTAAGTAAAGAAAATTGGGCATTCTGGTATTATTGAAAAGGTCTTTGACAGTACCTCGGTTACAAATGTACAAAAATGAACAGAAATTCGGCAGACATCGAATGGAAATTGAAAACATTTTCCCGACGAAACAAAACCTGAAAGTATTTTAATTGAAAAACGGAAATATGAAATACGAAGCTGTTCGTAAAGGCATAAAGATAACCAATCTATACATTATTCGGCCAGGATTCGAATGTGATTCAAATGATGGCAGAAAATTCAAAACGTTCAAATTCTAATCGACGAAGCTATAAAAATATTTTCAAACCCACGATACTTGAATCGATTGTCAAAAAAATACTGATCAAATTAAATTTAATTCGAATCTCAATTTAAATTGATATAGTGGACGCCCCTCCCCCCTCCCCTCCAAAAAAAGATGGTATAAAATTATATATACAAAATTGGCTCGATACAATTATGCATAATTTATATAAATAAATAATATATAATTATATTGTTACATATAATTATAAACGATATTATTTACTCGGGGGAACGTGGATACCTTGACTCGAAAATGGTCACAATATTTATGAAAAAGGTAAATAAACTTCGGACGACGACAAAAAATGTAAAAATACTCACGCAAATCGCCGAAAAATTACAGATTTGTTTATTTGTATATTTATTTGTTCGTTTATTTGGGATCAGCAAGAAATTGGAGATCGAATTTGACTAAAAACGTAGGATTATTTAGAATATCGCGAGAACGATTCTCATGGGTATCGGTTGATCATCCGATCGGATCTACTGCTGCTTACCGAACGAGACACCGGCAACAAGCAGGAGTACGAAAAACGCGGGTGCCCTGCGCCCGAACGTAGACATCTTACGTCGAACCGCTTTAATCAATCGTTATATCCTGGCCTCACGGACTGGCCAACGAGTACTGAAAGCATCGTGCAATTGAGACTCGCTAAAATATTTTCTACCCCCTACTCCTCCTTCGTTGACCTGTGCGACTGATAATTTCACATAATAATTATATTTGAATGGGAGAAAAAAATGAAGAAGAAAAAACTAGTCACTCGGATGCCGAACGGCTCCGGCAGAAGTTGAGTAATACGGAGAGTTGGCGAGACGCTTATCTCGTTCTAACATTTGCTCGAATTAACGTACGATTCAAACGTACCAATTTAATCTTATCGCGCGTTAATGTGTACCAAATTTAATTAAATTTCTACAAATTGTCCATATCGCGGAAACGTCGAGAAACAAATTTGCAAAATCGGTAAGCGTGCACGCGATCTCTCCGCAGCTACTGGTTGAAATTTGCAAATTCACGCGTTTCATATTTTTTGCACATTTTTGAGAAAATTTGAAAATATTTGGGAAAATGAACAAACGATGTCATTCTCGTCAGAAGCGTAAAAATTGAAGCCGAACAAAGCTTCGTCGATTCGACAAATTGCGGTATCGAATCGGTCCAACGATTTCTAGACGAGACGTCGTTGGTTTTCACGGTATGCTGGCGAGACTGCAACAATTAGGCTACGTTGCATATCGCAACGATGGCGTTAGCGTGACTCCGACGTGATTTTATCTCTCAAAAGTAGTAAGTACCGCATCACGTGAACAGCCTCGCGTTCGGGGGAGGGGGAACGAGCAGACCGGAATTCCGTCGATTTCCCTGAAAATATATCATCGCCGGTAAGCTGAACTTTCGTCGAGTGTAAGTTTTTTGCGGGTTGTCGGCGAAATCGTTTGAAAAAACGTAGAAAAACGTGCAAATTTTTGGGACAAACAGGGACGTTCGACAGCAGCGTGATCCAAGGATTAACGCGTTGCTCCCCAAATCTGACCTCTGATTGCGAGCTCGAAACACGTCCGAAATTTTTATCGAGGCACCGGAGAATCACGGAGCAACGTGATACGAACGATAAATAGTATGTGGCGCGATATCGTAAGTCTAGTTTTAGAATCGTCAAATTTTCATTGCCACGAGCCTCGGCCTATCAGTTTTTTTTTATTACACGGCTCGCGATCACTCGCGGTCTACAGCCACGCGGATACTTCGCTGTACACGTTTCCAACGTCTGGTTACGATCAATGTTGAAAAACTCGAGTCAACGAGAAAATTCACTCCTCAGCGATTAATTATACAATTATATATAAATTAGGTATAATTTAAATAAATAATAATGTAATTATATCGGGCCAATTTTTTGTATATAATTATGTACAATCTTTTTTTCTCCGGACCCAAAAACTACAATTTGGAAGTCGTGAATATGCTTGTCGTTTTTCCACGAAATTCTCACAATTGGACGCAGTTGATCAAACACGGTGGTAAAATTTGTTTGCAATTATTTATTCATTTATTCACATTTTCATTTATTTATTAACGGGCGTTGGCACTTTGTTTAGTTTGTCGGCCTTGAAACTTGGCAAGTTTACACGTGGCAAGAGCAAAGGATAAACGTTCCAGAAACATCGCTGTTTTTGGATCGTATTGAAACGGGATTGAAAGTGTACTGTTTTTTTCACCTTCAACCATCGAGCCTACGTAACCCCGCTTGTTTTCCTAATATAATTCCTAATTATATTAAGTTTCTCCCATTTCTCACTAACCACGCGTGGGGAAAAATAGTATACGTAATAAAGTATATGTAATAAATGAAAAAATTGGCCCGATATAATTACATACAATTTCTAAATTATTTACGCACAATTTTTACATTGTTACGTATAACTATACAGAACCAGATATAATTCTATATAATTGTGTACAAATAATGCATAAAATGTATATAATTACATTGGACCAATTTTCCATATACAGCCGTGTATATTTTTTTTCGGGAATGAGATGTAGTCTCGTCGTTTTTGTTTCGCTACAATTAGCGGTTATTGGGGCAAAAAAGTGTTATTATTTACATTTTTTTCGGAGAGCGCCGCTCATTAGTGATTTAGTGCTTGATGTGCTGGCTTTTAAATTTATCAGTACAAATTAAAATATCTTACATTGAAATCATCAAGGATACTTCGGATGATTGTAAAAATAAATAAGGAATATTTTTGTTTGACGGACGTGTTGAAGAAATGTATAAACGTAAAATCACGTTGCTTCCATAAACGTCGCAAATACGACCTTTCAACGTTATTGTCCAAAGTATAATACAAATGAATGTAAACTGTCTCCGAGTAGCTTGCGAGCATAAAGACAAATTATTCGTACCTTGACTCGTCGTCGTTTCGGTGATGGAAAATATCCTTGCCCCGTTTTGGAAGGAGAAGAATACGAGCAAAAGGGATAATATCAGCACCAAATACGAACAAAACGTGACATCGACTCTTAACATTGGTGTAAAATTGTCGAAAAAAAGAGCAGAAAATAACGCGAGACTCAAAAATGACTCGGAAATGAATATTCGAATCGCGTTAAGGCTTCTCGGCACGGGAGAGTTACCTCACCGGCCGGAAGCTGTGGAGAAACTAATCGCTTCGACTTGAAAAAACCAAGTTTAGAAGGAGCAATGGGAAAAATATAGCCATCCTATGTATGAGACTAGAAGGACGCGCGTCGTAATTTTTTTTCTCTCTTGTCTCGCAATAACTATACGCAGAGGCGAACGGACGAACAAAAAAAACTCATACGGCTCGGTGAGAGGAATTTCAACGACGAATCGGTATACCGTTTAAATTTTGCTGACGTAACGATATTACCTACAGGCAAAATCCTATACCAATATCCAATTACCTACAAGTCAGATGAACAAACTCTTTCCCATCCGAATTCGTCGTTCTCCTAGCATCGTGCGGCATACAAGGCTTTATTTTATTTTACATTCCCGAAAAAAAAGATTATGTATATTTATACCAAGAAATTGGGCTGATAGAAATATACATAATTCACATATAATTATATACAACGATACACGATTCTATTAGAAATATACAAAAAAAAGATTGTAAATAATTATACGAAAAAAATTGGCCCAATAGAATTATACGTAAATGATTTATAATAATTATAAATTATTATAGAATTAATATACGTAGTTCTATCTAATTAGATAGATTTTTTGCAAATTTTATGTATAATTATATCGAGCCAATTTTTTATGTATAATATTTTTATTATGTACCTAATATATGTTTATGTACAATATATCGGGTGTTCCATGCCAACTCGGCCAGTCTGTGACCTCGACGCCTCAGATTTTGATCTTGATGTTTGACGTCGTTAATTCGATTGTAAAAAACACTCAATTTTTTGTTGATTTTCCCTATGGTTTGTCATTTACTGGTTCAGGTGGATAAACAACGCCACGTTTTCAAAATCCGAAAAAAATCTCAAAATTTGGAAAAAATATATTACGATACGCCATGAAAAAAATATATGAAACAAGATCAAATATATTCCTGTGTAAATTATAAGTAAATTATGTATCATTATATCGCCCCAATTTTTTTATACAAGTAGATGTAATCTTTTACTATATTTTTTATCTAGAATTGTGTATAGTTCTACATAATTACACGTAAATTATATGTAAATT
The DNA here is from genome assembly GCA_963969455.1 of Arge pagana. NCBI lineage: Eukaryota > Metazoa > Arthropoda > Insecta > Hymenoptera > Argidae > Arge > Arge pagana. The sequence continues at coordinate 18,656,120 of OZ018311.1, read as the reverse complement.
ACTAGCCGACCCGACAAACATTGTTCTGCCATATAAATTGATTAAATAAAAAAATACCGAATGTACTGGAAGCGTGCGCGGATGGGATCTATGACAGAACAAGGAATGGATTGGATATTGTTCGTACAAAAATACTAAAATCGCGATTAAAAAATGGGAGGGTGGGAGTAGGAGGGTGAAAATTGGGGGTTCTAGGTATTTTTTGATGGCGAATCGAAAAAAAAATACAAAACAAAATTTGTCAAAAGAATATTTAAAAAATTTCTGGTCAGGGACACTCTAATCACCTAGCGGTATGAAATATGCATAAACAATTTCATCAAAATCGATCGAGCCGTTTCGGAGGAGTGCGACCACAAACACCGTGATACCAAATTTGTATATATACTTTTTATGTGTATATATATATACATATATTTATGTATAGATAAATAAATTACGTATAATTAGTTAGATTCTTTTTTTCTCGGGCGTCCGATCAACATCGTATTCGAATATTCGTTATGCAGCTGCGCATCTTGGGACGTGGTCTTGAAATACTTGCATGACAACGTTATCCACGTAACATCGCGTCGTACATATTAGATAACGAGTGCAACAGTTACGGTGGAATCAGGCGTAATCTCTGCGATTAACAATAAGTAGGCTGCAAGGAAATAACTCGACGCGCGCGTATCTAACTATTTGTTTTCCTCGCGTTGCATCAAATCATCCGAGTTGGTTCGATCCGGACATCGTTCAAGGTAAACCAATGGTATCTCGCAATTCTAGTCTGCGAGGTGTTTAATAGATAATGCGTAGAAGTAGATCTTCGTCGCGTGTCCCCGACGTTGTTGCAACGGCACGCTCGTTGATAAAACATCGCGTGTCTACTTTCTCGATGCAACAAATGTTCAAACTTCCCTTTTCATTGCAAGCGCACCGATACAAATGATTCTCACATCACAGACCTATCTTATCGTCGTCTCGGCATTATATCGCAAAATATTGAAAAATTTTGCAAAAATTACCCCAACAAAATGGAAAAACCGCAAATGCCTCTAATTATGAAATCATTTTTCCATTTATTTTCTCAGCGATGCGCATACCTAAGTATAAAATATATTAGTAATATTTATCATTTTACGAAATACGAAAGATACGAAAGTAGTTACTATGCAAGAATGACGGATTTACCGCGTCTCAAACCTGCAACGTTTGAGAAAAGAGCGACGACTCGAGTCAACAATTCAAAGATATTCGAGCAATAAATGAAACCAAGTTTTGACCAAAATCGGAATTACAAAATTCTGTTTTTCAGGAAGATTACGATTATTGGAATATTTTGAGGAATTTAGAAATATTAGTCGAACTCGTGGTTGTACTTTTTCAAACGAGTGTCCATTCGAATACTTATAAAAGTTCGCATCAGCATAATATTTTTTTCGTTTTGACTCAGCTATTCTAGATAAATAACAAGTATTAAGTAACTAAATAATGACTACTTTGCGTTTGAATGTACTTCGGGTACTGAAACTGAATGTATCTAGTATTTTAAAACTGTAAAATATTAGACATTGAACATACTTTTTATTTTCGACATTTTCAAGTATGAAATTGTCAAGTATTTAGCTCTTCGCACTTCGTAAAGCATTAAATATGATAGTACTTAGTATGCGGCGCGTATTCGAAGTAACAATTTATCTAAGTATGCCCGTCACTGAAGTGAACCTTACAAAAGTTGAACCGCGTATTTTCTAGATCGATGCGAGTTAAAAATTCAAGCGAAAACTCTCTCGTCAACTGAAATTGTCCCGAAAACATTGAGATAGATGAAAAGATATTTCCCTGAAATTCCAAACAAATATATTAATACGTACTGAGCCGAGGTCGTGAAAAATAAACAACAAGAAAACAACCTCACATCGGAAAAAGGTATTAAAAAATATTAGAAAATTGGAAAATGAAAAATGTTTTTTTCCCAAAAGACTCGAGATAACTCATCTTCGTAATCCTGAAACATTTCTACTGAAACTCACCCCTCCGAAGGGGCGAAATTCTCACCTAAACATTAGGAAGAATGAAAATATTTGTCTAAAAATCCGAAAAAGTCTAATCGAATACAATAAAAATTGATTTTTATTATAAGTAGTGGTATTTTCGACTTTTTTAATTTTTGGGCCAACTTTTTCAAAATCTCAAGATCCCTTTTCCCTTCGATTTTTCGTTTGACAAATTTCGTCGGAGCGAAACAATTGCGAAGAGTTAGATCAGCCTCTATCGTACAACGGTGTTCGGTCGCTATGGAAAACGGTAACTATATGTCAATTGTTCGCAACTACGATCATTTTTCCGAGTAGATTCGACGAGAAGCTCCTTCAAGCGGCGTCGATAACGCTGATCCGAAATAATTTCTCATGATCGAATAAGCCAGGAGCCGGGCATCGTCAGTCTTACAAGTGAAGATTTTTCGCGGACAAGAGCGATCGATCAGCCGTGGAGTGTCTAAACGAGGAGGGTAGATCATCAACCGTCGGCAGGCGCAAATCTCGCCGAAAAAAATCACGGAACATCGAGAACATCTCGAAGGTGCGTCCATTTCCGTAATCGTTGTATTCCATCCCGTTTTAAAAAAAAATTAACAGAATTCAATATAAATTGTGTTGGCGAACGAATCCGTAAATATTTAACAACGATTGCAGAGCAATAACGCCTCAACTTTTCTCTTACAAACCCACATTTATTTATTTATAACAAATGGTTTCATTTGTTATAAATAATTTATTTTTTTACAAATAATTCCATATGTTTGCTAGCAGCAGAATGTATATACCTCAGATGATATGTGAAAATTTAATTTTTTAAATACATTAAATCATTACGGTTTTTTTAATGATGAACAGTTTTTGGAAATGGAGAGAAATGAGAACAAACTATTTGATAAGTGATAGATAAATACACTGATGTGTTGCTAGGATATGCATGGTAGACGTAGACAACGACGAAACAATAAAAACCCAACGAAAATGAAATAAATAGTGTTTATAAAAAAGATATGTATGCATATATAGGCGTAGATATGCAAGATTGGAAATCAATCTGATTTCTGGAAACGATGAGAAATATTAACTTGACGATAAAATGTAAGAATCTTGACGTCCTTGGGAAATTACTGTATCGATAGTTGCTCGTAGTTGTGAAATCGTTAAGCCGATCGGTCGATCGGTACTCGTTACTTATTTCATATGACGTTGTTATTTATGTGATGCACAATTTTCTCTCTATCTCATTCGCAGTCAGCAATGGCAAATTCGTCGGTAGATTTTCGGAAGGACATACTTAAAGATCCTATTCACATCCGTCCTGTGACTCCAACTGTTCCGTCAAACAATGCGGTGCCATCGCAGAACCAAGGGTCAACCAATGGACCGATGAGGCCCAGATCACTCTACACTGCTCATAGTTATCATGCTCAAACCGACGAATCTCACGTTCAGGTATTATTATCGTTATCCAAAGTTTCATCCAGTTTCTGTAATACATAGTCAATTTATTCATCGTCGTACAATATTTACACCTTTCAGTTTCCAATTTTTTCTACGCAATAGTATTATTCGTTACGATGAATTCCAATATTACTTTTTCTTCTTACAGAGCCATATAAGGCAGAATCTGTATGAGAATTGGATTTGGTTAATGAAAAATACAATTGTTTGTTGGAAAACATTCGACACGGTTGAAAACAGCGTAGAATCATTTATGTCGAGTTTCAGTCTCATAATAATTTGCTCCTCAACTTCATATCTGACAAAACGATTGTAAAAATAGTTCTACAATATGTATGTAAATAAGATCGATGTATCCAATATGCTAGGTCGTATATTCAGTTGAATGGGAAGGTTGGTTTTGCGCACGATTTGATTACAAAGGAGTTTGTGTTCTGATGAAAACTGTCCTGCATCGAGGCTGTTTCATGGTTCATGCAATAAGAGTTTTCAGACATTGACACCTTACCGGTGTCGAGAAAATAATAAATGTAATATTACAGCGAGGCTTTGCACATTCGAATCACGAAAAGTATTCGCCGACTAGTTTATCTGCGCTGTTATAATGTATTAATGAGTAATCTGACGTCACATATGGTGTGATGTTAATTTTCATCATTACGAACAGTTATGACCCAAATTAAAAATTATTTGCGAGGCCTATTTATTCAAAAAAATAAACTACCTAATCTCATTATTTTGTTCATTACGAAATGTGTTTACACCATTACGTCAGTATTTTCAATTCTATATTCATATTCAAAGTATCGTCGGTTGTCATACTGTGATCTAGAACGTTGCTGTCAGCATTTTTGTTATCAGAATTTTTTTCACGATTTAGTCATATTTTCAAGCAATTAAAATGTGATATGGAGCTGTCCGAATTGAGCGAAAATGCATTCTCCATATATTGAAAATATTCGCAATGTTATTGTTTTTTGTTTAGTGAAAATTAACGATTATGAGCTTTAAGAATTTATCTTCAAATAATGCACTGTGATAAACCCGTAGGCACTTTTTTTTATTTTAATACGTAGCAAAGAGACAGTTTCAAAACAAAAAGTGCTACGATGCTTTACTTGTTCTTGAAAATTCATTCCGCCAAATCATTTCAGTAGCTTTTCAGCGCAACATCAAATTTTATACTTTTCAGCAACGTTCCACAATCATGGAACCATACTTTGGATAGAGAAACAATAATTTAATAAACAACAAATTTTCAGAGATATAGCGAGTTCTCGAAATACATTGAACCACCACCATCCGAACAATGGGGTGGCATCAGCGGGGCGACAACATTTTCCACTTCAGCTACAATTTGGCGTCAACCTCGTAATCCTAAACCTTTATCAACACCTTACTACGCGACAGAAGAAGCCTGCGTCTATACGGAAAATTGGCGAGAACACGACACAGAATCGAGTGCTGGAGGTGCCGTAGCTACGCCCCATGGAACGATATCGCTACGTTTGCATAATCGAATTCGAGTTGACATGACGATTGATCGCGCAGTCCGGGTGATAAACTTCAAGGTAGGAAAATATAATGATAATATTTCTCGATGAAAAGTTGTTCGGTTGAATGTAAAGGCATGGTTGTTTCAGAACAACATTGTGTTGTCGCTCAGCGGATCTGGTGCAGCAGCTGCGTTGCTGCATCCCAATGGCAGAATTTACCAGTATGGCTCTCGAGTAGAAATTCTGGCTCACGATGCTCATGGAAACAACAAGTTTGTCACGCTGAAAATTTGATTGAAACTTCGTTCAGCTAAATCATTTTACATTTTATGGTAGATATGCTAAGATGTGGTACAAAGGAGTCAGCTTTACCTCGGAACAGTGTGCTTTGGTTTATCTCGTCGACGCAGCCGGAACAAGAACAACGACGGACTCATTTTCAGACATGAGTCAGGTGAGATAAAAATGTTGCTATCGCCATTTTTATGAACCTCTTACAAGAGGATAACATTTCTCATCCGTTGCTTCGTAATTGTGATCGCAGGACTTTTCCTTGAGCGTATTCTACTCAGAATCACGTCACGGGCCAGCCTGTCTCCAGGAAGCTGCCAGTGCGCTCAGCGCAGCTCAATATTGGTTGACCGACGAAGGGGTAGAAAACTGGATCATAAACAACGTGCGAGTATCACAGACTCCCGATGGACTAGTCAGGTAGCTTTTTCACCACTGTATAAGATAGTGTCGATGCTGGTTTAGAGTAAAATTATTCCAATTTCAAAGTTACAGAGAAAGCATGTTTCCGTTGTGTATCATTTGTCCTTCTGCACGTTAGAATTGCACGGAACAGCAACAAGTATCAGCTTCGTACTTCTCCGAGCAATGGTACCGCGTCGCTGACCACACCATTTCTTCATTGCACCGCGTCTTTGGGTCAAACTTCGCATCTGTTCGTAAGACGTGGCGAGCGACGCATGCATTACGATGGAACAAGTTTCATTGTACGCAATGCTGGGCACAGTGCTGGTTTCGACGATAACAATCAGCTCAAGGTTTATTAGCCAATATGTTAGCGGAGGGATCGTCCGAAAATTCTTTCATAACGACGTGATTCTCGCGGTTTGGAATGACAACCAAAATGCCGTTACGAGATCCCGATGAAACTCGCGGCAATTCTGATTTGAACAATATAGCGACGCGCTGACTTGGTGATTTTAAAAGTTAGAAATTTAATTGAATTTTTTGAAGATGTAAACATCAAGCGTTCCGCTATCTAACGCTAGTATCATGCATCGCTGTTTCATATTTTTGTAAATGTTCGCTGTACGACATGCAGTTTTCAATAAAATTGCGTCCAAGCGATTCTGAAATCTCCAAACTTCGGAAAACTTAAGAAAATCACACGGATGGAAAGTTCATATAAGAGTCACAATCACGAGCGTCGTGCGAGTTTGTAAAGAAATACTGCGACGACTTATTAATCTCGTGTCAGAGAAAACAAGTACATTTTTCAACTTTCGCGAACTCGAACTCATCACTCCGACTCGTTTGAGCTCAAATCAAACGTATTTGGTAAATTTGGACTATAATTTTCCACGCAACTGACTTCCAATGATGCCTCGGATGTGTCCGAATCGTAACCATCTCCCAGCTTTGGTCGAAGCCTTTTCCGAAAATATTTCCTGCAAAGATCAATCGATGAATATTATTTTCACCATAGAAAACTTTCGTCACCAAAAATACGAAGTCTTTCAACTTACGTAGTATTATTTTTATTCGCAGAATCTTTCTCATTACTGACAACTGGTTGGTCGTTACTGACGACTGGTTGGTCGTTGTTGACGATGCGAGTATTTTCAGTGATTTCTCTGCTGTGTTCCAACTGTGCTATTTTTTTGATGAGTTGAGTCGAAGTTCCCATATCAAACATGTCCAAGCCTCGTTTGGGTCGATCGCCATTTGATATTCCACATTTAACTTTGTGATAAGCGTCGCTAAGTGCTTCGATCTTAGCCAAAACCTGTCCAGGCTCGGTCATATCCTTCAAAATTGGCAGGAGCGAATATTTGTTCTGTATTTCGATTTCAGTGTTCCGAAGAGTTCTCTCTAGACCAAACTAGAGAAATTATCAGTTACAAAAAGTCATCGCGTCATTTTTCAGTTCCATTTTCATATGTTAATGACAAACCTCTTTAGGGAACGAACAGTAGTGGAAAGCCTCGTCCACAATCATCTTTGCCAAGATGTAATTAGCATCCGTGTGATTGCCTTCCTTGATGTTATCGTGCAGTTCCAATACATTTTTCCATTCGGACAAAGTAACTCTTATTTTCGCAGTCCTACATGGCATTTTATAGTATATACCGTAAAGAAGATACAATCCACCCAGTTGGGTTCTAAATCGATTTGGTGGCAAGATGAACGCTTTAGCAATGTGCAATGCTTCTTCGCAAAACTGTAACAGTTCTATAAAAGATTGCCGACCTCTGAAACCAAAATATTTAAAGGGTTTGATACGAGCAGGCGAGCAGGCGAGCAGGATTTGACGATATAAGAAGGGTGATATTCAAACATTTGTAGAAACGTCCATTGTAAAGAAGAAAAAACTCAAAAACATCATTCCATCGTAATATCTTAGTTCGACGAATACAGATATCAACCATTCGAATTGTTCCTTTAGCTTTTGAGGAAAACCTTTCAGAATTTGACCTAACAATCTCACACTAACTACAATATGTGCAGCAAAAAATCAGATCTATGATCAATCAGCTACTTCAACAGCCATCATAGGGAACATAACCTTCATGACAAATATGAATAAACTCACCGAAAAACTAATGAAAACTTCATATCTTGCCACGTATTGCTGAAATCTTGAAATCTCACACCTTCGCATTGTTCAAATTGATTGAGTAGTTTCTTGCAATCGTCTTTGAATCCAGAAGATATACATATTACTGGTTTTGACATTTTCCCGGTTTTTTACATGCGTCTGCACGTGTCAAAGCAGTATATTGTTTTGAACGTCTGTGAACGTCTTAACTAGTCAAAACGACTTGACAAATGGGAAGGTAGCTTTTGATTGGCGATCGAAATCTGCAAGATCAAAATACCTGAGTTACGGGAAAAATGAGAAAATCTAAAACGCCTTGAAAGAGTAACGCGAGGATTAATCCCTAAATACTTATTGTCAGAATTCTGGAATGATACTTCAAACTAAAGATAAATATTTTTTAAAAATTATTTCAATTGTAAGAAAAACATTGTTTAAGCACTGTTCAGAATTTCTTCTTTACCGACAAAGTCTTTTTGAGCCGATCCACAAAAATGCGGAATGCACATCGTATCCATATGCACACGCCTTCAATTTGCCTGTCTCTCTACGAGTATAACAATGTATGAATAACTGTATTCATACTGTGCATGACAATGATTGTCGGCTGATCGGTAATCGGTTATAGTAAAAAGACTTGTCATCTTTTTAAATCTAAGAAGTCCCAGCTAATTCCACTGTATTCCAACTGATGTTCCAAACTTACAGAGTATACGTGATATAAACCCTATATATTGATGATTCCGAGCGGGTCTATCGTATCTTGGAAGACGCACCTCCGCGCACGCATGAGCTCGATCGTATCTCCTAGAGCCTCAGAACCGTTCAGAACGGAGTATCGTAGCTCGTCGACTGCGACAGAACTGCGATATGCTTTATCGTATCTCAAATGCACCCAAAGGATGCACCAAAACGTTTAATTGCAAGGCAATATTTGGTGACTTTTGAAAAACATGACCGTATGATACAGGTCCAGCAACGTGATAGAATTTCAATGGTAGGGGTGACTCCAGGTTTGAGTAGTTTGAAGACGTTTTGCTGCCGCTACTATCGAGGAGTGATTTATCGAAAGTGGGCAAAAAAAGCGTACTTACTGTAGCGAAGCTGGCGGCCTCAAGCTGAACTACGAAATACTGCTTCACGAAGAGAACCATCTCAATCACCAGAGTTGCTGAACCACTACGCTGTGCTGCCGGAAACGGGACCGAGCGTGAACCACACGATCAAACCGTGGCATGTCGGTGTGGCGCAGAGTATTCGGCTCGCTTTTGAATGTTTCGGAAGACCGAGCGAAGCCGACGCATCGTTTGGCTGCGTTCCGATTGGGTGGGGCTGCGCGCTTCATAGCCTTGAACGCTGCCGAAAGATGCGTCGGATTCGCTCGGTCTTCCGAAGCGAGCCGAACGTTTCGCGCCACACTGACACGCCGCTGTTTGATTGTGCAGAGCACGATCGGTCCCGTTCTGGCAACACAGCGTACAACCTGATACGATCGTAGGTAACGTTAATGTACCGATTCTCGGCAAGTGATTGTCGCCTATGGTATTAACACAATATCTAACGTTACAAAAATTGTAACACTGATGTAATGTTGCGACTCAGCTCTACTTTTATGTGACCGTATTCTTTCTACGCACTTACGCAACAGTTGAATAGTTATAGTCCAACCGCTCAGTTCTATTACATATAGATATGTACAATACTATCCTCCGACAGTTTTACTTTCTGCACAAGTAGGGTACGCGACCGTGCCTTTCAGTGAGATAATTATGAATCACCGTGCAATATGCGTGAATTGAAAATTGTGGTTTTTTGTTACTTATATAGTGAAAGGATTTATTAAATTAAACCAAAACCGTCATCAGAAGCCCGGATAGCTCAGTCGGTAGAGCATCAGACTTTTAATCTGAGGGTCCAGGGTTCAAGTCCCTGTTCGGGCGGTTTTTTTTGTTTCTGATACTTAGCTCGATCACAGCCACAATTTCGATTAGCAACAAAATATTATTGTTATGGGGCGGGAGGAGGCTCTAGATTGAAGTTTTAAAATAAGAGAAGGACTTCAACAAGGAACGGTCAACTCTTCCATACTTTTTAATATACTCACCTGCGACATCCTCAACTGAAATAATATAAATAACAATCTGTCCAATACAAAGCACGTAACAACATCATATTTGCAAAAAACCGTTGAACAGTATGACATTATAAAAAAAGCTATCGACGAGCAGAAACTACGATATTACACATGCACCCCGGAAGCCAGCAAACCCTAATCAATGGTCATCAAAGGAATACACAGCTTCAAAACAGACGATATTAAAAATGAAATAGAAAAACTTAAAATTCCAAATCTAAAAATTAACAGTATAATCGAAATTACCTTTATTAAAAAGCACCCACCCAAACACCATTATCCAATACAAATACCACCGGAAAGCCAAGTATCAGACCTCCTCAGCATAAAACTACTATTGTATCGAAGGGTAAAATGGGAACGCCTCCGAAAATCACTCTTGTACCGATGCAAAAAGTGCCAGAGAGTTGGATACGCTAGCACGAATTGCCAACTCGAATTCCGTTGCGCGAGGTGTGCAAACCTCACGGCCCGGGAAAATGCACGATCGAGGGAATAGTGGAGAAGGAACATCAAAAATGCGCCAATTGCGGACAGACAGGGCACCCTGCAGCTTACCGAGAATGCCCATACTTAAAATACGCCACGACAACAAGACAAACTTTCAACAACAAAAAAAAGCAGAAACATTCAACCGGATAGGACGATTGAACAGGACCGTCCAAGCGAACATCACATACGCGCAAGCTACAAGCACAACATACCAAAAAACAACGCAAACAATCAACAGAATCCAAATCGAAAGTACCGCACGGAATCATACACACAGACCAACGCAGCAAACAACAGAAAACCAAAACGAAAACCAACCACAATGGGTAACCGATTTTAAAAAATACATTGCCCTACTTATTCCAGAGCAAATCAGAAACCTTGCGCACCAAATATCGAAAAATTAAAAAAAATTGAACTTATAATGCGCACAATGCACATTCCGTAACTTCATAATGGCAGACGTACCATCTGAATTAACAAAACTAAAAGTAGCTGCTACTAATGTAAATTCATTAATAGTAAACCATCGCAGACTAGAACTATACGAATTTGAATTTGCTCAAAAAAATGACCATGACATAATTTTAATATCGGAAACAAAGCTCAATCAGAGACAAAAATTCGCATACAGAAAATTTCATCTAATTAAAACCAACAGATCACGGGCAACTCAAGGAGGCGGAACTGCCACCCTTGATCAAAAAAGAAATTCCATTCGAAATAGTCACAAATTCGTCTTCTCTCAATAGTAATATCATAGAATACACATTCGTTATATTAATTGCAACAAGTGCCTAAAAATTATATATAGTAAGTATATATGCAAGAAATGACAATAGAATACTATTTGACCAATGAGTTAGAACACCTATTTAATAAATTAAGACTTCATCTAGATAACAACTGCTATATAATCGCGGGCGATCTGAATGCTAGGCGAGTCATTTGATTTCGTCACCGGATAGTTACTTCTCTCAATTTTTTTCTAGGGTAGCCAAAGATCCGTCGAGAATCGATAAGTTTTCCTTGATTTTCTCAAGTGAAAGGATCTCCGCCTCTGATGTTACCCACTTTCATTATGATCGAATCGGATATGAAGACACAAAAATATGGATTTACTGCCTTTACGTGCTTGTCTAACATTGCGTTAGCCTCCTCAACCTCGAAATTAATTTGCATTCATAACGCTACAACGGACAACTTACTATTACAGGAACAAACAGATTCGGAATAAGGAAGATAGCCAGAGCTTGTGCTCTTTATCTTCACTAGAAGTTCGTGATCGGCTTGTTGGTTTCGGCCCGATTATAGATAGTGTGGAGTGTTTCCGCGTAGAAATGGTCTTGGTTGAGCTTACTTGTAGACTTATAACTTTCAAAGCACTGCAACCTTGTTCCGTGAGCGAATTAACTTTTGCTTCTATCAAATATGTATGTGGCATTTTCGAAGATTATGCAGAGCAACTGTAACAGAACGTCTAGCTAGGCGGACATCTTCTCTAAACCAGCAAAATTATTTCACTCGTTCGGGATCAACCTCGATCACAGATCGGTGCATGCAATGATATCTGATCGTTCGAAAATTATCGTCATCCCGCACACCATACATTGATACACACATGCTCGTATCTATAACAACCGTTGCGTTTGAGCGTTTGACGTCACGTTCGCTTTATCCACGCAATTTTAGAGACCCGCTCGTTTATCGAACATATTTTATACAATGACCTTACATGAAACGTTATTGTCTCGCGGAACACCGGCCAATAATCGAAAGTATGCTCAAACTAATAATCATGCGGAGGCGATACCTGTTCTCTACAACCAGTACCTCATCTTTCGATCGACCGATGTTTGACCGATTAACTCTTCGAGGCATACATTTTTCTATCAGTTCTTTCCTCTTGAGGAATCGTACTCAGGAGTTCTGGGGTCGCTGATCACGAATTCAAGGTCAGATTTGCGAAATTCGGAGATGGCACCACCATACAGTGCATGCGCACCAGGTAAGTGATTGAGAATTCGACGGATTACCTTGAAACTTTGAACTCGCTGATGACGGGAATAGCATTAGACTTGTGAAAGCCCAAGATGGTGAGATCCCGAAATTCGTGAAAACTCATGGTCTCAACATACCACACCCGCGCATTTGGCAAAGGTAGATCTAAATTTGGCAAATTACAAAACCAATACCAGGTGACTGCCATCAATGTTTCAATTTCTCGACGAGTTATGCGTCTGTGACCTCGATATCGGGAGTAATCAGCAAATCTCCCAGATCTGATCGGCATTCATACTCAACAGCGTAGACGATCCAGATTTCGTAGGTTTCCATCTTCGCCAATTTTCCGACTGCCCAAGGCGCTGTCAGAGGGCACCAGCCGTGAATTTTCTGCATTCGACCTCGTTTTCGTAATCAACGACCCCTAAAACCCCCGAGTACCATGTTTCAAGGTCATCCTTCGAAATCTCATGCTCATGCGCCATCAACGTTACGTCCAATTTATAAAAGACCGATGTGGGGGCATACTCCGACAGCAGCGTATGTAGCAGAAAAGCGGAGCTAAAAATGGAGCTCGTTAGGAAAGGGAAGCTAAAGGTGATGATTTATGTAAAAAATTTAAGCTCCTCAAGGTTCACGTGAAAATAGTGCGGTCTGCGGACTCAAAATAGCTGGTATACAAGATGCCAACTCCGAATTCCACGGACTCGGATAAGTTATCACCAAAGGCGTCGTTCCTCCACAGAGCAGGGTTTTATTCGTGCCTGACGTGCCTATATTCAATATCTCAGACCTGGGCTTATATAGCAAGACTGTATTTCATAGAGTAGGGTTTTATCCGTGCCTGTCCGAATCTCAGATCTGGGTTTTAATGCCGAGGCTGTTCTCCAGACTTGGGTTTGTTGCTTTGGCCCTCGGACACGCATTACCGTTCGCACTCGCATTCGAAACCGAAGCTATCTCTAATCAGATCGACGTGCAAATAATTTGGTTGAGACAGGAACGCAGATACAAAACACATATCGACACGGATTTTAATTTGACAAATTTGATATATCATTAAACGCTAATGCAATCAAAAACAAAATCATACATTAACCCTGATGAGTTTGTCAACGCTACCCCAACGTGTTTCCAACCATTGATATTCCGTTGGTAAATCATCAGATGTCAACGAAGGAGGGATGTTGGAAAATCGTTGATTTGTTTCAAATCCAACATACTTTTCCAACAACTATCTCATTGGAAATGCAATGAATATCTGTTGGAGGTGTTGAAACCGGATTGGAAATCTGTTGACAGTGTTGTTTGCTGGGCATACATTGATAAGTTAATTAAAAAGAACCAGAGATAAATATATTTATTAAGGAGTCAAATAAGTAACAATAGATTATTATTATTAAAATAAAACCATAAGATATCGACAGTTAAGTCATGGTCCGAATAACAGTTGATGAGGTTTGGTCGCTATGCTAGTTTGGTCTGGCATACAGTGATTGAATCGATCTCGGCCGGTTTTGAAAAATATAACGGAGAGGTACGTTACACCTGTGAACGTCAGTAAGAATCGAATGAACTTATTCTAATGGCAATGGATAGATTGATTTCAAATTCTGTCAACGAAATGACTCGAATACTTCTAATGAGTGTAGATAAATCACCCTCCCACGATTTCGCTGAGGATACGGTTCGGTGCAACATCTGCGCCCGCCCAATCGGTAGAACCACAATCTAAAGTTGCAGTTCTCGAGTCTCCTTCGAAGTAATTAAATTTTGACTCGCACACGATAATAGCTAATCAACTCGCCGACCCCGGCGGAAACGAAAACCTCGCGAAACCGCAAACACGTCTAATTAAATCGCGGCATGTCAGGTGTAGGTCGGTCCGTTGTATATCCAGCCTCACGCGTTTTGTACCGTGGAAACGACGAGCCGCCGCCGGCCATCTGGCGGTCGGCCGGCGGTACTTTGCCGGCTCGGCACGTACCGTGGCACGGCGCACAGAAGTCCAAAAGTAAGAAAACGTGATCGAAATTAATCGTCAACACCGTTCCAACGGCCGGCCAACGTAGCTTCGAGTATTGATAATCCAACCCGGTGGCAACGCTCGTCCAACTCGGGAATTGTTGAATGTCAATGCGGTTACAACGGCAGGCCAATGGTCACTCCCCTTGAACGCAACACCACTCCCAACATTTCCAAAATATCACTCCAATGGTATTCCAACAATCTCAACACTATTTTGTTTCAACAACAATCTCTTTATTTTGACTTTTTGTTTATGGCAAAAGAACTAGAATGCGCAATGTCGTTTGAAGTTAAAAAAATGTAACTTTACGTGTCGACGCAGGAATCAAAAGTTACTAGAAAAAAATCACTAGACCGCGTCTTTATAGCGTTCATGAAATCGGACCTGTTCGTACGAGCCTGCTGACCTCTAGACGAGCGAAATCAGAACTAACGACTAAGCATCCCATCGACTTCGACCGTTGCGAACGTGACCTTGATTCGGCAGCGACATCAGGCTGTCAGTTTTCAAACCACGGAAGATTCATCGAAGAAAGTTTGCACCTTGAATGAAAATGGCGATGTTACAAATGTACAAATGAGCGGATTAAGTGTTTCATTAAGTTGTCGGTATTTTACTACGCGAAGTGTGATCGTTCCTCACAACTGTGGGAATTTCTTTCACCTGTGATTAAATCGAGTGCCTCGCGCGTTGAACAATCTTTACGTAACTTTCAGGATAATTGTTCCATTTTCGGTGACGAGACTCTGACGGTTAGCCGCCGTGCCTCGTCAACTATAACCCATCCCTCGTACACATTTCTTTCGTTATTCCGTGACGGTATCGTAAGAATTGATATACCTTGTGTTCTCGTTATCGATAATCGCCCCGGAAATTCTTCCTCGCATTGCGATTCCATGCTCCGTTCTACAGAGTTTAATTCGAATTCGTTTATCTATTTAAGGTATAAACGAATGACATTATGACCAATCTCTTTCTGTAAATACAAGGACGATGATATAACTCGAAGCCGCAAGCGAGTTCTAAGAAAACGTTTCGCCCGAGTGTGAAAAAAACTCGCTTTTAATCGGAAAGCTGATACGAAAAATGGTTGTGTAAAATTTCTAAAAACAAACAAACGTCGACATGGCCATAAATCCCAGAGATATGGACGGCTTTATGCCGCTCCTCTCTACAACGGATATTAAAAAGAAATTAAGCGTCGGCAATTTATTATTAAATTATCTTGGTGATGACAACAAAAGCATCGAATGCCAGGATATCGGCATATTCATCGACAACCTCATACCTTGGCTGCACAATGGAAATCCCAGGGTAAGTCTTTCCAAATGACCTTGACTGTCTGTGATTAATTTTTCCCATCGACCGTTTGAATTGTCAAAATAATGTCGGAAAAATTTCCGAAATACCAGAAAGGACATTGAAATCATAACAGGTTATACGGAATTGAACGGGGTAAACTTTCACACCATCTACGTCATCTTGTCCCTTGCCAAGTCGTTATATCTTGCTCAGGAAACCAAAGAACTGCTCGAGTCGAGCTATCGTCCAAACTCAAATTGTACGATGCGAGTCCTTCGGTCGCGACGAATGAAAACTTACAACTTCTACAATATCTAAAGCCATAATTAAAATTTTCAAACGAGTTCTTAAAATTTTGAGCTTCGGTAAAACTGCGCTAAGAATAGGACAGACTGTAATATTTATGATCCTTGATTGACAGAAATTATAGAAATGGAGACACATGTCTTTGGTTTTGCTTCAATATTACTATAATTATAATCTCAGAATGTCAATTATTAATAACACGCTACACATATCATTATTATGAAAAGCTAATAATTTGAAACAGTCTTCTTTCCAGTCCTCGTCATGAACATGCTTTAAAGCTTACTAGAGTATTACATTAAATTGTTTATTTTATTGTTTGTTGATTACTTGAAAAGTACAACAACTAATGCACATTATCTTAGAATTTTCATCATTGAGATTGTTTCACATTATGTAGTAATTATAAGGTGCTTATCAAATCCTTACTCGTACCTTGTAACTTATGATCACGAATAATTTCTACAAATTATCACTCCTTCATTCAATACTGAAGTTCAAAGAAATTCATGAGTTATAATGCACTAAAAAATCATGAAAATCTTACGCCAATTTCTATGTTTGTTTTTGTTTTATTCTTATAAAAGAAGCAAAGACGCGAAACCCGTCCTCAATAGGTTGCCATTTGTTGAGAACAAATCTCCTAGTGTCGCCGTCACACTTGTTACTTTGATAGTTTGTTACGTTTTGAACAATATTTGAAATATTCTCGCAAATGGACCTTTTTTTCAGGAAATCAATGTCAAAGTAATTAAATTCAAGGTGATTCGACCGAAAGATTAAAGTTAAAGGTTGTTGTGCCATAATAGTGCTTGTCATTTTTTGAATGGAATCAATGTTTGTAAACCCAACGTCAATTGAAAGTTGCGCGATCAATACGAAAAACACTTGGTATGCTCTCCGTCAGCTTCCAGTTGATGTATACCAATATTGTCAGTATTGAGGAAAGACATACATAATCGATGGCAAGATCACCAGAGATTTTTCGTATTTCACTACAAACCGTTAAGATAAGATTGAGAATCATTTACCAAAAGTATTAATGTTTCGCACAGTTTCTTTTCTTACTTTTTACAATAAAAGAATGTATTGTTTTGCGAATGAAATGAGATATTCTGCAATTATTGGCATAGATTTCCAGAATAAAAGTACAATTTATAAATTGATGCTTCGATATTCTGCGATTTCATCTCGAGGACATTGATATTTCAGAGCAAATGCCTTGAAAATATATGTTAGTTTTTCCCGTATAAATATTTAAGGAACGAACTGTTGTTTCAATGATGGTGTAGGGCTGATACCTTTCTATACACTATAAATAGTTTCAAACGACAAAATGAAAGTTAGAAGTTGGACTATCATAAGTGTAGTTGAAAAAAATCATCATTTCCTGTTGTTACGAGGAGGTCTCATCTTGTATAATTGTACTTTGTCTGGCTTACATAACTTGTAGATATACATTGGAGGTTTTTGTTTCGCTTCCAAGTTAAAAAGATTGATGAACACTAATGACTTTATCGTTAGCTCGTCCAAACCTATAAAAAGTTTCTGTAACTCTTGTCATTTACTAATCTTTGGACATTGAATTATAATTTCACATCATTCATATACAGAAATCGTAAGAGGTAATCTAGTGCGACGATAAATCGTCGATTCAATGTACAAGATGTTCTGCATCGATATCTAAGTCGCATCGAACATAAATGAAGTCTAGTAACGAACTAAACAAACCGACGTAAACTAAGCTAGCGTGGCAAAGTTTTTTCTCTTCCTTCCCCCTTCTTCTAAGAAGGTTTGCGGACCGCGGACCTTGATTTGTATCCTCTTGACCAAGGTTCATATATAGGTTGCTGGTTTCATGTGATTGGTATGCTTGTGGTTTGTCTTGTTTATTTGCACTGTGAGATGCATATCGTTTACATATCGTGAGACGAAGTTACTGTAGTTACTCTTAGAGTTTGATCTTTAATAATTGCAAAGTGTGGATATTTGTCTCGAATTCTTATTCGAACTGGTCAACTCACATTTAATGTGAAAAAAAATAATCAAGAAAGATTTTACAGATCTGATTTGAATAAGCTGATAAATAAAAAATTTCAGGTAAATTTTATAGTTATTTTGTATTCCAGGTCTTTTGGTAGAAAATTCACTTATCTCAATGTCATACCCATTAAAAGATCAGATTTTTGTTGAAACGATACATTTTATACCATTTTTTATCTAACTAATCATTGTTGCCATTCCAATAATGAAACTGGAACCAGAATGGTGCTCAGTCCGCTGCCGAGTCTGAATTTCAGTTCAAGTTGACATCCAACAATGTTACAATATAAATATTTCACTGTTTTAATCCATTAAATTCATTTTATTTCAATATAACGAACAGCAATCAAGTATCGTCGATTTTTATAAACATTTAAGTTTACAAAATCTTTGTGATTTGTGGCGCTATTTGAAAGTAGACGTGCTAACAGATATAGGCAGCATTATGTAAATTATTTCAGAAATATATACAGGGTGAGGCACGTAAAGTGTTACAGAGCAATAGGACTCAAACTATTAATCATATCGAAAAATGTTTTTGACAAAAGTTTCAATGTTTGAGAAGGCCGTCATCCTGGACCACCCAAGTCTAGGAAGCTACGCCAAGGACAACTCCACTTTTTCACACAGAACCATGTACTTTTTGTTCCATGACATTATTACCGATTTTAAGACAAATTCAGCGACCTACAATTCAAGGTCATTCTGGTTAGGCAAAGTATGAAAATGGTAGAAAAATCGAAACATATCGGAATCATCGTTTTCAAAGGATTCATTAACCTTGGTTTGGGTCGACCTACAGAAGAAGCTCGAAGTGATGACCCTCGACTTCTAAGCACTTGTTGATTCGCTGGCGAAAAAACTGCCTAACTTCAGCCAACATGTGTGGTGTCATTTGGTCACGTGCTCGGCATATTCTTTCTTTCATGTCATCACGCGTTGTAGGTGCAACCGTCATTACACATTGTTTGACAAAACCCCACAAAAAGTAATCTGCTGATGTTAGATTTGGCGACCGAAGTGACCACGGTACAGGGCGACCTCGTCCTATCCACTTTTCGCCAAAAATCTCACTCGTCGCTTGTCTTGAACGCAGAACATAATGGGGTGGTTCTACGTCGTGTTGCATTCACATGCCCATGCGAACATGCAAGGGCACGTTCTCCAGTAATCGAGGCAGTATGATAATTCCGCACGAACAATTAACGGACCATGGATGTTGAAATGGTACAGTTCTCATTCATCGAGGATTTTCATTTGCCTAATAATGCATAGCACGTCCATTCACATTTCCCATGTATTATCATGGTTCACCCAAACCAAGGTTAATGGAACCTTTGAAAGTGATTATTCCCATATGTTTAGATGTTTCAAATATTTTCATACTTTGCGTCACGAGAATGACGTTGTGTTGTAGATTGCTGAATTTGTCTGAAGATCGGTAATGATGTCATTGAAAAAAAAATACATGGTTCCATTCAAAAAAGTGGAGTTGACCTCGACGTAGCTTCAGTGCCTCCGCCAATAAAGAAATAGGGTAGACCAGTATGACAGCCTTCTCAAACACTAAAACTTTTGTCTGAAACATTTGTCGATATAATCAATAGTTTGAGTGCTATTGCTCTGTAACACTTTGCGTGCCTCACCCTGTGCAATGTTGGCTGGACTGTTATTTCACTGGAATTTCAACCAACATACTGTTTCATGATGTTGCTCAAAAATATTCCATAAGGAGATGATCAGACGGTGTTCCGCAATACTAGAGATAATTAAATTTGCGACGTTGAATTTGAGCCTGCATTTAGTTCCGCTTCCCCAAAGTGATCAAGATCTTTTCTAGGCTCGACTTTTTCCGTAATGGCTCAGCTCTTCGAGACGACATTGTCTGTCTTTATAAGGAATGACTGAAACAAAAACTAGTCTCGGAAAGGAGCGACCAATTTTTCTTATTCGAAGAGATGCAGCCGAGTATCAATTAATATCAGGCTCGTAAACACTCAGCGCCGACTTGACAATAGTCTTGCACGAATATGGGCGACGTACCATGTATCAATTTTAGCTCTGTATTTAACTGAATAGAAAAAAAATTGTAAGTTGGATGTTGCAAAGCGCAATATATTGCGTTTTCAGACTAGTTTCCTGATCGAGTTTTTATAATTTATTCAGAACAGAGTTTCATTCGAGATTAGTGGTAGTCAAACGTGATATATACGCTTTAACAACCACAATCTTTTACCTGCTATCACGATTATAGTGCCGTTACAATTGTCTCGTCACATTTTATGAGGTCATATTTATTACTAGTAGACTATTTTATTCGCCACATAGAACTGTTCCATCTTTAACTGACTTAGCCAGAGAACGAACATTCCCGAATCAACGTTTATATGTATTCGTTCTTTTATAACTCACCGTATGGTAGCAGAATTTCGAGATCAGAAAATCTCAGAGTAAATCCAATTTTCACAGTAAAATTTGTTCATTCACGACATCGAGGTTTTTATCGTTTTTCATTTTTTCTGTTCAAGCCTCGAACATTTCCTGTTTCGATATACCGTTCTAAATTATTTCTTGCATTGCATGTTTGTAGTTTTCAAATGAAAACAAATAAATTTAACTATACTCATTAACGTTCAGATTTCATTAAGTTGTAATTAATGCATACGATGATGGCGTGACTGTTTACAATAATAAGAATCTATGGGAAGTGAACATAACTTTTCAAATAATGGCGATAGTTCCCAGTCTTTATTCTTACAAAGCCATTAATTCGCAAAAGTTTTAACTTCATTTTCCCATTTCATTAAATTCAAGCAGCCTGTGCAATATTATTCAGGTGATATGTAATCTTTATTCTTTTCGTGACATACTTTCATTGCCACGAACTTACGATTAGAATGCTACAACAACATTTTCTAGGAATTAGCTTTGTAACGTGACTTGATTATCAAGTAGTAAATGTTGTGGCTCTTCCATTCGAGTCCCTATTATTTTTATTGATTAACAGTCCCCATTAAAACGTACAGGAATCTTTGCACATGATAAAATTCCAACGTAATACAATGTCTATATCCACATCGCATAGACATCACCAAAAAGATTTTAGTGAAGTTTCGCAGTTTCCATACTTCGGTCAAGCTCGACAATGGAAATTATCACGGTTTTTTCTCATGGGGATTTTAACTCGGGCAACAACAATGTAGATATGTATAAATAGAAATGTCCTGCCCAACTGACTCATCAATACCCAACCAAACCCACTGAAATGCTTCGCTTGAAATCGGCAGGGTTCATACGTATTTCGCTTTTGTAATGTAGGGACTTGCTAAAAGGAGATTTTATGAAATTTCGTACTTCTCAGGAGATGAAGACGAGACATCGAACTGATTTTTTTTGTTAGCTGTAGAACTCCTTGCTACGATACAGCCCGTATCCAACAACTTCTAAAACCGCAGTTGTAGAGATTGTATGATGACATTTAAACAGAATATACATTGAAGCATACATCTGTACACGTGATTAGAGATTTTTTCATAGACAATGGGGAAACATGGTCATGGAACAAATTTATCTCGGCAACGGTACGACGATTGATCGAATATAAAATAGCAGAGGTTCTCTCGAGACCATCAAGCAATCAATTAGATTGAAACAAACCAGTCGGGAATTACTTACCTTCAAAAGAAGCACAATATCGAAGAGGAGTTAGCTCGGTACCGCGGACGAGAAACGATGTGGAAGTTTCTGTAATTATTTGGAAGAAACTATGATAGAATGAAAAAGTTTTCAAATAACGTTATCTAAATAAACAGGGTGAAGCACCAATTGTTGCCACCTCGAGTATCTCGGTAATCATCGACCTCACAAAAAAAGGTTCAAGACAAAAGTTGTGCGATGCGAAAGGGATCATCAAATGCGACTTTTTAATTTTATTTCGGTGGAAGCGCTGATGCACATTGAAGGTCACTTCCACTTTTTTTTAAATGGAATAGTAAATTTTTTTCAATCATCTAATAGGGCACCTCAAGCCGCATAAAAAACATTCGCGGGGAGGGGGGGGGGGCGAGCTTGATGATATCTTAAATACCAAATATTTGGTAGTGATACGAGATATCCAGATTTATATCGTCGATACCGACCTTGAATGACCTCAAACGACATCGACTACAAGATGGCTGAAAAAAAATGTACCATTCCATTTAAAAAAGTGAAGCTGATCTTCATTGTGCGTCGTGCCTCCACCGAAGAAAACAAAATGTGGTCGCATTTGGCGACCCCTTTCGCACCGTACAACTTTTGTCTTGAATATTTTTTTGTGTCCTCAATGATCACCGACATATTTAAGGTGGCAACAGTTGGGGCCTCACCGTGTATATATATATATAGTGTGTCTAATGTTCTTGACTAAATTCCTTCAATAAGTACTTTTTTACCTTACAATAGATCACAATAACGAATAATTTCTCATACCTATCCTCCGACTCGACGATTTCCATTGAATATACATAAAATATCGTTTTAATCGTAAACGGTTGACCTTAGAGAAACAATCTGTCGAACATAAAAAGTAAAGTCGAATCGGATCTACATATTTGGTTTGAACTATTTTCTCTTTATTCGCATAATTTTCGAGATAATCGCGAAAAGGTAATGATTTTGGACTGATTTTTTAACATTTTTTGCAAATGCTATACCTCGGGTGAAACATTTTCCACGAGGTATCGCAGGAGGATCGAGCAAAAACTGACGTAACTATAGATGGATGCAAAGAGAGGCTTTGATCTTGGTGTTAAATGAATTCGATCAGGTTTTACATTATTCATGATTCATGATCTCTCGTAACTCTACTCTATCTATTACATCTACCACGTACGAAAGACCGACACACTTATTCGTCCGCTGCAACGTTCATTGCTATATTTAGCCTTGGTTTTTCATTATCTGTGTCAGCAATGGTTTTTCTACGACTGATTCTAAAGTTGAAAATTGCAAAAATTTGCAGTTTTCATGGTAACATCGAAGCATCTCATTAAAAATAGCTGTCCTTCATTTAAAAAAAAAAATTTCACATCGTATCTACCAACATCGCTTGTTTGGCGAGATCAAAGTCTTATACAATTTTCAGAAGCAACTATAATTATACGCTTGCCTAAATTAATACTAAAGTCAAGTCAAGAATCGGCTTGAGTTTATTTGAAACACAACCTCCCACGTGGTTGCCCTTCCAGATTTTGCAGGCCCAGCGAGCCAAAGTCTCTCACTACGCTTTGATAGGTATGGTCCGACCAGTCGCCCACGCGTGCTGCCTAACTATCATTATATTCGTTTATTCCCATTTACCGTATCCCACACGACATTGACATCAGATTTTGCTTTTATTGTACGTAACTTCGAACACGTATCTCGGAGCAACGTCGTACAATGTGCTAAATTCCCTTTTCTCCTGGTACAAAGAGAATTTTCCTTCGATCGTCACCATGAAATTCACTGCACAATTTATTTGAAAGCTCGAACCACTATGATCGTGTTGGGAAATTTTCTATTTAAACAGAAAATATTAATTGACCCCTATCAACAATTGTTTGTTGAAATTCCAAAAACTTTACTAAGTTAGGGAAATTTGTTAAATATTGGGACGCAATTTATCTTAAAGAAATTAACAAAAGAAACCATTCGAAGCGCTCATCTCCGAGTCCCAACGTGAACTTCCAATTTCATGCGTGAATAAAATGATATTATCTGACTCAAATGAACCACATATCAAGAGAAAAATCGTAGCAAGTTACAAAAACTGGAAATTGATCTATCGGATTTGAGATTTCCCCCTCAAGGAAGTGATTTCCGATGGAAGTCGACAGATTTCCAGATAATTTTATAATTAGTATGTATTTTAGAGACGTTTGTACGGTTTACCATGAATAAAATGTGTGATTTAGATTTTTTTCTTCTTTTTTTTTATTGTTGTTGCGTGACTGAAAGATTTAGCTATGTAGAAAAACTATTATGGCTTCAGAATCGAACTCAGCAACTCAAAATACATGGGAATGTAATGATAGCTCTCGTACCTGGCACAGCATACTTTTTTGTGTCTCCGTATCGATATGCTTCAGCATTGACAAACATAATTGTAAGAAACATTGGGTCTTCAACTTCAAACAATGTCGCGTCTACTTCCTACGCACTAATGTTATCTCATTTTATTCCTTGAACTTTATCATTCGTTTTTTCTTCTTTTCAGGTTTGCCAAAATGGGCTGGAGGCGCTTACTCATCTTGCCGATAGGATGGGACAAGATTTCAGGCCGTATCTGTCGACCGTCATTGGTCCTACCATCGACAGATTGGGTGCGTTAAAATTTGTCTCTTTCTTTCGCTGCAAACCTGTATTCTTTCTCCATTTGTAGAAAAAATGTAGCAGCTAAAAATCGTTTTCAAAGTTAGTCATGGAGCTATCGCAGATCCATGTAACTGTACTGCGATCGATCAAAATCTAGGCACTGTTGATGTGCATTCTAATGTACTGCGTACGCTGCTGCGATAGGTTGTTAGAAATTGCAATATTCTCATTTTCGTTTCTCAGTTCTCCTGATCTCTGTACAATAAGCCAATCATCTCGAGTCTTATTGTTTTGTCAGCGATGCATGATTCAACCACCATTCGTAGCCTCGTACGGATTGCATGTAAATTTGGCTATTAGCATTCGATTTTCTCCATTTGGCAACGTTTCGCGATGCAGTCTTCGTCACATGTCGTGGACATGCAACGAGGCAGGTGAACAAAAAAGTTGTTCGCACGCTTGATACATGGTGAAATGGTGGATTGAAAAATGTCTGTCGAAAGAGAAAATTTCCACTTCAGAAAGTTATAAAATCAATTGAGCTGTGATTCCATTTTTATTCTAAATGTCCAGTTCTTTCTCTTTCATTATTGCGAATAACAAAGAAGTAGATTTTAGGAAGCACTCGCATGAACCACAAACCGAATCTTAAGGAGGTTCCACTTTCTTTTATGCTATTCCATTCTCCTCGATGAAAATGACGCACGAGGAATGTGCTGTCCTCACACATGCATTTGCGGTTGAAAGTCTGAGAATACTTCTCAGATTGTTTCACGAGCTGTGAACGAAGTGTGCGCGTAAAATTCTCTTCGCGCCCCGCTTCAAGAGCTTAGTTTTCTATTTATTTGAATTTATACTTCGCCGTCTTAATATTTCGAGTCATTTTCTCCTGGGATTCAGAAATATACATTCATACGGTCGTGACTCATCCAGCTTATTATCATACAGGCGAGATGAGTGAAATAACGTTATATTCGTTTCGTGGGTCGGTGATCTCGGATCTATGGTCAGGATTTCTCAATTCAAAATGGAGAATGCAAAATGGGGATTGAACTTGAAAATCTATGCAATATCACGCTTATTTTTGGATTGCTGATCCCAAATCTGAAGTTAGAACTTTGACCTGATCGTGAACGTGATATTAATGTTATTTATCGTTACAATCGAACTGCTGTGCCAAAATCGCATTCGAGAATGTTAATTTGGTTTTATAAACTCCGAAAACATTCGATTTTATCGGATAGTTGTGGTTAGCAGAATTGCTAAAATAGGATTATACCTTGACTTCCCGAAACCATAGACAGTCTTCGCGGTAAGCCACTTAGCGTGGATCGGATTAATTATTTATTATTACTATATAATACTTATGATGAAATGAAAATTTAATATTTTGGTTGATCCGAGACTTTGTTTTGTCCTAGACCTCATGTAATCAATCTGAATATTCCGGTCGGCGTTCCATATGGAAAAAGAACAAATGCTTGCTTTTCCTGTAGAGAACGAGTGTACATAACAATATTTGTAGACGTTTCCAAAAAAAAAAAAAAAAATAGATAATTATTTATAAGACTTATTTTCAATTTGAAATTTGATTGTAAAGCATGATTTGTATTTCAGGAGACAACAGAGATATTACCAGAGAGAAAGCTGCCTTGGTTCTTCTGAAACTCATGGAGCGAGGGATCATGACACCGCAACAACTCTTAGATAAACTTCATGCAACTTTCAGTCACAAAAATGCAAAATTACGAGAGGAGGCTCTCGTTCTTCTCACGACTACTCTAAACGAGTGAGTAAGAGGGCAACAAACATTATAAACAAAATAACTTCAACACGAGAAGCTTATAAATATAAAATAGGAAACAAGCAAAACTTGATGTGGCGTTGATTGATTTTTTTCAATTGTGTTGCAGACATGGTGCTGATGAAATGGCACTGTCCGGCGTAATTTCAACCATCGTCAAACTCCTGTCAGATCCGGCGGAAAAGGTTCGAGAAACGGCACTCAACACGTTAGCCGATATCTACAGACACGTCGGAGAGAGATTACGGCACGATTTACAACGGAAACACAACGTACCTCAGGCAAAGTACGATCAACTTCAGCGATGGAATGTTAATATTTAAAATATGGATCTGAGGAAAATAAATGGTCGCTCGTTACTTTGGATAACGGAGCATAATTATCTCTTACTCGATTATCAGTCAGGACCTGCTAAATGTTTGTTTTCACCCCGGAGAAGAGAGAATCGGTAGCAGAAAATGTGATAATTTCGTAATTATTTAACACTAACGTTTAAGCATAATACTTTCGTTGCATCCGAGGAACATTTTTCTTAATATTAACGAAGTGTTTGTTTGAAATGTTTCACGCACTGTGAATTTTGAGACAAAGAATTTCACACACTATATGGAAAAAAGATGTAATGTAAACTAAATAGTGGTCAGTGTTTATTTATACACAGATCAGGAAACTATCAAGTATTAACTAGCCTTCGAATGGTAGTGTCACTGTTAATATAAGTATCATTCATTTGGAACATTCAGCAACGAAATACGTACTCACATTAGCTTCGTATTATACACAGCAACTAAGTTTCTGAAATGTTGAATAGAATTTCTGTAAATTAAAAAAAAAGGTGACGAAGACTGATAAAAAATGATACTGCTATTACGAAAATTCGAATTAACGTAGCAATCTTTGAAGAGAGTCTTTTGCGAAGTTGAAACGCTGATCTCTATTTTGTGAATATCGTTCGTGTTTCATTCTGTTATTCGAAGATGTGAAATCATTTTATAAAAGTATTTTTTAAATATATTTTATCGACAAAAGGAAATTTTTTGAGTTTGTGTTAATCGTTAATGAAAATTATTGAATGGATTTTGATATTTTTGATCATCTTGTTTAAGGTGGGCACTTCTGGTAGAAAAGTTCGATCAACTCAAAGATGCTGGTGATCTGTTGCCATCAGCCATGTCTGCGGAAGGTGAGTTTAATAAAATTGTTCCCATCAATTATCACACGAACACTAAAAGAAGTTGACAAAAGCCTAGTAATTGCAAAATTTCGTTTCTAATCTGAGATAATACACAAAGTATAAAAACATAGCAAATTGCAAAATTGATAATTTTCTTAAGTCGATAAAATGTAACATATTTGTAAATCACAATGTATTGCTCGTGAGTTCACGAAGGGTTTAGTAGTTCGTCGCGCATCGTATGCATGGAATATTGAAAAGTGTGCGGAAGATCTATACCTATCATGTCACATTTGATCGACATCGAATCTGAAAGACAATATCAAGGACACTAGTAGATAAGATCGGTAAGATGATCTCGAGCTATCCAGACATGATTGATCTGCCAAGCCTACTTTCTATCTTACATAATTCTGTTACGCGCTGCTCCGAGCTTCATTGCGTATCATTGATCTTAAGACGCTACATCGAATTCATCTGTAAAATCCGTATTGCATTTTATTGATGCTCGCATGAAACTTATATAACGTGTGTCATACCGATAAGTTTGCTACGTCGCAGCAACAAATACTATTACAGTTAAAAAAAAAATACTTTTAAACTAAAACTAAAAAGACAATAACGTGTTATTGATGCGAAAGACTATACGAGGTGCATTAGAGTTGTTATATCTACTGCACATCATGCGAATATTTCGACATTTCAAAGTCAAAGATGACTCTTAATGTCCACTAAAGGTCACATATAATTGATGCTTCAAGAATAAATTGAAGGCAGTCGAATGGATCGATTGTTACTCAGGATGTGGACACACCCATGTCTCAGAAATTCATCTGCCAATATCCGATGTGTTAACGATGGAATCGAATCATACCTTTTGTTACCATCGCTATTATTGATATGATGATTATGACTGTATTACTGCTGTTATTCTTCTGTTATCAGAACTATTTCAATATATTGAGGTCGATACTATGGCATACGAGTTCTAAATAGCAGTATTTTACGAATGAATGTAGACAAGCAAAATCGTAACAAAATGCCTGTATAAACCAATAGGAACCCATCACGAAAGACTATTCGAATGAGTATCCGCAACTCCATGTACGAAGGATTTACATTTCTCGACATATTTTTACATCTGTAATTAGTGTCTCGCTTTGCTAAATTACAGCAAAAAATATCCTTCAGTTTTTGCAGTGAGGTCGTTGGCACCTTTACAAATTTATATTTATGCATTCACATAGCTATCGAAGTCTAGAAACCCAACCTATAGCCCAATCGTTTTCTGGATTCCAAGTTAATAGTTTCTTAGAGAGCCGAGCATTACAAAATTTCTCTTCGAAACAAGTCATGTTCGAGAAAGATAAAACAGGAAGTTGTCCATTAGGATGTTTCATTTTTGGGCGAAATTTTCTTCTCGGTTCTATCTGGAAATCTGATAATTTATAAAAAAACATTATACATTTCTGCTGGAAAACATTCTAAGTAAATTAGAGGCTTCACTCTTTCAAAAATTCGATTTCCCATATAAATAACACAGGAATGTTTTTTTTTCGGTTACATCTCGATGTTTCGGTATTAAAAACATTTTTGTGGAAAAAATGAGTATACATCTCTTGTAGGGCATTGAATTTGCAACAGTTTTTGGGTTGTACAGCTGGAAAGGTGAATGTTAATTATAATTAATAACACATTTTCTTTAAATAAACGAAGTCAAAAACAGTGGCACATTGCTAACAAGTAGAACTAGAAAAAGTTTGGAAAAAAAATGGGCGAAAATTAAAATTTTGTCCATTGTTATTAACATCCCATTTCCAGCTCTGCAACTCAAAAACTGTCGATTGGACAGCGTATACTCATTTTTCCACAAAAATTTTTTTAATACCGAAAAATCGAGTCGAAACCGAAAAAAGAATTTCCCTGTATTATTTATATGGGAAATCGAATTTTTGAAAGAGTGAAGCCTCTAATTTGCATAGAATTTGTTTCAGGGGGAATACGTATTTTTTTAAATAAATTATCAGATTTTTAGATCGGATAAAAAAAATGTATACAAATGAAATTAATGGAGCACAGGACAATTAAATCATAAAAATAAAAAGTCACTATTTTTAATAATTTGGCTGCACGATGCCAAGATATGGTCTCGTAGTCATCGTTTTACTGGCGTTCCCAAAATTTGGTTTTCACGAAAAGTTGTAGGATTTCAAAAAGCCAATTTAGCGATAACCTTGGCTTCGACCTTGACTGGATATGTTCAAGGTCAAATCAAGGTTAACCTTGAAATTTCAAATATAAATTTCCATATTCGCATTTTCCAGACGAAAATACGTATGTTTTGTTGCAAACATTTCTCTCGATAACGCTTTGTTGTCTTGCTAGAGGGCGCTAAACGT
The DNA here is from genome assembly GCA_963969455.1 of Arge pagana. Classification (NCBI taxonomy): domain Eukaryota; kingdom Metazoa; phylum Arthropoda; class Insecta; order Hymenoptera; family Argidae; genus Arge; species Arge pagana. The sequence continues at coordinate 18,626,286 of OZ018311.1, read as the reverse complement.
TAACTTCCCCGGGTGTAATATCTACAAAGTTATGCAAGATATCGACAAATCTTTTGCACAAAAATTGCAACGTTTCGAATGGATCAAACAATGGTGACCTTACCGTTGGCCTTGAGCCCAAACTTCAAGGTCGAATCAAGGTCATCTTTGATTTCTCAACGTCCACATCGTTGTTTCTGAAATTTCAGTTTTTTGCCATTACAGTGCCATCTAGCAGTAAACGAGAGAAAGTTTCAGACAAACTCGCGTCTTTTTGTCTAGATAATGAAAAATAGAAGTTTCCATGTGAAAAGTCAAAGTTGACTTTCATTCGGCCTTAAAAATTCGACTCAATGTCAAAGCCGAGGTTACCGCTAAATTGTTTTTTAATTATGTGTACATCGTTTCTTTTAACCTTTTCAACTTCCCGTTTCTCTGATTTCAGAGAAAATAGGAAGTTATTGTAATCACCTCGAAAATGGGAAGTTGAGTTCTCACTGGATCTCCACGTTCTGAGGTCCAGAGAATTACTTCCGATTATTTTCATTTGGACGTCTGTATGCATGTATGCGAGCGCGCGCGCGCGCGCGCGCGTGTGCGTGTGTGTGTGTGTGTGATCAAGTTTTTGTCCCGACGATATATCGAGAACGATTTCGATCAAATTGGGCTCAATCGACGTGGCTTCTCTCCACTTAGAACTGATTACATTTTGGCGTTGATCGGAGGTGTAGTTTTCCCATAATTTGAATAACAGAATTTCCCAAAAATAAAATAAAATTGTTGATATCTTCGGATGAATGGATTGGCATCGAAAATCGTATCCTAAGATTTTTGGGGTCGCTGATCACGAATCTAAAGTCAGATTTGGAAAATTCAAAATGGCGAATCCTATAAGGCTATAAAAATTCTAAAAATCTAAAAATGTTAAGTCCGGGAATTTTGGGTAATTGATAAATTGTAATGATGAATAATATTGATTCGAGCACAAATAACGGGAAGTTCAAAGGCTGACTCGTTGTCAGCCCAAACCCGCTTGTTTTCATAGTACCTACTTTATCCCGAAAAGTTATAGATTTGTTCGACTTTTTGTGGGACACCCTCTATACCGTGAACATTAATCGTCGAATATAAACGAATCATCGCGAAGGCTTACTTCGTATTATATTAGACCGCAGAAATGAAAAAATTGCAACTGAAATTGCGCCCAATGTCTGTCAACTCGGCTTCTAGTTCGTACATCCAGTTGCCAAGCGATGATACTCGAGGCAATGCAATTTTTCGATTACCGCAATTATTCTATGACTATTCGTCATCTCCGCTCTATTTTCCTAACCCATTGAAAACCAAATCGAATTCTTATCATTGGATTTACAGCCAAATCAAAAAAATTCCCCGTTTTTTTCATCTTGATTGATAAAAAACTTCTTCCAATTTCCAATTGTGTAAAAAAGAAATTATTTAATGCAACCAGGTTGCGTAACGGTCACAAAAATCTCTTTTTCCCGGATAGAAACAAACGGCTTTATCAGGTTTTGAAAAAGTTGTTTTTACAGTTATTCTGTAAACAACTAATTTTACAATTAAGTAAAACACAGTTGAAATTTTTTTTTGCTTGTGCTACGAATCGTGTATTTAGTATTGCGCTATCCTAGCTATAAGATGTTAGACTCAGTCTTCATAATAACAGGTAAAACCACCGTAACAGCCTACAAAAAGCGTTTTTACTAAATAATTTTTTTATTCAATTTATTTATGAAAATTCCGAAAAAAATTATACTTTTCTATGTGTTACGTAGACTCCGTGATTTTTTGGAGCTTCGACGCCGAAGTTACGTGTTTACTAAGATATCTCAAATTTTATGTATTGCGCTAAATGTGCATCGGACAATAACATTTTTTGTATAAAAGTTATAAGTTTTTTGTGCAACTTTAAAAACAATCCAATTAAAATAAAAATCCGATTTTTTATGTGGCAAATAGAAGTTTTTCCGGTAAACATGAGAGTGGAACGAGAGTAAGCTTTGGCAAAAATAAATGACAGCAAATTTTTTTTCAACTTTTCATCGATGTCAACATTTTTTATAAATCCTTGACACTTTTAGACTTCCAAACAATTAAAATTTTTTTTTTCAATCATTATAGGATTATAAAACCAACAACTGTGTTTTTATCGAGTCAAGTAGTTTTAAGTGTCAATATCTGGTTTTTTTGCGAATACTATTGTATAAAAAAAATTGCTTCAAAGTCAAAAAGTGTTGAGGATTTATAAAAAAATTTGATATTGATGAATAAATTGAAGAAAAATGCGTTACGATTTATTTTCTCTGAAAATTACTCTTGTTCCACTCTCATGTTTAACTGAAAAACTTCTATTTGTCACTGCATTTAACCTGGAATTTTGTTAAGAAAAACAAAGTGTCGAAATGAGAAGTACGTAGGGAATTTAAAAAATATTCATCTCTTGTATGATTGGCGAGTACGTAAACGAAGACGTTCAATTTTCGACGTAACGAGGGGTAATTATTAGTTAATAAATAATGTTCAAATAAAGTAATCGAAAATCCCTTCAAAATGATGTTCCAAAGATATTGTTAAAAATTCAAACAAGACAAATGAAAATTGTTGGAGTTACGCTGCTTTCCGTTTTGAAAAATCGTGTTTTGCAATGTGTTATTGACACGAGGAAGTAAAAAATTCGACTGTTTAAATTTCAATGAAAATAAAATTCTTTCTGGTATAAAGTTTTTGTCCTCCTATTCAACAACGTTCAAAGCATCTTAAAGCAAATTTTAAAAAATGTCAAAAAAAATTCTGACAAATACGATTTTTGTACAAACTTCTCATTTTTCCCACGGACTTGAAGCTTCGGTAGGTAACGAGATGGTACACAGACTCGAAATTTTTGTTAAATTTTTTAAAAAAATTCTAAAAAAAATTCCAAAAAATTTGTAAGCAAATTTCTAAAAAAAATTCTAAACATTTGTAAGAAAAAGAGTAGAGGATTGTAAGTTTTCTAAATATAACGTAAGTTTTTGTCTCGTTTCCAAGAGAATAAATAATGGTAACGGGATCGGAGAGGTTGTTTGTGATAGATTACGAGCAATTTCGGGCAAATGTTTGTTGATTGATGGACAAATGGGCAGACAAGGGTCAGACTTGAATGTATAACTTGCTAATCGGAATGACCAAAATTACTTGCTAAACAAAAAGCTGTACGCGATGCCGGTCACTGATCAGAGTATGGAAGAGGAGTTTGACTACGTGCCGAGAAACTGAATAAGTGTATGCATCGTCGATTTTGTTCCCAGCGCGAAACGATTGTCGTGTTGTACGAATGACAAAAAGAATTTTCCTCAGGTCAAGGCGTGCCATTTTATTTTGTCGTTGGTTATTTATGTCACGTTGGCAACCCGCTTGTAACAAGATTGTTCGCGATGTATGTTGTCTAGAAGTGACGTTATCTGGCAAACATATATAACTGTTTTCGTGCAAACGGTAGGTATTTTCTTAAGCGGTCCGATATTCGAATGCCATCATTACATCTACCTACTATTTCTCAAACCTTCTCGAACCTCGCCTACCAGGCTCAATTAAACGGTAATTTACCGCCAAACCATCACCTCTAGGGTGCGTCATTTTTGGGCAACTTTTTTTCTATTTCCCATTTGAATAACATGGTAGAAAAACGATTTTTACGTTTGCGATTTTATATCTCGACAATGGCGTGTTGTAAAAATTCGGCCAAGATATATTTTTATAGAGAATCGAACGCTCTACAAAAAAGGTCTCTTGGATTTTTCTGCTAAATATAGCCGTTCACGTGAGATTCGAGTTCCAAGTTAGAAATGGATGAAAATTCGTCCTTTTTTTTAAAGAAAAAATATTACAGTGAAATTGTTGACTTTATCGAAAAATATGAATTTACTTTCTTGTAGACCATTAAATTCAACGTATACATTTTCTCATTCGAAATTAATAACTATTAATACGTAATTGTTTAGGCTTTAAAAATGTATGTAGGTATACCAGAAAACTGGTTCTAATGAGCCGATACTACTTACAATATCTACGAAAAAAGATGGATAAAATACTCACGAGTGAAATATCATTCTTTATTCTTGATACAAATATGTTTTACCAAATTTTTGTAAATATAAATAAATAAATGTTTTCCAAATTTGAATAAAATATGCAATGATTTCTTGTAGTACGAAATTATGGCTCGAATATCATTTGAATGGCTATGTTTAGCGAAAAATTGTTAGAGACCTTATTTGTAGATCGTTCAATTTTCTATAAAAATATGTCTGGGACTAATCTGTAGGATATGCCATTGTCGAGCTATAAAATTCCAGAGCTACAAACTTCTTAATATTAATATCAAGAACTCAAATTTTTTACATGCTCTATTACAATTCTCACAACCAAAAACATTGTGACCGAGGAACAACGAGTACCTACAGAAAAAGACGCCTCTCTCTCTCTCTCTCTCTCTCTCTCTCTCTCTCTCTCTCTCTCTCTCTCTCTCTCTCTCTCTCTCTCTCTCTCTCTCTCTCTCTCTCTCTCTCTCTCTCTCTCTCTCTCTCTCTCTCTCTCTCTCTCTCTCTCTCTCTCTCTCTCTCTCTCTCTCTCTCTCTCTCTCTCTCTCTCTCTCTCTCTCTCTCTCTCTCTCTCTCTCTCTCTCTCTCTCTCTCTGTGGCTCTCGCTCTTTTTATGAATAAAAATCCGTCCGGGTAGTTGCAAATATTATAAATTGGATAAACATTGGAAATGTATCGATTTCATTTGTATCGAGGTGCAAAAAAATTCTGAAAGCAATCTCATATCGATGTATCGAACAACCGTATCTATTACTGCTGCGCGAAATATTACACGTTGCAATGGAAGGTCGCTGAAATGAAATATATAGTAAACACTAGGAACTGGTTTTCGTTACGTCATGGTGGTATGCCGAAGAGGAACGCGCCTGCGCTTCGATTACATAAATACCGTCTAATTATTCAAATTCTGAACGAGCCTACGACAATGATGTAACGTTACCCGCGGAAGTTTAAGAAGTTCGCGTCTCCAAACGATGAGTGACGTGGAAGCTCTGATTTTTTCACACCGTGTCTCGCGACAGAATAAAAATATTAATTTATTTATTTGTTTATTTATTAATTTATTTGTTGATTTATTTGTTTATTTCTTATTGTGCTCAGATTCGTATGTTTTTATCTACTTACAATTAGCTCTCATGAGATATACGATCTTGTTTTCATCCACTTTCAACGAAACCTGCTCTCTATCTTTAATTCTCTTTTATTAGGAAAAAAATTATGGATTTATGGAAATTCGGCCTCGTAAGATTGAGAATGCGATTTTAGTTGATTTCCAACGGCAGAATTTTCACTTCCAACGTTATCCCACGAAGAGTGAATTTTTCTTCTTTAAATAAGTTGCCACGTATCAGAGAATAAAAAGTGCAACGAATTTGGACAATTATTTTTTAACGGCTGAATCGTTGTAGTTATTACGAACTGTGTACTGTCATGTCACGAATCTCAGAATCTCATAACAATTCGATGTGCCGTAGTTTTCGTGTAAACGATGCGCTTACAGTATATTGGTTCTGCGAAATTCACATCGCTATGGTCGTCTGAAGGCTCTGATTGTTCTTGATTTGATACGTAAAACGAATTTATTTTCTTCGAATAGGCAACGTGGACTATTCTTTGACGTGGTCAATTCCGATAAAATCCATTTCTCGCAAAAAGACGAACGCTAAACATAGTTGAGCAATTTTTAACTGAAATTTTATAGGAACTCAATCTCTAAAAAAAAAACGAAGTGCGAGATGAGTTTAAGAAATCTATGACCGGAAGTAGACGATCTTACGATGAACGTGCCAGCAAATTTTCAACTAAATTATATCGAATATATTTTTATCGAATTTTTTTGCCATGTCTGCAGCCTATTAGCCCATTAGTTACAGCGGGACACCAGTGTCCCAGTCGGATACTGTCGATTTTTTAACCTTTACGATCAGTTTGTTATCAAAAATCCAATAAGTGATAAAAAAATAATAATATTGCGCAACTATTTAAAATAATTATTGTTAATAACAAATTAGTATTTAAAAAAGCAGAATTTTCAGAATAAATTCATCCTAAGGTGAAGTAATAGCTTGTATTATCTGAAAGCTTGTATACGGAGGTTTTTCCGCTGTGGAATTTTTCAAATTGAACATGGCGGATTCAATATGGGGAGATGAAAATTCGGAAATATGGTAGGTTTTTCTGAAATTTGGTACATAGGGGGTTTTAAGGTCGCTGATCTTGCTATGTTTACTCGGCAATCTCAAAAAACCCTTACAGGTCAAATTTCATTTAAATAAAAAAGAATGGCTGCAAAACTTCGTAACTGAACGGGATAATTGGAAACGTCTTGCTGTAGTTCCGTAATCTTTAGGCATACCTTACTCGCGAATTGCATACTAATTCTGAACAGACCAACCGTTATTGCCAGCTAATTAACATAGTGCGGTCGATTTGAACAACTTCTCTAATTGCGACTTTAGTTTTAATGACAATACCCGAAAGTGTCCTCTTCGAACCTTACTTTCTCGAGATTGCCAGCCACGTTACGTCACAGAGGTGAAAAGCATTCCTTTGTCGTATGTACGAGACCTTCCCTACCGGCCGGTGTGTATGTATACAGGGTGTATCACCTCGGTGTTCCGAATGGGAGGGAACTGGTCGATGCGAAGCCGACTTAACGAGCACATTAAATCGTTGTCGACATTTTTTTCTCGTTGTTTTTTCGATTGTCGTGAGAATTTCGGTCTGCGAAACTCTTATGCTCGTCGATTGGCTATGGGGGCGCGGCTTCGCGGCGACCAAGTCCCTCCCATTCTCGACACGTGCGGTGATACTCCCTGTACATATTTTTTTTTGGTTGCGTTACATTCGCGTTATACAATCATTGAAATTGTAATTCAATACTTTGAAACATCAATTACATAAGTAATAATATTGATCTTACCTCACTCGAAGCACTAACGCATGCAACTCTACCAAGTCTGCGCCCATTTCGATAACTCGAAAATTTCGTCGGTGTTATTTCAACGAAAAACAAATTTCACAGAAGTCAGCAAATATATAGTTACAATTTTAGTAATATTCTACCAGTTTTCCCTCGTAGGCTGTGAAAAATTATTATCAAGAATCCATGACACATTATTGAACACTTGACAAGAGATATTTCTCTAAAATCAGTATTTTCGTTTATCGACAAATCGATTTATTAAAGCAATCTAATTGTTTACTTTATCTAATTTACGATTGCAATCGCTTTCGATAAATCGCGTCATTAGAGACTACTCTGGAGTTCAGATTCTTGGGCTTAAACAACGTGCGGTAAAAACTTTATTATCCAAGCTATTTTTATCTTTTTCCAACTTAAGCTATGCATCATGCTTAGAAAATCAAGAAATTTGTGTTCGTTAATTAACATTTTGAAAACCGAATTCCTGAGATTATAAAAATAATTGTTCGAGTCGCAGTTACAAGCAATTTATGAAGGTTTAAGGCGCTAAACGCAAAGTAGTCTGAGAAGTATTTTGCCCAGATTTATTTCGACGGATTAATTACTTTGGAAATTTTCTACGAAAAATTGAAGGTGAAGTGTAAATGAAGTTCATTTAAATGTGAGTGCAGGTCGCGATTATTTCAACAAATTTTCATTAGAATCTCGTGTGATTTTTAAATAAATACATTTCTTTTTAACTATGAAATTTTTTTTTTTGTTATTCTATTATTTTTCTAAATTTCTTTCGCATTGATAATTTTAGAAAAATGATAAAAAATAATTAATCTTTATATTTCATATTTCTTTTCTCTTCAAGTTTGGACAGAACTTCCAAAATTAATCAATTCATCTGGAATCATTTGATCATATATCGAACGATCGATTCATAAGACGAAAACCCCTTCAATAAACTTATTAGAACAATAATAAATATCCGTAGTTTTATTTTCGTTTTTAATCATTCGATGCAAAACAATTCTGAATGTCAATATTCCAAACTTTTGATTCGGACCAGCCCACCTCAACCTGCTTAATTGTTATCGGCGGAAAAGTCGCGATTGTTCGCATTCGCGACCAAGTTGGGTTTTCATGGTTTGTTGTCATCGTCCATCGCTCGTCGTTCAATGCCACAGAAGTAATCCCCCTCTCGTATATTCCCAAGTTCCAAGTCCCCCTTCGAAGCTCCAGTTCCCGAATGCGAGGGTCTCCCCTACAGTCGTATCGGGAACGCGAGCGAAACGACATATTAGTATCGAACTGTGTCGTGGACGAGAGTCTTCGTAGAAAACTCGCGCCACTGCTGTTTAAATTTGGACGTTTGATGATTTCTCGGTGATTTGTCGTTGGTAGTGTCTTCGACAAGCGGCACCTCGGTGTTCTCACACTCGACTTTCCCCCCAGTAGCCGGCGTAGGTACGAAGCGCGGGAGGAACATCGCCGAGTGTCTCTCAACGCGTAATCAATTCATCAGTACCCGATGAACAATCGCGTTGTTGATGTCTTCGTGTTTCATCGTGAGAATGTGCTCCCTTCTCGTCCTCCTCTCGTCATCATCCACGTATTCCCGTTTATCGGATCCTCTCGTCCCTGTTCGCTGCAACTTGCTCGCTGCATCCCCTCGTTGCCATCTAACGTCGTCAATTCCCTAATAGTAAAAAAAATAAATGAATAAATAACGAGTGATTAATGTTCCAAGATCGCTGCCTCGAAAATTCTTCGGTATTCACAGTGCTGGTTTTTCACATTTAAGTGCCGGTATTTCAAATCGTTTCAATTTTTAGCTTAATAACATTTAAAACTGTGGTGTTTGCATCTCGACCACTCATATTCAAGTATTTATTCCTTGATATGAATGTAAATCCCCACATGCATCGATAAACAATTGACAAATATTATTTGTTTAATAACCAAATATCTTTTGTTTTCGTCTTCGAAATTAATTTTTATCGAACCTTCGGATTTGTTTTTAGCATCCCGGATCATAAATTAAAATGCGTGAGGCTTAAATGAGTATCAGATCAACCCTGTCAGATACAATTGAACAGGTTTTATCGCTGCTGCAGTTTTTACATTTTTGATTGCTGCTAAGTTTTCTGGGGAAAAAACAAAACTGCGCGAATGTCATTGTAACTTGTCAGTTAGGTATATTTAATTACCCGCATTGAGGTGTACATTCGGAAATTTTATCACGTTGCACGAGAATCTTCGCTAAATTGTGAAATAAAGGCGTGTTCGTTCAGTACGTTGACATTCGTGTATATTAATCTAAGTAAACAGCTTGTTTCTTGACATACATTCAAAATTCCCGCCAATATTATTTGCGACCCGGCGCCATGTTGAGGATATAACTACGCGATCGTCACTTGTTTCAGAATTATTTTTCAAACGTCAAAGTTGGAAGTATAGCAGTAATTGCTATAACATGCAATAGATTATGTATCCGAGCTGTAATGACAGACAACATAGAAGCGATGATGTAAGATTGAATTACGAAACAAAAATGTGAAATTCCGATCGTTAAAATGTAAATTTCATGAAATATTTCACGCAAAGATGAGTTTGCACAAAGATAGTTTCGCTATCAAGATAGAATTTTTGTAGAGCTTTTCGCTTACGTCGCCAGATGTCGCGTCATTTCCCGCCAATGTTACGCGCGGCGTTTCTAGAATTTGAAAAACCTGTTTTCGAACTGGGTATTTGCCAACGACGCGAACGCTCATTGTTTGCATGATAATTCAGTTGAATGGACTCTGATTATTATTCGGCAAGTGTTAAGTGTATACGCGCGAGTGCTGAGTCGGGCTCCGTGCAATTCCTCTTGTTATCGCGTCAATTGTTTTTTTCGTCAAACTACATCGTGGTTTGCAAATGACGAAAGCATATTTTTTTCGACGAGTTTCATTCATACGATCTTTATTATTGACTTGTTCTTATTCCAAACGTCGTTGATTCCGGTCGATTGTTTTCCACGGCGTCAACGTTTAAAAATAAACGGAGATTCCGCAAAGCACAGATTATACGTTATTGGAAATTTATTCTGCGACAAAACCAGTCGTGCCTCGACGCTCGTCTATATATCTCTTGGTTTATTTGTGCCGTCAGTATCGAATTTTTTCAAAATCTCACGATTAGTTCATCGTATTTCGTCACTATACATTCCTAACGTCGCCAATAATTCGGCAGTTTCAATCTACGCGACCATCGAAAATACAGTGTTACGCTACGAAGGGCACGTTGTCAGCGATACCAGACTTTGAAAACAGAATTACGTGGCCAATCTCGTAAAATTATAGCTCGGGCTTGAAAATGGCAGTGCAAAAATAGCTAGAGAACAATGAAAAATTAAAGAGTAAATTTTAACGTAAGAATAAATTGATCAACGAGAAAATTAATCTCAATATAAGGCCTCCAGCCTTCCTTGGATGTGGCAGTCGTTGCTCAGGCTCCCTCTCCGAAAAGAAAGCGCTAATCCTGACGGTCCTGGGAATGATAATGGGAGAAACTATTTAAATTAATGCATCGTCAGCGGTCCTTGATAAGCAAGCAAAGTTTCAAATCAATCCGACGTTTTGAAGGGGGTTGAAAATCACGTTCAAAGATTCCGCGCCATAGATACGTGCCAAGCTGATGAAAGCGTGTGCATAGCGTACATACATAACACGCGTCGTGTTTTCACGCTGATACCTACCCGCTGCGGCCGATTTTCAAACCCCTGTTAGTCTCTTGCTCTCCACGTTGAAGAAGGTAGCACGGTTTGTTGCACGAAAAGCATATCTATACCAGTACGCTACTATGTATGCCTATGATACAAAGTTGTAACGGTCGTAATGTTGAGAGCGATGGTTACGCCGTCAACGGCAAGCAGCAAATCCTCGCGAAACTCTACCTAAGTAGTCGTGATTTGAAACGTAACATTTGGAACGTATTTACTTACTCGTGTCACAGTACACGTCGAAATCGTACACCTGAAGAATTCTAATAGTCGTATATTCCACATCGCAGTATAGATGCGTAAAGTAGTGTTACGTAACGCGCGGTTAGGTGTGAGGTAGTGAATGTCTGTTCATCTATTTGTCTATTTCTCGCATATTCGATTTTGACAGAGACGAGGAAACGGTTGTCCTTCCACGCGTGCCTCCTTCGCGTCCGCATCTCTCTCCCGCGTGTCTATGCACTCGCCAAATTATAACACGCTCTCACCTCAGAAAGTTAAATGAGTTCGGAACGTCATTATTATCAATTTATCACGTGTTATCAACGAATCGGTTTACTAACCTCACTTCTTTCGTATTCTCGGGCAAACATTTCGGACGAATTGTTGTCACTACTCGACAGTGTATACTTACTCGTTATTCATTTTTTTTCACCGTGCTACGATGTTTTTCTGACAATTAACAACAGTACAATTCCATCATTAGTATCATTCAAGCCACGCGTCGTGTATGAAAAGCTGTATCTACCTGTGAATCTAACATTTTGGTGCTCTATTGTTTCACGCGACGCGATGCCTCTCACGCGTCTCACATATCTATCCGGAACACTTCCAGTACCAACACAAAACTGTAGCCCTCGATCTTCTCCGAAAAAATTGATTAAAATTATATAAGAGCACAATGTTTTCTCTCAATCTGATTCAAAGATTTATGTTCAATATGGATTCACTATTTCTTAGTGTTCTTATTGTGGAAACGTAAGGTCAATTTTTTACAATAGACGAATAGGCTGGTTATCTTAGCAGGAAAGTTCTCAAAGTGAGCAGATTTTATAAGATTGTTTTTGCAGAATGAAATATAATTTAGTGAAATTATTAACTCGGTGAAAGTTATGAAAAACGAAATTTCTAAATAACAGCATTTATATTCGTAGGATTCAAGTTTTTTATTCCTATTGTGCAAATATTTATCAATTCTTAGCCCAAACTAATTTTGTTTCATATTATAATTTAGGTATATTATCAACATTCTTTTTCAACAATGATTTGAAACGTTTGACAAAAGATAAGACATTTAAAATGACGCAACGAATTAAAATATTTATAACTTTTATTCAGCAGAAATTGAAATTTATGGTTTAAATGGAAAGTATGGCGCGTTATATTCATTTACATTGTGTTGTTCTTTAACCAGAAAATCAGTCTAATGTTGGATAACAGAATAAAAAGTTTTTAGTCTTGATTCTTGGTACACTCAGCACTAGGTACAGATGATTGTAAGGTCTTACCAAAAGCAAACTATAGCTAATGTCACTTTTAGCGTTGCTATCATTTACAAACCTTATATTAGCTACCGTGAATGTTAATTCACCGTTGAAAATAATCTGAGAAATGTGGGATAATGATTGAGTTGGGTAAACTGATGATTCGCGGCTATGTTGGTATTTTGTAAGAAAATGATGGGAAATTAATTCTCTAGATCCAATTACCGTTTCTTTGTAGTATTTTTTTTCTCTTAATTAGAAAATAAGCAAACTTTCACTGATGATGAACGTCACATTCTCTTTGTCTATTGTTTCTAATAATGTTGATCGAAACATGCTGAGAAATTGATCGTACGACTAGAGTTGAATAGAGATTTTTCTGTCTAGAATTAAAAATAAGAAACAAACACGTATTACGCTAAACACGTCAACACGGACTACAGAAATTGGATGAAAATTAGGATAACTTTGACGAGTAAACGATATGATTGCCTCTCGCACTTATGGATGTTCCCGTAGAGGGTTGACAAAATATCCGAGTATTGATAAAGGACTCTGGGACCCTGGTGCTACCTGGATCTTACAATGGGATAATATCGTGAAACATCCAGGAGCAAGAGCGAGGGGATGCCAATGTGACATTCACAAACCACCTTGGCTTTATCCTCACTTAGGTATAAACACAAGACTGAATGAAACATTCTTCGTTTTCCTGGATAGAAATCCGAACATCTCAACAAAACTATTAAAAACACCGCTGACAAACGTTATCCTCTAGTTTTCAATGCTCCAACTGATAATATCTTTCTTTTGTTTCAGTTGGACGAGACGAGGATGAACCTGATCGAGCGGTAAGCAGTGCGGTGAAAAGAGGCGTTCAAGTAACGAGAAAGAAACATATTTTCCCTGAGATTCCATTGTTGATATGTTTTTTTCAATTTTTTGTATGGTTTGACCTTTTACAAAATTGCCGAAGTCGATATCGATTAAATGGTAATAAGATTTTTAATCATTCTTTTTTCATGAATAGAATTAATTATTTAGGTCAAATCAGCACCCGTCAAGAGGTCAACCAGCCTCGCGCAAAAAAGGGGGCAATTTGGACCTGCGAAATCTGTACCAGCAATGCCAGGTATTGATAGGTGATAATTTGTTCACTTTGTTTTCAATACATGCATGCTAAAATCGCACGCGTATGGCTGAATATCACGTTTAGTAGACATCACTGACAATTACCAGTTGCTGTTAATACTATTGCTTTCAGTTGTTATTAGGTTGGTTGAGTAAATTGCGTTTCCTGTAAGATCTTTTGTCAGGCAGGAAACAAGTAGAAGTTTTGTACTTCACGCCTAAGTGAAATCTGCTTCCAAGCATTTGTTGTTGCGATTAAATTAATGAATCGTGCAATTCATGAGATATTATTCAGGAATTTAGCGAACATGTTCAGTGACTTACTATTGAGAAAGTAGAGCATGAACGAATGTTACAACTGTCAGAATTTTACTCCACCATGCTAACAGTATTCGATTGCTTATCGATGTACGTGACTTGAATCTCATTTGTTTCATGCATATGCGACTTTGACAAGCCAGGGAAAATCGATTGTTGCATCAATTCCACAAATTTACATAACCATTGGCAATATTACTCATCGATAGATTTCAATTACCAAATCTTACGACATGGTGCTTGTCGATTCTTCATTTGTATAAATTTCACTCGCGAGTAATCGATGTACTTTTTTTGTTACTGAGCGTCGCTATCAAAGTACTTGAGATTGTACGTTTATGGTTGGATGTCGAAAATAAACATCAACAGTTACATGGAAACAAGAAACATTTCTTTCGAAATTTTAGTATTTTTTTCAAAACTATAATTGCTGTTAAAAATTTATTTATTAAAATGTCCATTTCCATTTCCATCGGTATGTTCAGCTACCTGATGAAAATAAGCCATCATTTAAGGTTCCGCTGGAGTGGAATCATTGTCCATCCTCAACAAATATACCATTACCGATATCAAATTAGATATGCGTTGCATACGATACACTTGAGACATTCCACCGCAATCTAACGGATCTCGCTTAAAAATGATGTTCCGGCTGCTAAAACTCTTATTGTTAGCTACGAATGATAATTTATATTTCTTGAAGAAAATGAGAACCACGATGAATTACAAAGTTACCCAAATTGTATACGAGATCCTCTGTGGTTCTGATTGTCATGTGCTCGATGTGTAATTCATACATTTTTTTTGCTCCAAGAAACGAAGCAACAACATTTTCAACTACGTTGAAATCACGTGGTCTAATAATTATCCATAAGGTTCATTCATTTCAAATCTATACGGTTTCGGGACGAATATTTTAGCCAATTTGCGATTCGGTACATAAGAAGTCTCACACGATTAAAAATAACTCATTTTGCGAGTCCGCTAACTAATCGCTCATATAACAGCTCCCTGTGGCAATAACTCTACGCCGAAGTGGTCATCTATAAAACGCTCCTTATCCGTATCATCGACACGAGGTACCTATGAAACGCAACTAAAATTTATCATTTATTAAATACCACCATAAGCCATTAATTACATCTGGTTACGGGGATTTAGAATCAAAGTATGGTGCAGAATGCCACGATTTTTCAGCCTGAGTACGTGACCAACGTTTCGATATTTGCATTAATGTATCGTTTTCCATGAAAATATATTCGAGCAGAAACTACTTTACAAAAAACTACTGCAATATTGCAAACTTTATCGACGAAATTAAATTGAAAAAAAATCCATTTAAAGCAAAAATCTCGTTTTAGGTTGCAGTTTTTTGAATTTTTTTTCCTTGCATCTTGGAACGTTTATCCCCTGCTGATATTGTTCTGCGCAAGCTGCTTCTCGCCTCGACAATTGATCACCTAGAAATTTTATGTGTCGTAGAAAGATTTGCTTGGGCTTTTAGTATTTGTCTTGTTTTGTACAGCGATCTTATCGTTCATTGCTACATTAACAATTGCCAATAATAAATCAGGTCAAGCCGGCGCGGTCGACGAAGAGTTTTTCCACAACGCTTTCGAGGATGTCCCGACCATCAATGTGTTTACAACCAAAGATTTGGAGGAACAGATGAAAACGATCAAAGATATTGTTGGCGACGACAAAAAAGATTGGAAACAACGAAACGAAAGTGTAAGACGTCGTTATATGTTCGACATTTCTCCCCGATACTTGGTTCTAGTGCTCGACTGAATTTCTTTTATAGATGAAAAAACTACGAAGCATCATATTGGCGGGTGGTTGTAATTACGACAATTTTACCGAGTGCCTGAAAACCTTACAGAGGCCTTTCGAGGCAGCCTGTAATGATCTGAGATCTCAAGTCGTCCGAGAAGCGTGCATCACAATGGCCTTTTTAAGTAAACAGCTGAGAAATAAGTTTGCCAGCTTTGGCGAATGTGTGTTGCCCACTCTTATCAACTTGATACAGAACAGTGCCAAGGTAAGATTTCAGATAACTCTGACGGCTAATTGTTACTCGTCGAAGGTCAGACCGTATTCATCCAACTTGAAAAATTCCAATTACAGCCATAGATCTCGACGATATACAGGGTGTTCGAGAGCTTCATTGCTTCAAAACTCTGCACGTGTTGCATTGTTCGAGCAGCAACGATCATTCTTGTTATTTATTTATTTTTCTTCGAAAACGTAAACCTAGAAGCAAATATTCAGTAGGTCCCTAAATCTCGCCCAAAGACGATTTATAAAAAAATTACAAATTTTGTGTACTCGTATTGAACGCGATAGGAAAATACTCGACGTTAGGAAATATATTTTATATGCGATCGTGCAATAACGCTGTTGATCGAAATTTCAAACTGGTTTTTAAATTAATTTCAGATCGTCGCTACCGCAGGTACCGTAGCTGTCCGATTCATTTTGCAACATACGCATAGCACGAGATTCATTCCGATAATAACATCAACGCTGAGCGGTAAAAGTAAAGATATTCGCAGAGCATCGTGCGAATTTTTATGCTTGATTCTGCAACTTTGGGCAACGAACGTGTTGCAGAAGCATGTTTCGATGTTACAAGAAGCTGTGAAGAAGGGAATGTCTGACTCCGATTCGGATGCGAGAGCAGCTGCCAGAAAGTGAGTTCAATTAAAAGAAAAATACGTGCTCGTCGAATTTCGAAGAAATTATCGTTAACCAATATCTTAATTCTACGAGACGATACTGGGAATGTTCGCTAATCAAATTTATTCCACTGGATAGGGCATATTGGGCCTTCAAAGAACATTTTCCAGACCATGCCGAAGTTTTGCTCAATAGTTTGGATGCCAGTTATAAACGAGCGCTCATGTCTTTGAGCAACAGCGGTAGCATAAACAGTCTCAATGCAGTGAGCAAAGCAACTAGCATAAGTCCCAGAGCTCCGAAACCTACGACAAGTGCCACAGGTATACATTCGCACAATCAATATGTCGTTATTTTTTCCTTAAATACACTTTTCTTCCCTAATTCCTTATACAATACATTCTCAAATCCGCGTGCAATCAGTGTTTAAATTTGTTTCATTGAGGATTCTGATAAATTTTCAGATATCTTGATATTCTATGTCATTTGAAATGTATAAACGATAGTGATTTCAACTAATGATTTCTAGTCTAAATATACCTATATTTAAAAAAAAAAACGAAATTATTGGGATACTTATGAAAAAAATTATTTCACTGTCGTTACAAGAATCAGTTTCACTGTCGTATGCAGGTTTTTTTCTTCACATGTTTCGAACCTTCTATCATCAATACGAGCATATTGAACAAAATGCATTTAATTTGGGGTCTGAAATTCCTGGGAAAAAAATTCCTGGAATCACGTAATCGTGAAAAAAAATGAAATTTAGCCAAAATTTTGTGTGACCACTTACCAGAATCATCGAAACCCATCGCCATAACGCGTCGGGAATGTTCTTTCCATCACCACAAAATAATCAGATTAAAAGTCGAGTTTCTGTTTCCCATTCCAGTGCTTTAGGTTTAAAGTACGGTACGTAACGTAAAAAGAGTACAGCACAAATTCGATTAAAGCACGATTATTTCTTCTTTCCATGCTGCTTTGGATCTTTATCACCTTGTGTTAAATAATAAAGGCAGCACAGAAAACTTGCATCACGCTCAGGGAGCACCGCACGGTACATTAAGACGTACACCGTCGTTGCCCAGATCGTATCGTCAGTCTGGAATTCCAATTCTGCAAAGACCCACCGATAATTATTGTAATTAGTCTGAAAATAATTGAGAAATTGCTTCATAAAATGTGAAAAACTGTCTCAACGTAAATTATAAAATGTGACTTTTATTTTCAAACTGATTTGATACAAGTTCTATACTTTCATACATTTTTAATCAAATTTGAACGAGTTGTGAATGAATCTTTTGATCCGTATAAAAAAGTTAATGAAAAACCTCAATGATCAACAGGTCGCGTAACACCAGGAGTCAGGTCAACGAGCGCGATAGATCTACAAGCTGCGCAGAGAGCCAAAGCAAGAATGATGTACGCAAACATGAATCGACACAAAGCATCTGGTCGTAAGTTAACTTTTCTCAATATTATCAAGTACATTTTTTGATAGTAACAACTAATAATATATCATGAATTTGAATTAATGCCGCACTATAGAGAACGATCATAATTATCAAGTAGGAAAGTCTGGTAAGATGTTCATAAGTTTTGAATTTATCGAGACAAAATTTTATATTTATCATTTCAATGAAGATAGATGTAAGATAAAATTGCATAGCGGAAATTATCAGTTCTTCCTGCGGCACCATTTGTTGGGTCATCTTTTCAAATCTTTCAGCGAATTTTATTAATCTCACTTGTAATGTTGTATGTATACCTAAAATGATATTCTCATCTTTATTCAGCTCGCTCGGTCAAATCACCGGATCCACCGAGTGCTGTCGCCAGTCCAGAGAGATCGGCGAGAACGCGGACGCGAGTTTCTGGAGTATCGCAATCTCAACGTGAGTTGAATCTTAATCGTGGTGATCGGTGAAGAAATTCGTAGTGGCAGTCGCGAACAATATTATTCTTGAATAATCTATTAGCGCCCAATAGCATCTGCCGAAAGAATTCTGAAAATGAAACGAGCATCATTGGTTGTTTTCGTTGACAAGTGATTATGAATCTGACCTTGGATTTTTTAAATTCAGAATGGTGGATTTCATTCGCTATTCATGAAATTTAATTTTCAACCGCATTAAGTTTTCCCAGGTGTTCGCAATTCCTGCTCGTCAAGAACGTGGTCAATCAGGTCTTTAAAATCGACACCACTTTTGATTTATTTCTTACCTTTGATGTATTGCTTGCATATTATTATTTTGAAATATTTTAGCGGACGTTTTTCTCGAATTGAATCACAGTTTTAACGTAGAATATACGTAGTTTACGTGAAAACATAAAACTGATCAGGTTTCATAATTATGCAACTTAATAAATAAGGCTTTTCTTAATAATTACGCATATTAAATTCAAACCGTCGAACGTTTCTGATTTTTATAATGATTACAGATACATTCACTGAATGCCAGAGGAATCCGACAGAATCGGACATCCGGGTGCTAATAGGATAATTAAAAATAGATTTACGTTCATCATTTGAAAATTAATGTGTATGCTGCGCATGTAATACATAATTCCCGAGAGATTTTGACATATTGAATATAATGTCTGCCTAAAAATTTGCCGATTACATCACGTTTACGAGAGAAATGAAACAAAAGTGGCTAAAGACTATGATTCTTATCAAATTTACAACTATGCTAATTTTTCCTTCTTACATCATCTACATCGCCTTCGAGTGCTACGTTGTGCTACGTTTTATCTCTAATATAATCTACTTTCATTTTTGTACATTTTTTCTCCAGAAAAGGTACGGAGAAGTCTTAATAATATTTAATAATCACGTGTTCTTTCATCGATCCAGTGTGCTAAGACTGTAATCGTATGGTCCATGTGAGAATTTGTTCGAAATGAATATCATCGTTCCAGTGCAAGAAATCAGTTGAAACTTTATTAATATTTGAACTACATCGATTACGCGATGTTCTTTGATGGATTTGATGAGAAGTCTTCCGATACGAGCAAAGATATCTTATTACGTCTAATGATATGCTTTTACAACAGCTAGCAGCAGATCCGGTTCACCATCCTCTAGATTGAGCTATGCAACATATAATCGGGAAAGTGAATCTCTCATTGCAAGACCCAGGAGATTATCTGGGCACGGTATCAGAAGCACCGGAAACAGTAGAGAACCGAGTCCACAACGGTTTGGCATGGATCGAAGCTTTGGAAGCAAAATAAGGTGAATTGTACAAACACTCGTACAAAATGTTGGTTCGATGAAGAATAATGCTTCTGTTTTTTTCTTCGTCTCTTTCGCTTGCTCTCATTGTTTATTACGGGCTCATGTTTCATTCGACGAATTCGGCGCACATGAGAAGATGAGAGACAATTTTGTACAAATAATGAAATAACGGAATGATTGGAATTATTTTTTTATGCTTCGCAGGAGTAGGAGTGTTCACATGTCGCCAAACGACCGGCCACCTGCAAGGCCAGTTATGGCGCAGAAAATGCTCCAGCAATCTCGAGAAGCTGAATCGGCACTTGCAGATGCATTGACGTTCGATACTATCGACAGCTATACGAGAACCCCCCGGGGAAAAGGTGATCACAGCGACGATAGTGAAACGAGCAGCATATGCTCTGAGCGTAGCATGGACAGCTTCCGACGTCCAAGCGACGTGAGTATTACGAACTGCGCTATTTTATTTTTTCATTTATGTTTGGTATTGAGTTGTTATACTCGTGATTTCGTACAGATTTTATGTCATATTCGTTTATAATTAATCCGAATTGGATACCGTGAAATATCGTGAAAAATTAATAATAAAGATGACAAATCGATTTTTAATGAAACATTTTTAATACGAAGGTTTAACGAGTCGAGAATTTCGTACAATGAACTATTGCTGAATTTTTAATATCGATGGCCAGACTTAATCAATAGAGATGAGTGCAATTCGACTAATTTTTGAGGTTCATGTGTTCTTTATTCGTTTAGTTCAGCTTTTACATTTTTATTTTTACCCTGATCCGCTTGCCATTCGATCGCGAGCTGAGGTTCTTTGTATAAAAGACTGTTTTCCAAACCTGTAATAAGAAACTCTTGTATACATACTTTGGCATAAAATTAGAAAAAAATCATACCGATCGAACCGAATTAATATTTGTGTAGTTAGTAAAGCCCATGTTTCAAAATTCTAAAATAATACTTGAATCGAAAAATCAAATTTATAAAGTAAAAAGTAGAAATGAAGATTAACGGACACTGCAAGAATACCATTTTTTTTTTTGCGTTTTCCCTCTTATTACCTGTTACGTTGCGCGATGAACCGTTTCGGATCGATAATGGGGAGCGAATCGTTGCCAGTGTCCGAGGTCTTGGCATATAATTAGTAATCATTAATTCTTCCGAGAATGGCGAGGGACTCATTTCTAAATTGCAAAGTCGTCCAGCATTAGTTACAATAAACTTTGCATCTTTTGCCTTTTTGTTTACTGCTTTCGATATTATTGTTCTCTTAAGGCGGTCCACGAATTTATCCAATTTTTCTTGAGAAATATTGTTCGAAATTTTCATCTCCGACGCGGTTGTATCTTCCGATTTGGGGTCAGTAGTACATCTCTCAGAAATTGAAAATTCAATTTCTGACTCTGATTCTGACTCTGTACTCAATTGTCCCAGGCTTAATATTTCACCAAGTTCGAATTCCATTTCATCCCAAATAGTTGACGTGATATCATCTAAATCCCATTCGAATTATACCATAAATTCGCAGTTAATTGGAAAAACCAAACGTAATGATAATTGCTTACCAATTCTGTCGAGATACCTCCATGCTGACCATAAACCTACCAAGCTCAACAGCATCCATATTATCTGAAACATAGTAAGGAGCAAACAAAGTAACGTATGAAAATGGATATGAATTTCTTGAACATACCTCCAAAAAAATCATCTTCGTTGAAGATCTGCAGAAATTTGATCGTCGAACAACGCGTTGCCATTAGATGAAGTTACGATGAATTTTGACGAATCAATCGATTCATTTCAATTTCGCTGGGTTAATTTTGATCCGTTTGTTGATGCCAGAACTAAACATAAATTTGTCAACTCTTCGTTTTCATTTGTCAAAATTGAATTTCAGAAATGAAGCGATTCTTTTTTGTTAACAGTTGAAAATAAAAAATTGCCGTTACGTTCTTATATTCAGGTAACATCCAAATCGGATTTATTTCTCTCTACTCGTTTCATGCGGGCAATATGGAAATTTCAGAGTTTGGTGACTTAATCGATCACACCTCAAATGAATTTCAGTAACCAGGTGTTAAAAATGCAATTGCAAAGAACATATAATCATGATTATTTAGAAACAGTCGATCAATGTGGCTAATGCATGTATGGTTTTTCCATTTGGTTTTCTGTTGCGGCGTGTTTGGTTTGTTTGGTTTGGACTAATGCGATGCCCCGTGACCCTGTTCATCTGTGTCCATTCATCTATACGTTTATTAGTCGTTCTCATGGAGCGGATCGCAACAAAGATTGTATCGCGATTTGTGGGATCAATCAATCCCTAAGGTTTGTTCCACATTATTTATTTACTTTCGATCATTCATCGATTACTTTCTCTCAGGTATGACAATTTCCAAGTGCAGTCCAACTATGCTCGACTCATTTAAAAAATGACTACCAAAAGATTCAATTTTTATTCGATTTTTTACACTAGTAGGACTTTCATAACAACGAGTAAAAATTCGCCTCCGCTCACTTGCAATCGTCATGCCTGATGCTTGTTATTATCTATTCATTTCAAATACACTTCGCTGTTTGCGACAAGTTCTATATTGTGTTGTAGAAAGATATATACAGAACATCTAACTAACGTCACGACACCCAATTAGCTTTTTTTTTATTTGTTGAAGTGAAAAAGCAGGTCGTGCCATTTGACTTAATATGAAAAAATTGATCTATTTATCTATTACATAACACTGGTCAGTATTTCTATCGTGTTGCGTACAATCGTTGCATTGTTGTTAATGCGTTGTTGATCATTGAAATCTGTATTGAAATAGAAAATTGCTTTTGGCTTCGTTTTGATGGCTGAAATCCAAGTTGTAATTATCATAAACAAATATTTCTACCTTATACAGCTTTTCTACCTTATACTACTTTATACAGTTTGAAGGGGTGAACTTTGTCTCGTGCTGTCAAAGTTTCAACGTCCTCACCGTTATTATTATTATGTATCGGAAAACGAAGATTGTATTTTGTGTTATAAGTTAAAGTAAACGGTGATCGTTCAGTTTCGTTCGTTCGAATAATTTATCGAATATGATCTGATTATCAGTATATATGATTAATATTTGGTATATCTGCTGATTAAAAAAAAAATTGATAGAATTTTCTCTTTCTGTAGGACATCAAAGAAATCATTGAAAATTGCAGTCGCAAACATTGGGGTGATCGCAAAGAGGGATTGGTTGGCCTTCAACACTTTTTGGCCAGTGGTAACACACTGACAGCTACGGAATTGCGAAAAATTACTGACATATTTGCTAAAATGTTCATGGATTCCCATACAAAAGTGTTCAGCTTATTTTTGGACACGTTAAATGAACTCATCACCAGCCATCACGAAGACCTGAACGATTGGCTTTATGTATTATGCGCTCGACTCTTGAACAAACTTGGAACTGATCTACTCGGGTCGATACAAACCAAAATTCACAAAAGCTTAGATGTAGTTAGGTAAATTCTTCTTCACGTTTCCTTCATGTATGCATATATATATATATATATATGCGGGTGTATATATATATATGAATTATTGTTCCCTCTTTCAATGTTTTCACATTTATTTCAGAGAATGTTTTCCCGGAGAAAAGTTGTTGTTTGCAGTCTTGCGCTTCTTAGTCGACCCAACGCAGACGCCGAATTCTCGCGTCAAAGTTGCTACGTTGTCGTTCATACCACAGATCACAGAGACGGCTGAACCATCAGCACTTGACAGTTCCGCGGGATCAGCTATAGCTAGGCTATTAGACTGGACCAACGACGTTAAGAGTCAGGAAGTTCGGAGACATGCTCAGAATGCTCTGATGGCTCTTTTCAATCTAAACACACCTCAAGTGACGATGATTCTTGGGGATTTACCAAAATATTATCAGGTATAGCTTATATATTTCAGAATGAAATCATACATTTTTTTATATTTAATGACGCATTCCGCGTTCAGTAGTAATAATTCAAAAATCTTTGGGAAGTCGCCATTATATTATACGTTTGTAAGTTTGTTATATCTCTAGTGTTTTATATAAACATAGAATGTATTGAATAAGATTATTACAATTAATTCTTTGTATTATAATTTTTAGTATATGCATAATTTACATGTAAATATGAGCTAATTTATTATAAATATTCCAGGAAGCGGCGCTACCTTTGGTACAAAGTCATCTTAGGAGATCCTCTGGCTCTAGTAACCCTGCATCACCGTGTACGCCACCTCCAAGAATGCCACATTCCCCGGCACGTATGAGAGCTAAATCCGATTTAGAAATGGATGACGATAATTTGAATCCAGAAGAAGTTTACAAGTACGTTGTCGAGGTTCTCTTTCGTAATATTTCATTTTGTTTTTGTTTTGTTTTTGAAAAAATATTATATTTTTTCAAGAAATATTATTCGATTTATACGTCGACTCTTATTCAGAATAATATCTGTAAAATGTTGGTATATTTCATTTCTTAATAATGATTTTTAATTTTCTGTCACAATATGTTGCAGGTCATTGCGGCGCACCACTGCAGAAATCCAGAATTATGGTTTCGAGCGATTAGAACGCCCAACGACTAGCAAAGATAGCGGCATTAGTAATATGGCTGATGTCGAGGAACGTCTGGAAGGACTAACACTATCGAATTCTGTAAGTGCAATGAAATAGCTTGGTATTTGAAACAGTAATCTGTTAACAACGACACAATTTACTGTAATGAAAGCTGTGAACAAACCGTGTAAGTTATATCAAACTTAAATTACCCATGGTCAAAATAACTTTTAATAATTTGAATATTTTTTGAATGAGTTATTTAAAATACCTATATAGTTACGGAAAAGCAATGCCCTCGCTGGAGATGAGCATAAAAACATGTTGAACAGATCAATAAATAATCCGAAACCATTTGAGAATTTAAATCCTTGCGGGAATCCCGAATCTTTATTCCTGTGGTTGGGAAATTCAAACGTAATTCAAAATTAGTTCCTAAATTTAGAACTTGAACTGATTCGCAGGGACGTTCATCGTCCGTTTCTTCTCCAACACAGCGGAGTAGAACTGTCATGAGTACAACATCCAACGGTTCGAGTGATACTATAGTCGTCGACCTCATATTGCCCCAAGAAAACAACGGATATAAAACGCATGGTGAGTTTTGACGAGATTATTAATTTCTTCATCACGTACTTGAAGTACCAAACTGAAATGTCATACGCAAGATAATTATTTTGAGTAGCATTTTCGAGGAAAGTGGAAAATCTAACTCTTATCGCGAATTTACGCTGAAAATGAATATTTATTCCTATAACAGATGGACAAGGAAGTAAATCATGCCACGCTAAACATATGTTTCCAGGGTCGTCACCTGACTCAAATAAAGGACCAGAAGTATTGGATAATATGATGAAAGTACTTCAAGTTGAAGCTGACAGAGAAGCAGAAAAAGTTGCTGCTTTGCAGGAATTTCAACTTTACGTTCGCGATGGTGATGTAACGTACATTCAAAAAAATTTTAGGTAGGTAACAGAGAACGATGAAGATTGTAAAATTTAAATAATCGAGAATAATTTTGGATCATTCATTTCAGAAAATTACTGAAGGCTCTGTTGGAAAATTTGACGGGTCAACACAAAGAAGTGCAAATTGAAGTGCTTCAAGTTCTCACCGAGTTATTAAAGTGTCCTGAACTGACGGAATCTTTCTCACATTTCATAGAACTAATTGTGCTGAAAGTGTTACACGCCCACAAATTTGATGAACCAAATACCGATGCTTCATCAACCGGCAGTAGAAGCGCAGCGGTAAAGCAGTTAGAGGTATCCGTGTTGTTTGTTCGTCTCGTAGTTACTAACACAACATTTGATCCTGGCACAGAAAATAGTTAAATAATGATGAAAATAATATACATCATTTAGAACAGCGGAGTAAAATTCAATTACCTGGTTTCACCCAAGTAAACTACTAGCACTTAATAAATTCATATTAACTTATCAAATAAGTATTATTTTGTTCAGAAATATAACAATGAAAATACAATATCACTTTTCTTTACTAATTACATGTAATTCGACCAGTACCTGAATAATTCTTAGAACACGCGGTATCTTTAATTTAGCGAGTTCCTTGTGTTAATTCCCTTAATTCTGACAGTCGCATGTTCATAAATTTGTAATGTAGGTCATCTATAATGGAAATATATTGTGGCAGAACAGTCTCGTCTTATCTTTCAGAAACTGCATATTTTTCATATTCATAATTTTTCAATTTTTCATGTCTTTTTTGTTTGATTTATCGCTGCCGTACACCCTACGTATCATTATTCACGTTAGCTGTAATCATTTTCTGTTAGAATATATTTCCATCGGGTTGAAAAATTGGATGTGTTATACGTTGATTAACAATATTTGCTAAGCATTGATTATTTCACATAAACATGGATGAGGGATCCGTTTTCAAGAAGTTTTTTCTCCACATATGGTATGAAATCTTTCCAATCGACGTTCTCAACATTTTGTACAATTATACTGTTCCATGAAAAATGTGCTCCTGTTTTCCCCCTTATTTTGTCCTGTCATTCTAAAAATTCAGATGAGCGGTCGATAATGATGTGCACTTGCAGGTACTACGAGTTGCGGAAAGATGCGCCGCGACCATCGTCACGGTTCAACCACCCGAACAGATGCTACTAATAATCCCTTCGATTATATCGACGGAACCATATCCAAAAAACATGGGTGGCATTAAAATGCTTCATAAAATAGTTGAACATTGGGGAGCAGAAGTGATAGAACCGCATTTGTCGAAAATTATGCCAGGCCTGATTCAGGTGAATAAAATAAAGTTTCCAATTAATATTTTTCCTCCTTCGTATTAAAAGTACAGCATTTTTTTCCATCGATTTCGAACGATGACTTTTTTATGCATAAATTATGAAAGCGATTTATTCTATATGTATAATTTCCTATACTTTTCTGGCATAGATGACGTTAATTTGAAATCGCAAAATGGAATGAAATTAATTGTTTTTATAGGCCTATGATCACAGAGAGAGTCCGGTTCGAAAGAGCGCGGTGTTTTGTATGGTGGCAATACATAAAGCAGTAGGCGAAGACGTTTTAATGCCTCATCTGACATCGTTATATGGTAGCAAGTTGAAACTATTGAATATTTACATACAACGTGCCCAGCAATCCGAGAGCCAACCAGCAAGTCCACGTAACAATAACAACAAGAATTAACGATTAATATACGTTAAACGACTCAGAACGACAATATTGAAACGATATGTCAGATTTGGTGCTAAACGCGATCAAATAGTGGTTAATTTCCTTAGAAAAACCTAATGATATTTCAAATTTGAAGTATATCATCGCCACATTGCATTCATAATTTACAGTATTTCATGATCAATAATAGCGTTATTGTATTGGAGGTAGAATCCACCCTTCGTACAGTGAGCATCTCCAATCCAGGCTGGTGTCTCTCTAATATCAGACGCTGTGTTATAAGATTACTTGTTGTGATTATCTCCCCTTCGTTCTTAGTTTATTTTAACTGTAAGACCAGTATGAACAATTCCAAACCCTAACAAACATTTTTCACGCCGTAAACTCTCGTTTAAAAACGCGACAAAATAACAAACGCATACGAACCAACTCCATTATGCTTCTAATAGTATATACATATGGATCATTCCATGCTAAATCACCGAGTTTGTGGCCCAATCCTTTTCGGTTTCGCTAATTTTTTTTATATGTTCTAGTACGTATTAAAAACAACTTGCACACCAATTTTCAGCATTTTATTCCAATATATATATATATAACCCGATGTTTATGAATATCGTAAAAAGTCTAATTTCTAGCCCCATTTTCCCTGATTTTTATTAATAGTACAACACATTTTTAAGCATTACAATTTTTTTATCACCTTTCACACGAAATAAGTCTAATTTTTTATTCAAAAAAGGGAATGACGAGATAATGGGGTTAGTTATTGTCCAAGAATTTTTATTCCTCAATATTTTTTGTTAGGAATTATTAATTAGGAATGAAATTTGTATGCTACAATGTATATACGTTTATATCGTGATATTATTTCTTAGGCTGCTCGATATTACCTCCCATACAATAACGCACTACAAACCACCATATTTTGTCAACGCTTTAAAAATCAATGTTCTCCAAAAAATCTGAGTGAAATTGCATAAGTGAATTTATTTTCTCGAGCTCATGATTCACAATAAATGCAAAAATTGAATTCCTCAAAAATTATTATTCATTTTGATACTAAAGTCAACGAGAACAGTGTCGACAAGCAGAATGATGAAAATATGTAAAGTTACATTCCTTGGAATTTTTTTGTTTGTTAACAATCAAGGCATTTGATCGCGGTTGGCTGATTAAATGAACTATCGTGATTGAGATCAACGATGCATTTAATAATAAGTGCTGATCCATTTACTTTAACTACGAGATAAAACTACCGTGAAATTCGTTGTATGAGAAAAAACGTCTCTATCACCAATTAGAAAATAACGGGTACGAATATCAAAGGTTCAGTTTCTAAACCATCAAAGAGTGTGGAGATTCGTTTTTCTGATTTATTAATTCCAGGGCATTCTAACAGATAGTTTAAACATATTCATGGAACGGATTTTTCTTACATTTGGGGGAAAAAAACTGTATTGATTTTCTATGTAGGCTTTATGCAGCCGACGATTAATTATGATACAATGAACGATGCCACGATGCTATTCAATCGTTTTTTCATCACTTCGAGAGTTGCCTGATAAAATTGGCACTCGGCTTACGTTGTTACTTGTTGATACGCAATCACTGAATATCAACGCTGAATAAGTGAGTGCAGAAAAATATCTTGAAGCATAATTTAGATGTGTAATAAGCAGGAAAAAATAGATATTCTTGATTTACGTCGTACGTGCTAGTCAAATATTTTGAAGCTGCACAAAAATATATATACATATATAATCCCGATGGAAAAAGTCTCGGGTTAACCTAAGTTTAATGAATAATGAAAAATTGTGAAACTGTTGTAAGATTAATTATCCAATAATGATAAATTAATAATAAATAACAAAGAAATCAGTTGCCAATAAGCAAAGAAGGAGACGCAAAATCAAATGTAACGTAATATTGTTGTTTTTTCTCTTTTATATAAAAAAAAACGCATCATTTTTGTGCCATTGTTATGTTTTTGCTTTTATTCAGATCTTGAAACATTTTCTCTTGTCATTTAGCGGTAGACTTAACGATTGATCATTTAATATATTCATTATTATTAACAGTCGTATTCTAGAAGTAATGATTAACGGCCGCAAAGTGCCAAAAATGGGAAAAAGAGATATTCGACGACTCCAAAGCATTTCTAATGTTAAGATTGCGTCTGAACACGGTAAAACTGCACTGAAACGTTTCTTTAAGTTGATTACACGTGGATTCTTGTATAGTTTTATCGGGACACCACGATATTCGTGAAAATGAGATACCACAGGAAATATTAAGAAGGCATAGTGCTGCGAAAAGCGTTGTTTTTTTCTTGTGAAAAATGATCGATGATCCGATTATAAATACACTGAAACTAATAACAAAAGAAAATTGTATAAAGAATATTCATAATTATCAACCAGCGCATTTAGGTAATTTTTGAAATATCGATTCAATGTACACGAACGAATTAATGAGATGTCAAGAAAACTACTCTCTTCAAAAACCACCCAATTGATTGTGTACGTAGAAGTTTCCTCTAATGACTATATTTTTGCTGAAAAATGTTGAAAAAAATGATACCTTTCATGGCCGAGATTTCAACCTTTTTTTGCAAATGCATTGCTATGCTGTGAAAATTGTAGTTATTATCAAATCTGTACGTAGACGTAGAAATACGCGCGGCTAGTGTCTGAAAATGGAAAACTTGGATATTTCAAATGATTTTCAACTGAGATATCGCGTCATCCACTTCACCTGGCGTGAACCCAACGAGTTTGATAGAAATGAACATTTTTCAAATGCTTCGTATGATACGTTGAATCCGAGTATGTCTTAAAATTGTAACGACGCCAATTATTTTGTAGCAAAAACAGGGCGTTTCTTCTCAGGCGTGCTTTCTTAATGATAATATGTAAATAAATTACAAACTCGTCTTTCGTGTAAAAAAAAAACAAACGAAAACGTTCCCGCATTGCAAGTCGTTCCAGAGTATCAAAACGCAACTCGAATGTGTAATCGAAAATAGGGAAACAATCGAAAGCTAATCTTTCCGAGTCGGAAAAGCAAATAAATTTAACGAAGTATACGTATTTCCTCGTGTAAATTATTTATACGTATGCGCGGAGTGAATGAACGAGATGAAAATCTTCTGTTAAGTTTTTCTCCTTGCTATTTGTTTTTTTTCTTTCTACACCACTATTCTTCGTGTACTGCTTATAAATTAATATCAATAACCATATGTATTACACGAGTAACGTAACGTTTTTAATAACTGTTTGTTCCCTTCGGTTGCATTGGCATGGTTTTGACCGAGCAATAAAAAACGACGTGAAGAGGTTGTAGCTTTTTTCACTCTGTTGCCTAGCCGCTTCGTAACAAGATAATATACACAAGCTCGCGTCGAAGCATAGATAAAACTAGAACGTCAAATGAAATTTTGTATAACCATTAATATATCTTGAAATAAAAACTCAAATATTACAAAATATCATAGAAATTTCTAAAGTCAATGCGCCAACGTTAAGCACTCTTTTTTCTCCCAAGAGCATTTCATCAAGTTTTTTCGGCGACGTTGTCTCATTGTAAATAAAGTACTGAAGCTAAGGCTCGGTTGCTCCTTTTTTCGTCGCGATTAACTGCAGAACCTTCCTCCAATTTGAGCCCAAGAATTGTATATAAAATTCGTGTATAATGTAATTTATATACTACTTACGTATAATTACATACAATTATATATAGTTCTATATAATTATGTACAATTTTTTGTCAATTTTATATAGAATTCTATATAATTATAAATAAATTATGTATAATCAGATCGGGCCAATTTTTTTATTGATAATTACATGTAACCTTTTTCTGGGGAATTTCAAACACCGAGCACCGAGATTAGGATTTTAATTAATAATAAGGGCGTTACGGACGACAATAGAGACATTTTTAACAGCAAACCATCAAATAGCAAAATCTCCGCAAAAAAAAAATTACATAAGCTTTTACCAATAATAGTTTTAAACAAACTTTGTCTATATGTTCTAGTTGAAAAATGTTAAGTACGTCACACTAGCGACATTTGAATGATAAGCGTAAAACATTTATTTTTCGTAATTTGTCTGCGGCATATTAATCAGACTACGTACAGGGTGTCCCTTATTAAAAGCCAATTCGAGAACTCCTGACTTCTGGCGTGAATCTGTTCCGAGAATGCTTATGGAAAAATGTCGGTATCGGCAGAAACTCGACGAATCACGCCTGATTAGCATGATCACATCATCGCAATAATCAGTCGATCCACGTTTTCAACGTTATCGAATGAGAGCTTTGACCCTTTCCATCCGATTCGCTCGGATTGCTTTTAGCCGGGGGACACTCGATGTATGATTCGTATACCAGAGAATATATTGGCGAACAAAACATTCGTTTATCATTTTCAACAGTGATATCCTGCTATTGTATTTATTCAATTAACTCGTATTTATCAGGAAAGATGATAAGAATTTCTCAGAGAAAAATCGTCATGCGAGAAAAATCTTGCGAAAAGACAAACAAACACGAGGTAAACGTCTACCAAGTATTTTTTTTAAATTTATTTCTTCTACAACGCGTCATTTTCGCTCCTGCTACGTTATATTAATGATTTATTTGGTTTATTAGAATTTTCTAGAAAAATTCTCGACTAGGAATTTCCGTTTCCCGTACGAATAGGAAGAATTTAAAAGTCATATAAATTCATTCCGAGGTAAATAGTGATTAAATTGAAGAAATATCTAGACTGTTATTGTTTATGAAATATTAATTTATTTCAGCCATAGGAATTTTTATTTTTAAAGAACAATCTAAGTCTCATTAATCAACGAGAATAACACGAATGTAACAGAAATTTGAGCATACAGATATGAGCATTATTCAATTAGCGCTATGCATAAGCTTCCTTTTTTATTTCGGCATTTTAAAAACTGAAAATAATTCCCAAATAACAACTTATTCTCCAATCCAATTTTATGAGTAATGCGCGTTAAAAATGAATAAATACTCTTTTATCCGTTTGGCATAACGATATCATCACGATCAATATTTTCATTTATATTGTTATCATTTGTATTACAATTTATGTCTATTTATCCATTAACTTTCGGTGAAGTGCAACGTATTTTTTTGTTTCGCTCATTCATTTATGTATAAACTATGAAAAAAAATATTATAGTACAATCGCGTCACATAGCTACTTTTGGATTCATATTTTAGCAGGAAGCTGGAGAATCATGTTACATGTACTATAATAATTATACAAATGTTATTAATTATAATTATTATGTGACGTTTGGTAACACAGCGCACAGCGAACGAGAGCTTTCCAATGATAAGCTTCTTGGCATATTTATGCGAACTAGTCAAAGGTCAATTAAGGCGGTAAAAGTTGCATTGCTCTAGGTCAATGCAACTTGATGTGATTAAGTGATATTCTTTCAGAAAACTCTCAGCTTTCGGGAAAGAAGATTATATAAAAAAATTGACTGGATATAATTATATACAATTTTGTTGCAATTTATATCTAAATTATGTAAATTATACAGAGTGGTCCAGAAGTTTGGAAACGGCGGATTTATTCCGCCCAGGGGTAGAAAATTGAAATTCTGATACCGGGGTCTTCGGTAATTTTGCCCGAGGAATCCAGTGGTCCCATCAGATTTGGGGCCCGATTGGGCCTTATGCGAGATATGGGACCCAACTTTGAAACTTCAAATGGAAACCTATATCGTTTATCGCGGATTCGGATTCAGCGGGAAAATTTATATTCGAATACCTTAGGGCCCAAAATTTGTTGGTCCATTTTTAGGCCCACTAAGGGTATTTTCGCTGTGACAAAGACCAGTCGAGGCTTAGTCGCATATTTTTCATTTCGGAATCGGGTAGCAAATTTGGGTCTCATAGGGCTTTCTGGGAGATATAGGGCCGAGGTCCGGAACTTCAAATCACACTCTCTACATTTTATTGCGGATTTTGTTTTACTTTATTTGCATTTTGTTACGATACTGGGCATCACTATTTCATTATGTGTGCAAATTGGTGTCCATCTACTGCTACGCAGTGAGATAGTCGTTCGTAGATATCTTCGTTCGCTCTTGCCAACATTTCCGGGGTTATCGAGGTTGAGACCTCCACTATCCTTCTCTGGAGTTCCTCGATATTCGCAGGTTTGGTTTCATCTTTCAAATAGATCTTAAATAACGTAGGACTAAGCATGGATCTCTGAGAGAGGCCCTTGAAAACTCTCCTTCCTTGGAAAGAAGGAAGAAAATTCTACTGGTATATCTAAATCTGCCATATCTTTTATTAGTATTTCAGGGATAATATTGTCAAAAGCCCCCTCTATATCTATGTATGTGGCAATTAAGTCATCATTTTCAATGAAACTTGTGTGAATAT
This sequence comes from Arge pagana, assembly GCA_963969455.1. Taxonomy (NCBI): domain Eukaryota; kingdom Metazoa; phylum Arthropoda; class Insecta; order Hymenoptera; family Argidae; genus Arge; species Arge pagana. Next base: position 18,592,985 of record OZ018311.1, on the reverse strand, counting down.
CTAATACCAATGTAGCCACATTCTGTAAACATGATCTAAATTTCGTGAAGCCAAAGAAGTAGGATGCTATTTTATTGTTACTTTCCAACCAAAACTAGAGACTATCATTTAAAATTTTCTCAAATGTTTTTAGTAGCGCGGATGACATTGCCACTGGACGTATACCTCCTCCTCCCGGTTTCGGTATTAGGCAAAGTCGCCAAAATTACCAAACTTTTACCATTCTAGTATCGATTCCCTATGCATATGTATTTTTCCCGTTGGCATAATTACAAAAAGAATAAAATCCGACAATGATCGTTGAGGTGGCCCGGTAGCTTTGGGAATAAACGACAGAAGGCTGTGAAATTTAGATATGATGTCAATAAAGTATGTCAGATTCATTTGCAATGAAGAATTAGTTTTCGAGATAATCGCTACCGGAAGATTCCTAGTTCAACGCGTAGTCTTACGAACAAAACTACAAAATCGACTCTAACTCCAGAATTACACGACAGACCTAGGAAAATAAAATTTACAATTGTCGCATTTATTTCAACGAATATTTTAGTTTCGAGAAAACAAGAGTTGACGACGTTAATTTTGAGAAAATTACGAAAAAAGTGTGAGATACGAAAATTGTTTCTTTTTCCTACTGCAAGTAAAACCTATCAATTTCTACAAACATTTTGTTCTGGCACATTTTCTGCGATTCTTCACTCTTTTACTTGGGTATGGCTATAAAAAGTATACCGATGAGAAAAAAAAACGGCAATGCCATTCAAAACTTGCGTGTCCATGTAGTGCCCCTCACTTGCTACGATACTAAACGATGAAGCCACCTTAAACAATTTTCGTCTGTAACTCGAATGATGTAAGCCACTCTTGACCTACTAGATAGGAGTCACGATCGTTCGCAACACCGTCTAACTCCACCAGTCCGCGTCAAACGTTCGTTCCACCGAAACGTTCATTTTTTGATCGATTAACTAAATCAGCAATATGTTTCAGTTATTTTATCCGATTTCGATCTACTTTGGTCGAATCGCCGACTATTTCAAACCCAGCAAACATTTGTTGGATAAGATTTTCGAAATCATAATCGATGTCCAATGCTGCCTCCTCGTGATTAGAGCAAATATCGCGGATATGATGCAGGTTATGCAAAATAGCACAGGTAAATAAACTTTATACGAATATAATTGTGTATAAATTGCGATGCGAAAAAATGGGCTACATAGTGGGGTGTTTTATAAATTTGTATAATAACTTGCTCTTTACAAATAGCTAGAGATAAAAAATTCAGATCAATTCGTGTCAAGTACCCCACGTCTTTTTTTTAAATCAAAATAAATATTTCATCAGTATCACTTCGTTATCATTTTAAGCTTATTCAAAGAAATTCAATTATATCGCGAACCAAATCAGTATAATTAAAATTTATCATTTACTTTTTAGTTCGCGTTGCCACAAAAGCGAGTTTTTTTTCAAACAATTCTTAAAAATTAATTTACGTGTAGTTGGGCGCGTGAAGAAAGATTTTCGGACATAGCTCCGATTGTCCTTGATGCCTGAAGCGTTAAAACGTGTCTGAAGCGAATTCGAACGGGGTAGGGGGATGCTAATCGTATGCGAACCTTTCAAGCATCGCGAAATCTACTCGCGGTGTTTATACTGCAAATTCCGCACACCACGGTTCGTTGTGCAAAAAATCAAGTTTCACTCACCTAAACACCAACGAGGATGTTTTTACGTGCGGTAGATTTATTGTCTTAATTCTCCTTTCAATTCTTCGTTATTTTTATGCACCAACCGCCTATCAGAGTTGTACAATTTTCAGAGAAAAAATAGCACGCTAATTCATTGAATCGAATTTTTTTTAACGGATACGTTGCTTATCAATAAAATTACTTCGATGGTTACTGGAAATTTCTTCCAAAACAAAATTAATTTATCGATTAATGTCAATTTATTCCATTGAAAAAATGACTACGGTCCGAAAAGTTCCAAAAGTATATCCGCTTGCGCTATTTTCAAATTATTATAGTTCTGAAATAAATTCAGTCTCAGAGTCTAGATCCATTCAACATTACGTATTGACGCATATATGATTATTTAAAATGACCGATATTATATTCAATAACGAGAAAAGTAAGTTTTTACATGCGAGAATTGAACAGTCCAGCGTCGACTTTTGACCTGGTAAGTAGAGTTCACCGACGCACGCCCATGCCTATATCGACAGGCGCACACTAATGTCAGATCTCTGCTGATGTACGTACATTGCGCCGAGACTGATCGCGTGGGCCATCATAGTTCCAGCTGCTGACGGTGGTCCCCAGCGACTAGCTGTTGCTATTCGTATTGCCCAGCGATTAGCTATTGCCGCTACTGCTATTACCCCGTATCACCCTGCAGAGTCACACGTTCGTGTACCAGAGACCTGTGATGTCTTACAAAATACTCTTCGTTTACTCCGGCAAGACGACTAAGGCGGATAATTAGCCGGCGGGCCGTATTCACCATGCGCTCTGACTGATCGTTAAGAAAGCGCGTAACAACTTCAACTGCCCGTTAGCCACTGAATTTCATTCCCCCCACTCGTTATCGGAAAGATGAAATAGTTAAACCGCGGGTTTGCGCGCTAACGACGCGATCTCAACCTCCAAATAATGGAGGACGCAATCGAACTTGCCTTCAATGTAATCGGAAGCAGTGACGAGGACGAAGCCCTACCGGTTCGTAGATGCAGATTGATCGAAGAAAGAGTGGATCATTTCGATGATTTGGATAAAATCGATTTTGCGAAAGGGTTTCGGCTGACAAAGCGAAGTGCCCTTCAAGTTTTGTATTTGATATACCGCGAATTGGAAATTGCAACTTTTGAGAAGTAACTCCACATTACTGCAAACTAAGTGAATTCAAGTGTTATCTAATTTAATTTTTCTCCCGCCTCGTTTTAAGGAGGGCTCGGCGCGTGGTGGCAGATTGCTTTTTGGAAATGTAACCGCTTACTACAAACCTAATATTTGGCTTTCAGGAATGAAACCGTTTCTCATATGAACCAACTAGGTATTGTCGTGCCTGCGGTTCTATGCCACTAGAATAATTCATCGAATCGCCTTAGCCATCGCTTCTTTGCATAAGGATTATATTCATTTTCGTAGAAATCAAGCTCAGATTTTGAGAACGCAGGACAAATTTTACCGCATGGCCAGGTTCCTGAGGGTGATTGTTGCAGTAGTTTGTGCTCAAATCAAAATACGTTTGCTAGGTAAAATTGAAGACTTTTCTTTCGAGAATGACGCGAGCCCTGACGCTCCGATAAATAGTGAACGATATCTTAAACCTCATTTCTTTTATACGACTTTCTTGCAGGAGCCGACTCGCTCAGGAGTATTACTTTGAATTCTGCAGCAGTAATCAGCCGTCATGTTTGTATTTCAGTACTCCTGAAATATTTGTATTTGGTGTTACTGAAGATTTCTTTCTTTCAACCGAGCAGCTAAAAGTTCCGATGCTTTTTCAGACAGTGCAAGATCAAGTCGTTTAGATCATTTTTACTTGGCGGTCTAGATTCGAAAGAGCAATTAGAGTCACCATCCGTAACATTATCGCTGTCTTCTGAATATTCTTGAGATGTTAGGTCAGATGTACCGAGTTTGATGCTAGCTCGTCACTAGAACTCAGAACAAGTGTAATTCGTAACAATTTGCCGATTAAGAAGTAAACTCATAGAGATTACTTGCATCTCAAAAACTCGAGCTCTTAAATAGCCCGAATTCAAGTTTTTTGTTGCTCAAATTTTTGTTGTCTTACGTAACATTCATAAAAAAATAGTAAAAAATTATTCAAAGGATTTTCATGTATGATTTTTTAGTTAGTAAGTTTTAACCCTGTTTTCGAAACGGTATGTACTCGTCAATTTTTTTGAATCTTTTTTATTCCAAACTTTCGTTCATTCTACAATTTTCAAGACCAAGTTGGCAGTGGGCCTATGATAATTACTATTTTGTTTCTACTTTGAACTAGACCAAAAACAACCATTATTTTATGAAACTAATATCACAACAACGTAAAACATAAGCCCTCTGGAAAATATTCGCACTATACCAAACAAATGCAATAATTTTACTTACTTTTTGATCTTTTTTCGCCAATAAGTTGCACCCTGGCGGATCGCTTTGCACTCAATATGCACTAACATATAGCATATTGTTCGCAAGGTTCGCAGGAAACCTTGCGAACCCGAACTCACCGATTTCGATGATTTTGATATATGTTGTAGAACATCGAAAAATAAGAGACACGTATTTTTTTATACGTGCTCTTAAGCCCATTTAGGGGTAAAATCTACCCTCAAAGTTCACTCTCAAAAAGTCTTTTTTCGAAATATCTCTGCTTCTAATTGGTATTTCGCGACGGAACAAAGTGGAAAATGCTCTTTGCGGCGAGGCGAAACTACTAGACATTGTTATGCCCACGAGGGTTGCAACCCCTATTTTTTATACCGGAAAAAACACATTTTTCGAAGATATTTTCGTTGTACTGATTCGAATATTGACTTGAAAATTAGAAAATAAATATTCTGGGCGGTGAAATGGATTAATAAGTTGACGTATTCGAGGATTTCACGTTAACCACCCCCAAACACGGTTACTACCCCTTCAGACATTGGTCATCTGCAATGATGAAGAAAATGTTTTTCTCAAGAGAAATACGAATAAGATATGAATTGAGATATCGAATATCTTATATTTAAAGTCAATTATCACGAGGCAATAATTTCATCATAAAATGGATCACCTTGGTCAAGATAAACTATAATTCGCGAGTGACTTTTTATTTCATCAATTCTTCTTTTCGTCCAATAATTTTTTACGATACTGTTTATCACCGATTATTCGTTTCGTAACTCATCGGTCGGGTATATATGTCGTGAAACTCCATGCTCGGGAATAAGTGTAGTCTTTTGGAAGCATTGAGTAGGTTTGTTCCTCCATCCGGACTCAACAATGAGAATCAATCCTTTGACTGTTATACATTTATTATCCGTGTTTTTTCATAATATTCAAATACAAGATGGAACGGCCAATCATAGAAAAATGGAGTTAGCAGAATCGATTAAAGATATACTGATAAGTGCCACAAATGATTTCAATGACGTAGATATGATTATTGGAGAGACATTACAAATTCAAGAACAGTACAAAGATCACGCAGCAAAAATAGTTGAAGATACAATACAGCATCATTTTCCTGATCCTGTTGAAGCACCAACAAATCATTGTACAGAATGCTGTTCGTGGTAATCAAGAAGTTATCAACTTCGGAAAATCGTGTTTATATTATGTACATATAAAAATACTCAAAATATTCGAAATCAATTTGGTTTTTTCAAAGTAAAGTGCTCACAGGTCTCATTTTTGATTTTTTATTTCAACAATCATGGAAATCAGGTTCAGCTGCATATGTATTGACCCAGAAAACTTCAATACAAAAAACTAGAACTAATCCTATAGCGGATGAATATTTTTCAAATTCTCAATTTGAAGTGTATTATTCTATAAATTCATGACAATAATGGTAATCTTCATAGAAATGTTTGAAACATAATGATTTCTTACACCAGCCGCATCGTATCATAGCAATATCATAGCCGCGGAATACCAATTAGAAGCAGAGATATATCGGAAAAAGACTTTTTCAGAGTGAACTTTGAGGGTAGATTTCACCCCCTAAACGTGCTTAAGAGCACATATAACAAAATACGTGTCTCTCAAAACATATCTTATTCGTATTTCTCTTGAGAAAAACATTTTCTTCATCATTGCAGATGACCAATGTCTGAAGGGGTAGTAACCGTGTTTGGGGGTGGTTAACGCGAAATCCTTGAATACTTCAACTTATTTACTTCATTTCACAACTCAGAATCTTTATTTTTCAATTTTCAAGTCAATATTCGAATCAGTACAACGAAAATATCTTCGAAAAATGTGGTTTTTCCGGTATAAAAAATAGGGGTTGCAACCTTCGTGGGCATAACAATGTCTAGTAGCTTCGCCTCGCCGCAAAGAGCATTTTCCATTTTGTTCCGTCGCGAAATACCAATTAGAAGCAGAGATATTTCGAAAAAAGACTTTTTGAGAGTGAACTTTGAGGGTAGATTTCACCCCTAAATGGGCTTAAGAGCACGTATAAAAAAATACGTGTCTCTTATTTTTCGATGTTCTACAACATATATCAAAATCATCGCAATCGGTGAGTTCGGGTTCGCAAGGTTTCCTTGTTAGACTAAAGACAATACAAATTTACATACACACATTCATTCCGGCGCCGGATGATCATCTTCCATGTCCAATGTCGGATGCAGTTGAGAGAGGGAGAGAGAGAAATGCAGGTCTTGTCGCTACTTGGACGTTGCGGATGGAGTTGCACGTTGCGTTGGAGGATTCGGATGACAAGAATTTCCTTTCTACTCGCAATGGCGGAACAGATTGTTGTCCTCGTGCGATTTTCGGATCCGCGTGTACGCTTCCTGAGACAGCTCTCTCCGCTCTGTCGTTCAAGCAAAAGCCGAACGTCGGTCTCCTCTCTGCTTTTCCTCTTCCCCGCACTCGTCCTGCTCTCGTTTCCCTGGTTCCAATTCGCCAGCTCCCTTTATGTTCTCTCCCCTTTCTTACTTTCTCCTTCTCTCTTTCTAAGTCCCTGTACTATCTCCACAGTTTCAAAAACAAGATTAAAACTTACTAACTCAAAAATTGCATACGAAAATACTCTGAAACAAAAATTTCAACAACAACAAAGATTTGAGTTTGAGCCATTTTTGAAGAGGTTATGAGCGAAAAACTGAAAAAGAGCGTCTTTGGAACCCATGATTGTCACGTCCGCCGCCCAAGCGAATGTAATTTTATCCGTATGATATTATTTTGTCTAACAGAAAGGAGTGTGGGAGCCTGAATGGCAATCGCTTTATTCACAATCATGGGAACTCGCGCAGAGACTTCCCGAGTTTCGTTTCGGCATAGCCTCATATCAATATCAAATAAATATCGAACGTTCCAGAATGGAAGTTTGGAAATACAAATCTCGCGAGATCATGCGACAGTAATCGGTAGAAAATCCCAATGAAAATAACAATGAGATCAGCTTACTCGAGAAGTCAGGACCACAATAAGATCTGGGTGGTCCTAACATATACACTCTTCCTCTCTCTTGCGACACGTGTCATCTGATTCATTTGCGAACGAACCTTCCAGAATCCCCAGAGTTCAGCCACTAAGAATCTTTGTTCTAAAGTATAAAATATGAGTATATAAATTTATATACAGTATATAAATATATATAGTATATAAATTTATATAAAGTATAAATAATATGAGCTGGTATGGACACGCACGAGAGGTACGAAGAGTCAGTTGAAACCTCGCGTGTTGAAACGAAAAACATCCCTAGCCATAACACTCTTCAAGGCTGACTCGGGATACGGGCAGTTCTTAGTAAAGATAACTCGAGAAATTATTACCAAACATTCAAGGGATTAAGTGACGCGACGATCTCGCGCTCAGAGGAACGTTCAACGAATATCGAGTGAAACTCTTTGTCTCGTGCCTGACTAGTAAAGCCATATCGATGAAAATAAGATATAACTATTCATACAACCCTACAATATTATAACTAGTATAAGAAAAATAAAGCATAATTAAGAGTCATCATAAGAGATAACTATGAGAGCAATACAACGGAGAGGATTCCAAATCTAACATACAATTTCCATAAAAGAATAATTTTACAATTAAGCAACTCGCTAAAGCGACGCGAGTATGATCGGTGAATCGGAGTAGCGAGCCTTCAAAGGAATTTGAGACCCCTAGACGTACGGTTGTTCCCGTGCTAGCCACCGCGGTCCACTTAGGCTCCATGCAGTTCATTGGTGACGAAACGTAAATATGAGATAGCGAAAATAATTGAGTGGGAGAACATCGACCGACCCTACGTGGACGAATAATGCAAACCGAAAATCAGTCTCAGGCCAACCTCCGATCTTAACTCTACATCCAGACTCGAGCAACACGCATCATTTTTATTCGTTTAATCGCGATTCAATTCTGGCTCACCGTCAGCCAACAAGTTCAATTACGTTCAGTCACAAGCTCCAACAAGTTTTACTATTTCTTGCAACTCTCACAAGAGCAACAGCCAATATCAATCGGCGAACGATAAAATCAACTAATTAAATCCAATCATTTGAAATCATATATATTCCTCACCATCGCGAAAGTATCTTTATCCCAATAATCACACAACTCAGACACACCCTTCAATCTCGGTAGAGTATGGTCAAACCCTCGCCGCATTGTAGGTCTCACGAACAAGCGCAAACAAATTCCTTGATGTTTAATCCTAAACCTTTGACGTATCTATGCAGTTCGCACGCGGGATCTAGAGTATGGTCAAACCCTCGGTGAAATTGTGCGCGACGCATGCATACTTCCATCTACCAAAATCTGTCCGACGAATCCACCTTGAACAATTGATCTTGAACCTATACGTATTCGAGAACTCGCACTCGGAATCTAGAGTATGGTCAAACCCTCGGTGAAATTGTGCGTTGGGCACGGATATTCCATTCATCCCTGGTCCTACCCACTAACACAACTCATAACAACCATTTCATGCCTATTCGTTTGGTGGAGAATAGTAGAATTTCAAATATCTAGACAGTGTTATTAAACCAGTTTATACCATTTTCAACAGTGTTAACAGCGTCAAGCAGTTTTGTTTTGCCGTATCCACGAATTATCGAACTTTTGAACTGTTGTTAGACGTGCGTGAGTGTATGTATTCCCAAGTGAGACCCCCCATACGAACTGTGACCATATTACTGATTTATATATCATCGTCCATCTTCTTTTACGTAAGTGTTCGAACAATTATTTTATATTATTATTGGCGAACGACTCATTCCGATTCCCCTATCTGAATGGATTTGTGAGATGAGAATCCTCGTTAAATTTGCGTTTATTTTAAATATTATGTTCAATAAATATTCATTCCTTATTATCATTATTTTATACTAAATGCTATAATGTTCAGCCAAGTTAGGCCTATACTAATCGTAATTATCACGTTGTCCGTTCGCGAATTTTTATAATCCCTTTCATTATTGTTTCAAATTCATAGATCCATTAAATATTGTTTCCTACCAATCTTCGTGCATTTTTACACTCACATAGTCTCTGCAAGAGTTGGTACCCTCGCTACGCTCTCTTATACAACCCAAACCAACAATTGCCGCCTCTTGAATTGCCGCCCCATGGAAACATGACCAGAGAGGCGGAACAAAATAATATAGCGTAGTAATAGATGGTTTATCATCTTGTTGAAACGAGACGTGATCAAAAAAACTTTCAAACTTCATCGGAAAAAGTTATTGGATGGGTGAACCATGCCCCTACCATAGACAGCGTCCCTAGGCCCGATTGTGTTTACCAATTTATGATGAACTTCACACCTACAAAATTACGCGAAAACTACCTGTTGCATAAACTGCTATTTTATTCTCATCTATATTAAATTTATCAATATGATTCCAGAATTTTCGACGAAAATACCCGAAACTTGTTAAAACCAAAAAGATCTTTTCGTTAGTAATACGCTAAAATTGTTCCCCAGTAGTAAAAAAAACGTAGTGTAATTTTCGCTTTTAGCGAATTCTTATACCTAACTATTCAAATAAAAGTGTATCGTTTTACAAACTTTGCGAATAAAATCGTGATCAACATCGCTAAAAGCGAAATTTACACTGCTTTTTTTACTGCTGGTAACAATTTAAGCATATCACTAACGACATTTTTCTTTTCAGTTTGTTCCCAGGAAACTAACTGTAAGATTTCTTTTAACAACGATTCTTTATTTTTTCCTCCATACTTAGGATTATTTGGAGACTTGGTTTTTCGAATTACGTATAGCATTTAGATACTTCCAAATCTCTTACTTTTCTCTTACTGTTAATAACATACTTTTGAAAAAAAATAGAAATATTCTCCCCGAAAATTGACGAATTAACTCGACGTGCAAATAACCGTATGTTCGAAACAATAATCGCCAATTAGAAGAAAAACAATTATCGATTTCTCATGGTTTTTTGTCTTGTTACTAAATTGATATTTTTCACTTAAACGCTCACAGAATTACCCACGAAGACGGGACAAATCGCAATCGTGACGGGTGGTGCTCGAGGAATTGGAAGCAGCGTCGTTAAAATGCTACTCGAATGCGAAATGGAAGTGATAATTGGTAATAATTTCGTACATCAGGTCGAACATTAGTCGGTGTGGTGATAAACGCATTTATACTGATTGAAAAACGTTCTTGTTCCACGTAGCATGCAGATCGCCCGAGACTGGTGAAAAATTCGTTCGATCTCTGAGAGAATCTGGTATGAAGAGCGGAACAGCGAAAATTTACGAGTTGGATTTGAGTAGGCAAGAATCGGTGCGTCGGTTTGCCGAACGGATCACAAAGGATTATGAAAAAATAGACGTTCTTGTCAATAACGGTAATGAGCATAATTTTCGCAGATTTGTAGTCACGTTTCATTGAGGTAATATTCTTATCGTTATGCAGCACGCACTCCGCTCGATCACGATGGCTTTAAGCCATTAGGGCCCAAGCAAAAACTGAGTTAGATAGCATCACACTAACAATGCCATTCGTAGGCAAATGGAAAGAAAATACACGTGTTTTTCATTTTATCATTAGCAATTGTTTAAAAAAAATATTTAAACCAATTATGATAGAAGTTACTATTATGAAAAACTGATTAGACTAATCGATTCTACTGAAAAAATGATGACGAAAACGTATATAACACTTTTTCGTCAAAGTTCAATTTGTTAGTGTAAAACAGTTATGAACAATCGCATGATGGAGAGTAAAAGCGACTAGGCCAAATCCCAAGCGAAACTCAGGCCAGTGTTACATCCGGCCTTTATTAAATCTGAAGATTGTTCAGCTCACGAACAACATGCAGGTTTCGTTATGGAACCTTTGTTTGCCTATCGTTGACGTTATTGCCTCGGGTACACACGATCGAGTCGAATATAGAATGTTGTAGAGATAGTTGTAGTACGTAGATTGAAAGAGCTTTCAAATGATGAAATCGACGAGGCTGGAGTCACGTGAGGTATTTCTCGTAATTAGGGCTTGTGGTTATGGTGATTCGGTAATACTCTTGTGGAGTATGCGGCACAGTTCGGCAGAGCAGGTCACTTATGCTGGCATGAACATTGATAAGGATCTAGTAGGAATTGGTAATACTCTGGTGGAGTATGCGGCACAGTTCGGTAGAGCAGGTCACTTGTGCTGGCACGAACATTGATAAGGATCTAGTAGGAATTGGTAATACTCTTATCGAGTATGCGGCACAGTTCGGCAGAGCAGATCACTTATCCTGGCACGAACATTGGTAAGGATTTAGTAGGAATTGGTAATACTCTGGCGGAGTATGCGGCACAGTTCGGCAGACCAGGTCACTTATGCTGGTACGAACATTGGTAAGGATCTAGTAGGAATTGGTAATACTCTGGTGGAGTATGCGGCACAGTTCGGCAGAGCAGGTCACTTATGCTGGCACGAACATTGGCAATGATTTAGTAAGGGATGATTCAGTGGAGGCTGTTGGTTTAGTGATTATGATTCGAATCTAGAATAATATAATTTGTATTTCAGTCAAGCGCAGATCGTGTACAAGAAAAATGAAATAGTAGTCAGTCCAATGAGAAAAATCTTAGACCCACGGCTAGATTTCCCGGCTTGCGTGCTTCAGATTTGATGCTGAAACAATTCGAAGCGCGAACTTTTAATATTCTTCGCATTCGAGATTTGGTAAATTAAGATTAAGAGTTGATTTCAGAATAATCGAAAATGTAACTTGGAATATTCTTTGCCTTCGAGATTTAGTAAGTTAAGATTCAGCGATTCAAGATTTGGTAAAGGCCAACCTTCGAGAAGACGTCTCTGAAGCGAATGACGATTCGTGATATAGTAAGTTAGGATTCAGCGGAACTGGCAACGGCCAAGCTTCGAGAAGAAGTCTGCGAAGCGAATGACGATTTAGCCTAGTTTTCAGCTCGTATTTGTACCCAGCAAAGGTCGTAAATTAAACCCCTCCGATAAGATTTTTGTAGAAGAAGCAGCGATGCTCGCCCTATAATTTTTGACAAGGGAGGAAAATCGTATGGCGAGAGTAGGCCTAGGTTACGGAAAAATATTGTCCATATTGTCCGATGCATGGAAAACGCAGCGCGATAAGTGTTTCCTACGCTTTTGACGTAAGCACTTGGTGGTGCTTGACGAACGGGGTTCTGAGTTTCGAATTTTTGCAGGGTAAGTCGCGAGAGTAATAATAACTATTTTCCAAAGTTGCGCGGACGTAACACCAGATAGCATCAAGCTAACCGTGCCATTCATAGGCAAATGGTTGTGTTTTTTATTTTGTCATTTGCAATTGTTTATAAAAAGAAATATTTAAACAAACTCTGATCAAAGTTGTTATTTTGAAAAGCTGGTTGTACTAATCTATTTGACAGGAAAAATTATAATAAAAACCAAATCGTCGATAATTTCCATGTTTCCGAAATTCAATTGTTTACAGTCGTTTTACGCTGATAAATTGAACTTTAACAAAAAAGTGTTGTACAGGTTTTCGTTCAACTATACGTTTGAAAAATATGTTTCAGCTGGAATATATTATTCGAAATACTACGAGACCGTAGATGGATTCGAAATGCACTGGAGTGTGAATTATTTGTCCCATTTCCTACTGACATCATTACTAACGCCGATGCTCAACGCGGCTGGCCGCCCTGGCCATTGCTCGAGAGTTATCAGCGTGTCGTCGTGTTTGCATCGCGCTGGAACGATAAACTTTCAAGATATTAACCACAGGTGAACATTCACGATGTACAGGATGTCAGTGGGTCAAGTTCGCGACCCGGGGCAACATGTACAAACGCGTATTCACAGACACACTGTTGCGTGCATTAGCGCGGGTAAGGGACATCTGTTCCTCGACTGAATACTCACTAATGTCGATGATATTGTGACAATGGCGCGCATTTTGCTCGGTAAGGTGAGGTATAACTCCGAAGGTATTGGTATTAGAGAAAAAAACCGTAGACAAAAGTTGTTTATAATTAAAGGATCTACAACTGTGACAATTAAAAAAATTTCATAAAATTGAACGGTTGTGAAGGAAATCGCGAAAAATGAAAAATAGGGAGAAAAAAGGTAAAATTTTTGCCTTTCGGAAGTAATAAGTTGAAAAATATTGATTAAAAAAAAAGTTTGAGACAAAAAAGTTAGCAAATTTAATTCCGAAGAGAAAAAGTTTCTACAATTTTTCGCTTAATACTAACCGTTCTCGAGATATCGAATTAAACGCGTTTTCATCGAAATGACCTACAACTGACCTTCGGAAAATCCCTCAAATGGGAATTTATGCTCAGAATACACCCCCCTATCGATCCTTATCAATCCCCAATTTGACTGGACTACAACGTTGTTGAGCGATCCGATTATTTTTCAAATTTATTTCACTATTTTTCGTTTTTTCTAGTGATATTTTGATGTGACGACATAAAAGAACCACACGTGAATCAATTTAGCTAATTGCAAAATTTGAATCTTACTGTTGCACCGTATGTGTTTAGATTTATTGTTAGATGTAATGCAAAATGCGATTAATCCTGGATTATCCAAGCCATGAATTCAGGAACAGGCCGAAAGGACAGTTGTTTGGGAACTTTATTAAGCGCGTAAAGGTTTGTCATAGAATTGAAATAAATGAATATTTTTAATAATTTTTTTTGGCACTAATTCAATTTATTTCACAAAACAAATGATACAAAGCTATTATATTATGTTTCAGGTTTATTTCGCCAAAATTAAAAGAAAAAAAAATTCAATGACTATTTTAAATAATTTTTTGCAGTACTTTAATTTTAAGTTATTATATTACGTTTTAACTTTATTTCACAAAAATTAAAAACAACAAAACATGTATTGTAGAGATTGCCACATTTGTTGCCTTGCGGTAATTATCATAAGATTTTACTGGTTCATCTGAAATCAATGATCCAAATCGGAAATCATTAGCTTAAGAGTTAATTTGGTTATGATTATCACCGCAAAGCAACAAACCGGGGTCCAACAAATATGGCGACAAATTGATCAACAATGAATTTTTTATTATTATTTTAGTTGAGTAAAGGCGGACAACTTTATAGAATTTATTTCTATAAAATAAAATAGAACACTGACAGAAAAATTATTTAAAATAGTCATTCAAATCGTTTGTTTTTTTTACTTTTTCATGAACCAAAGTTGAAGCATAATATAAGAACTTTACATCACTTGTTTTATAAAACAACTCAAACTAGTGCTATACAAAATTATTTTTGATAGCCTCTGACCACCCCTAACCACTTAACTAATCATCGGATACAGTGGAAAATCATTCTGGAAATAATAATTCTGATGTATTACAAACAAAGACATATTTCGTGTTTTCGAAGGGGACGGTTCGTTGGGCTTGGTTCTTACGGCCAAAGCAAGTTGGCTCAAGTTATGTTTACGAAATCGATTCAAGAACTAGTTTCCAACTCTGGTTTTCACATCGAAGCTTACGCCGCGGATCCTGGCATCGTGTATACAGAAATTTATCACTCGTGGCGCTGGATAAAGTACATTACGTGGGTAGAGCATCTCATACGCAAGGTACGATCGATGTTGAATTTTCTTTTTCTCCAAAACATTGAAAACCTGACGTAACTTTTTTTTTTCCACGGCGTTGCAGAATCTCAGGCAAGGAGCTACGCCGATTGTTTGGGCAGCGGTCAGCAACGCCGTTGAAGGTAGAGGCGGAATCTTCATCGGAAATTGCCGCGAACGTTCGGTGAACAAAGAAGCAAATGTTCCAGATATTCGTCGAAGACTCTATGATCTTTCGCTGCGACAATGCGGATTGCAAGATTTTCTATGAACTATTCAATTCTGTGATCAAAATTTTTCCAACTCGCGTTAGCGCTGCCGTAACCAATGCGAGCTGATGAGTCGAGAAAAAAGATTATATATAATTATATATAATTGTATTTAAAAAAATTGGCCCGATAAAATTATACGCAATTTATGTATAATTTATATACCTATAATCATGTATAATTATACAGCCTTTTTCGGCAATTTTGTGATAATTGCACCTATTAATAATTATACGTTATATAATTTATTTACGTTTTATCTATAATTACACATATAATTATATAGAATTCGAAATAAAATTGCAAAAAACTATGTACAATTATGTATACATTTTTTTCTCTCGTACTATTCATTTTACATTTCAGATAAAATCGCAATTCGACTCCAAAAACGCGATGTAAAGTTCGAATTCATCGATGCAAATTGATTGTCACTCGAAGATTAAATAATACGTTGTCGAAATTTCCTACCCAACTGTTAAAATTTGTACGAAATAGATTTTTCTCACAGATGTATACGAGATACTAATACGTATATAATTTCGTATACGAGTATACGAAAACTATTTTGTACAAATTTATTTCGATAGCTTAATTAGGTTAGAAAATTTCTACGTAAAATTGAAGGTGTTTAGGAAGTTTATTTAAATATAAATCAAAATTTACAACACCTTTTTTATCATAACCCAAATATCAAGGTCACATCAAGATCAACTCTGATTTTTCAACGTCCACCTCGCTGTTTCTGAGCTATGCTAAATGCAGTGTCTACTGAATAAATAAAAATCCACATTTTATTCCGAAATTGATTATCGGATTTGTAACAAATTTCAGTTTTTACAATTCTTCTGCGAACGGTTTCTTGATATCTTGTATAATTTTGAAGATATTACACCCGGGGGAGTTAACATTTAGCGCTCTCTAGCGAGAGAACAAATCGGTATCAAGACAAATGTTTTCAACGAAACATACATATTTTAGGCTGAAAAATACGAATACACAGTAAAAAAGGGATTTCTATTGAAAAATAATCGAAATTGACCTTGATTTGACCTTGGGGGTCATGATCAAGAGCAAATCCAAGGTCCACGTCGCAATGGCGAGGAAAAAATCGCACAATCTTTGTATTAATCATTTTCCATACTTTTTCCTCACTTTGTGCATATAAATTGTCTTCAAATTATGTATAAATTATATATAATTATATCGAGCTAATTTTTTAAGTATAATTGTTTATAATATTTTTTCTCGTGTAGCTAGCACAGTTATATCATTTCCATATTTCACGTTATCCTTGGGCCGAATGATGCAACATCAGCATACAGGATCATCTTTGTAAATGTCCGTCGCGATTTCCAATTCTCGCGTATCAACTATGTCTGGTTCACTCGAACAAGTTTTTTAAGGCCGAGTGAACGGCTGCAAGGCTTCTGTCTACGCTCACTCTAGGTTCTACCACTATCCACATCTCTTCAATTAGTTTTCTATCTCGTCAGTGTTTTTACGTTAATCCTCGCATGGAGACCGTGTCGTTGCATCGTCGAGTGACGTGACATTATGTGTTTCTTGTTCAGTGCTATTTTACTGTTTTTCGAAAGAATCACCTCTTGGTTCAAATCGAAACGAATCCTTCCTTTAAAATTCCTCGAATTTATGTACAATTTGAAAAATGTCGCTGTCGTCACGAAAGCGATCATCACGGACAAGTTGCAAGCTCGTCGCAACAGAATCGGTAAATGAGGAGAGCGTGAAGATATCGTCTTCGGTTCCATTGTGGTATCAGTTATGTGATGCGGTGTAAAGTGGCTGTGAGATTCTGAGAACGAAAAGATCATATATTATTATATATGTATAATGTGTTTTTGGATATACGTACACACACACACACACACACACACACACACACACACACACACACACACACACACACACACACACACACACACACACACACACACACACATACATATATATATATATATATATATATATATATATATATATATATATATATATATATATATATATCGTGCCAGCTACTAGGGTTTCGTGCTGAATTAAATTTCGATTTTTTTTAGATTTACCCAAGAGAACTGGAAAAGTTGCGGTGGTGACCGGTGGCTCCAGCGGGATCGGTAGCGAGATCGTTAAAATGTTCCTCGAATGCGACATGGAAGTGATTATTGGTAAGTCCCCGATTGAAAAAAGATTCTTCATAATTATGTAAATTATCTTTTTTAACCGGGTCAGCGGAGAATGAATTGTGCAATATGTTAGTATCCGAGCGAAGGGATGTTAAAATTGAGAAAAAAAAACTGTTCGCAGCGTGCCGGAATCCTGCGGCAGGTGAAAAACTGATCCACGATATTAGAGAGTCTGGCTTAACGAGCGGGATATCGAGAGTTCACGTAATAGACCTGAGCAGTTTGGAGTCTGTGCGAAAGTTCGGCGAACGGATCAGGAAGGAATACGTGAAGATAGACATCCTTGTGAACAATGGTAAGTGATCAATTTTCCCGTTTCATTATTTTATTGCTAAACGACCCGAGAAAAAAAGATTATATAAAATTATGTATAAAAAATTGACCCGATATAATTGACCTTGAATAATTGTATAGATATTTTTTTCCAGTTTGTATACAATTAGCAATAAATTATATGTAATCGTGTGTGATCTTTTTTTGGATAAACTTCCGAATAGCCCATGCCTTCGATTAATCTGAAGTTTCATATACAGATGTATTTCAACGCGCTGAGAACGAATATGATAAGTAAAATATCTGCAAATTTCATTTTCAAGGTTAAATCTAGCAAGAAAAATGAATTTTGAAAAAAGTTTTTCACGTTTATTGTAATAAATATCGATTCTAGCGAAAAATAGTTCCAACAAAAATTGTAGGCCATAAAAATATTGACATTTTTTGTTTCATACGATTTTCATTTAGAGCCAGTCGTTTGTGAGAAAAAAGCGATAATGCTCCGAAACAGGTATATTCTGCTAAACTCCATTAGTTTCGATATTAAAATCTACTTACGCACTTTACCACGGGAGGGTTGGAGTTGAGTCTAAAAGTGCATGTTTTTTTGTGTATTTTTATGGGCTTTTAATTTTTTTTGTTGTATTTTTCTGTGTTTTTAAATTTAGCTGTTTTTGGCGGGACGACAATTTAGCCCAATCCAACCCAACCCAACCCACACGTGCATTTTCGACAAATGCCCGAAATTCTTATTGCCGACGACGTATACACATGTTGGAGCATTATCGCATTTTTCTCACAACCGACTGGCTCTACATAAAAATTGTATTGGACAAAAAATGTCAATATTTTGATGGCCTACAACTTTTGTTGCAACTATTTTCCTCTAGAATCAATATTTATCACAATAAACGTGAAAAACCTGTAAAAAAACATTTTTTCCAGATTTGACCTTGAAAATGCAATTTGCGAGTATTTTGCCTATCATAATCGTTCTCAGCGCGTTGAAATACACGTGTATACGAAACTTTAGATCATTCGGAGGTATGAGCTATTCGGAAGTACACCACTTTTTTTCTCGGGGATGCGGTTTGCGATTGCCTCACGATGCGAAACCCACGTTTCAGCTGCGACGTTTGTTACACCTTACACCGAGACTGTTGACGGATTCGAACAGCATTGGGGTGTGAATTACTTGGGTCATTTCTTATTGAGTTCGTTGCTTCTGCCGCTGCTAACTGCGGCTGGGCGTCCGGAAAACTGTTCAAGAATCGTCACCGTAACTTCGTGCATGCATCGCGGAGCATCGACAGATTTCGAAAATGTGAATAACAAGTGAGAAAACGAAATTCTGAAACTACGTTTAGAAAATCGTATGATGTTTCATCAAGTTTTATTTGTTAGCGATAAAGCGATGTAGTGTTATGGAGAACACGTCTCTTGTTATAGCAAATGAAATCAGAATGCCATCAATGCGAAATTTAACTACATTCGTTGGACATCGAAATTTGGCGATTATTTTTAAATTTCGAATTCTATCAGGTCACTTTGATTTAATGAAAAATAACAATTCTTAGACGTGCTTACAAATGATTTACCCTTCATGACGTTTAATTAGCTAATCACATTTGTTTTGACTGCGAAAATTAAGTTTTTATTTATAATTAATCTTTATATTTCATATTTCTTTTTTCTTCGAGTTTGGACAAAACATCCAAAGGTTAATCCATTCATCTCAAATTATTTGATAATATCCAATAATCAGTTTATCAGACTAAACTATAGGATGTTTAATAATCATGGACGTTTTTCTGCCTCATCCAACTTCACTTTCCATAAACCGATTTTTTTATCCAAAAAATCGATTAAAAAAAGTGTTTTTTTAACCGATTTTTCAATCTCAAAGTTTTATAATCACTTGAATAATACAACTAAATAAATGAATTGCAAAATACGAATTAAAAAAAAACAATAAACATATCGATAAAATATTTTTATTGCAATATTCTTGATTGGCTCGTAAAAATACGTCGGTGTAATACGAAAGTTCCAAGGAATTGGAGGTAATCGTTTTTTGTAACTTCGCCTTTCTTCTCGTATGTCGTCAATAATTATTTTCAATAACAATACATTATTTATTATTATTATTATTATTCTGCATCAGAGTTACAAATGTAAAGCCCTCTTTCACTCGCCACCTTTTTTCATCCTGAATATCGGTGAATAGTAATACGCGAATAATAATAATTATTAATAAAAATAATAATTAAAATTATTTATTTTGATTTATCACAATTAATCGGCTCCTCAACTCTTTTGCAGGGAAAATTACGTATCAACAGCTGTATACAGCCAGAGTAAGCTGGCCTTGGTAATGTTTACCAAGACAATTCAAGAATTATTCACGAAGCAGGGTCATCACGTCGAAGCTTACGCCGTTCATCCGGGCATCGTGAAAACAAACATATTTAAGGATTGGCCATGGACGAAGTATCTGAAATGGATACTGAATCGCATATTGAAGGTCGAGTGATTTATATAAATTTCAAAAGATAATTGAACTTTTTTTTTCATACTCCGTTACTCGACTTCTCACCGACAGGACCTGAGGCAGGGAGCTACGCCTATCGTTTGGGCAGCATTGAGCGCCGAGGTGGTTGGCAAAGGTGGATCGTACTTCAGCAACTGCGGGGAAAGTTCGATGGACAAGAATGTAAAAAATCCAGAAATTCGTCAACGACTTTTTGATCTGACGCTCGAACAAACTCGTTTGATAGATTTCATTTCACCCTGTTGATATTTCGCGCTAGTTGTCAATCGATTTATAAGTATGGTGGACAATTTTTAGTACAAAATCCGACAAATTTGTTGCAATGGGTGAAAAAAACAGCGCGTTCTTCGTTGACGATAAATTGTCTTTGAGACGGCGATTATTACTTTATTCCCATCTTTAAACGTACAACGATATTAGTGCTCAAAGAAACTCGCCACGCGAGCCTTCGACATCGTTGGTCAAACAATCAAACTTAGGACCATCCATGCGAAGTTTTCGAATTTTTATAGCTACAAAAAAACTGCTACTACCACATTTTGCATAAATCCCATGACATTTTTTATATTTGGATCTTTTGATTTATGCATATTCTCCTTGGATGACTTGAAAATTTATAGTTCTCGTTATTTTAAGGAGGGAAAACGGGTCTCAGATGTACAAAATGGAACGTATTTTGGCGATTTTATTAAAAAAGTACCGTACTTTCTAATTTGTTTATAACTTTTGTATAATATTAAGTAATATTTGTTGAATATTCTGTGAAATTTTCATCAAAGAATATGTAAAACATAAGCCGAGACTGATTTCTTTGGTACATAAGTATTTCTTGGTTTTGAACGAAGGCTTATTGTTGTTTAATTACAACTCGTTTTGCAACAAAACGAATAGAAAAATTTTAGGCAAAAATCAAAGTTCTTTGCTTCCACTTCTACCAAGAATTCAAAAATAATAGTTTCTCAATTCCTTGGTTCCAACTCAAGAAAAACTTACGTACGAAAAAAATGTTTTTGATTTTGTCAATTTAGATGAAACAGTCATGATTTTTTTTATGCACCTCGGTTTTCACGCTACCAATGACTTATTTTTTGATACTATTTAATAAAAATGTCACAATATATTCTGAAATATTAGTAAATAATATACAAAAGTTGAAAATACTTATCGATAGATTATTATTGAATAATTGTTGATAAATTATTATTAGATAATTACTGGTCAATTTTTATTGATCCGGGCAATAAATAAATGCTCGTGAAAAATCACTCGTTCAAGCTGTCGGACAAAACTGCATATCATTTATTTATTTAATCACAGTATGCATCCTGAAAATTTTTGGAAAATAGGATTACTCGAATATTCTTCTAAAAGCAATATATAACTTTGCTCGTCGTTTCTCAATGGCTTGTATTAATTTTTGAATCGGTGAATGACAATATATACATAGTTACAATCACATATACAATATTATACACTGACAATATTAATATGTCGCTATTGTTTCGTGATATTTTGGCGAATGCGGTTTTAATCGAAGCGACGTAAAATCATCCGATCGACAGATTTTTTCGAATTATCCAACAAACGGATATCATCGCGTAGAAATTCGACTGCGAACAATTTTACAGTTTGACAAATTGTTACAGGATACATATCTATTTGTATACACATCGGTACTCGGGTGATAATTAAAATGCCAGCGTTAATTAACATAATAATAACGACGATAATAATAATAATAATAACAATAGCAATAATAATAATTATATTAATAATAGTAAAAATGCCGCGGACAAGTTTCGGATAAAAACATGTAGTACGAAATTTGTAACAAATAATTTGCAAAAAAAAAACAATTTTATGTATTAATTCGGAACCCCGATGCCAATGTATCCAAAGATTACGCCTGTAACAAACTATTTCCAACCCTGGCTATTGGTATTTCCAACTTTCCTGGACAATGAACACCCCGTTGTGCCCTTGAGAGCACTATTTTTTGTTCGCTTGCCTATGCAATTAATTGGACTTTGATAATTCTCTTTGATTATCAACGATCGCGTTTTTTCTCTAAGAATAAATATGCTATTCGATAACCCCTCGCCAGTGGAATTTTTCTAATACTCGACGAATGAATAATCATTATAAAATGTAAATAAAATGGAAACATCTCAGGAAGCTGTGAAAATAAACGACACGTTAGTTTAATAATTATATTAAATTGAATATTATTAACATTTTAACTACGAAACTGGTATCGTTACATTTTTTTTCATCTAATTTTTGATAGTAAAAAGCCAAAATACTTGACGATATATAGTGTTTTGTTGACAAAGATTCAATTAAAATTTTTACTAGTACCATATGGATTTATTGTTGCATCACTAGTCTTTCTGATAGTACTACGATTGTTTCCCTTCTACCTAACAAGTTGCGGTCTGCAACTTTTACTTACTTCCCTTTGACTTACTTTCCAAACTGACAATTATTACTAATCCTCTTGCGTTTCGTTGCAAATTAAAATTCACCAAGGTATTAAAAATTAGTCTGATCCTTAAAAAAAATGTGTACTAGGATAAGAAAAGCTTTTTATTTAATTGTATGGCCAGAAACTTGCTCAATCTTATCATCAGTGTCGACTTAAGGACGTATGGGGCGTACGAATCACCTTCACAAATAAATTTGCACACCGAAGAATTATGAATCGTCGAAATCCAATCCTGATAATGATAAAACAATGATTTAAAAACTCGTGAAAAGAACTTTAAAAAATATTGAATTTTTTCGCTAAATTAAAACTGTCTGGCAATACTTAATACCAAATTTCGAATCATTTGTTAATTGTAAGTCAGAGACGAGGAAATTGGAGAAAAGAGCTTGTTCAAAAACTGTATGAAAATCTTGATTTTAAGTTCTAAACTTCATGATTTTGTATTTCTTGGATGCATTTCATTTCATAAAGTTCTTGGGAAATGTTGAGTCACCTATCGATTAAACGGAATGTAAATAAACTTTCTTGTTATAACGTAAACTAGCCACGGCATGGTTACAATTTTTATGTTTAATACTTATCGCTGCTCAACTTCCATATCAAAAAATTCAATATTTCAAGAAAACACACCATACGTCCTTAAGCATCCTCTAGCTGACGTTCGTCGATTCAACAATATTGCTCGGTTGACTGTAAGGATCGTCTAGCGATCGTGTCATTCGATTGAAAAATAATACAATTGCTATTGTTGCGTGAGAATAAGTTAACGAATTAGTTCTCGACATTAACTTACTTTTTATATGCTTTTGATTGTATATAATTATTTTATTTTCATTTATTGTTTTTTTTTTCACCGGGAAAATCATTCGATTACGCATGCGTGAACAGATGTTTGCGTATTGTTTGTACAAAATAAAAACAAACGCAGAATCATTCCAGTATGACAATTTCTAATAATACTCCAGCATTTGCACGGAACGTATCGATCATGTTTCCTAATTCTGAAAATATTTTTTACATCTGATCTTGAACTAGCGCGTATAAAAAGCGTAGAATTGTGCTACTAATTCAGTTCCGAACACAGATCTGAACGAATCAATCCTATTTTCACAAAAATGGGCGCATGATTTTATATTCTGTACCAGATGCGATGACGATACAGTGATTGTTATGTTTTATTCGACGGTGACACCGATTCTAGATTATAGTTCATATTATTGCTTTTGAAAGAATCAGTGTCAACGTTTTAAAGTCGATGGGAACGATACGTTTTATCGAAGTGATTCGTCGAAATCTGTTGCTTTGCCATGATCGAATTCTTTCGAGGTGAAAACGTTTCATGGCAAACATCGTTCGGAGATTGTCTAATTCGAATTGCCAATTTAACTATATTGCAAGTATCCGCGAAATGGACTGTTCCGAATTACAGTGATCATATCTTCAACGAATCGAAGCTCATAAAAATGAATCTTGCTCTGAATCATCGAAACAGTGGTATACGAGCACAATAAGTATGGAATATTAGCTCGCTTTGTAACATTAACGTAATATAATTACTCCGTGTAAGTTAAACATAAACAAACTTTGGAACTGAATAAAGCAAATATAAATAATTTAAGTTCAATCTTGTATGATTCTCTGTTGCAACATGCACATAATTTTCTGGAAAATAATTTATTGCCAAACATCCTGATTTTCAGTGCCTTAGCAAGATTCGGTAGTTTTTTCAAAGATATGCTCACTGCAAGTACAGGTATGTCATATTTTGTTGCAAAATCGCAGAACTAAGGAAGTATCGCAAGCCCAAGCAACGCATCGTTGGCTGTCTTGAGAGCATTAGCAACAACAACTATCTACAACTTTCACCAGTTTTCTAAAAACGATTATTTTTGTACAACTAGGCTTTTGAATCTTCGCACCGATGTGAAGTGGATTTTTGTTGTTGTTTTCTTTACATAACTTATATTCTTCGTAAGATTAGGAAAATAGTTGAAGCACAAGTATTTGGACAGAAGCATATCGAATTCGAGGTCAAACTTGGACGTTCGAGCATCCAAAATTTATGATGATAAGATATGGCACGAGTATTCTTAGTGACGCCATCGCCACTAGACGTATTTTGTTCTATTTTGTTTTTCTTTCGCATAAAAATGGAAGAAACATTTGCATATGTCAGGTATAAATATTACTTACTCGTCGAAATGTATCAACGATCAATTGTGACTTGAAAACTATAAGTGTCCAGCACTTAAGAAACAAAACTCAAGCATTTCCGTAACTAACAGAAAGTGTATATGAAAAAGCTTTGCATAAATAAACTATAAATATAAATAATAATAAATCAACGATGAGCAAGGTACGTCAGTAACTATGGATAAAAAGAAAATGGTGTTACGACATATTATTAACAGGATTTTTATCAAACAGGTTCCACGTGTCGTATTGAAAGCTACAATCAACTGAAAAAGCTGAAACGCCGAAAGACTTTCAATTCTTCGCTGAATTATGGTGATCTTTCTCTGATACGGTAAATATGCCTGAACACGTCAATTCGAAATCCTTTCAAACTACTTTTCGTGTCAAAAGTAGCTGACAAATAGCTGTGTTAGTTATTAGTGGTATCGTTGAGCCACGTTTTTAGATCAATATTGATCAACTGTTATTTGAATTAAAAGTGGACTCAAATAAAGTGACGAGTTTTAGTTATTTTTGGTAAATCAAAGCACCATGCAAGAGCTTTTATGGAAAACTGGACTGTTAATTCGTACCAGTATCTGATTGTGAGTAGATTCACGATGAGCCCGAGAAAAAAAGATTATACGTGATTATATGAAAAAAATTGGCCCGATATAATGATAAATAATTTATATATTATTTATATATTATTATATATAATTATATACAATTCTATATAAAAGAGCAAGAAAATTGTATACAATTATAGATGTAAATTATATACAAATCATATAGAATCTTTTTTTCTCGGTACGTGTCGTAAACCTAACGAAAATCAAATCGTCGTGCGATAGTTGCGGGAGTAAAAATTCACACGCGACACTGTCAATAATATCAACTTATTCTAAACTTCTTCGAGTGTTTTTCGTTATTCGAAGATATTTCCATATTTGTTGAACTATAATAGACTGGGCTATTGTTGTTGTTGTTGTTGGAGTTGTTGCAATAGAGGACAAACCTCTACCAATGGAGTACCAAGAATCTCTTGGCAGACTTCATTAATATCTTGCTCCATCATGAGCGATGATATCTGATCTTCTGTTAACATTTCCACGCTGGAAATAAAAAATAAAAATAGATATTTCAAACAGTTTAACAAAATTGGAACACAACAAAAAAATGTCGTCAAGCAATGAGTCACCATTTGTTTTTTTGATTTTCTTGTTGTTGCAAGAATTGAAGTTTTGCATGAAATTTTATATGCAACATAAAATCTTTGACAATTTTTTTTATACTCAAATGCGATATTTCATAATATATGATGACTGGCAGAAGATGAGAAATCTAAAAATCGTTGATTGACAAACCTGGCTAAACTTTCGCTGTCCGATGTTTCTTCTTCGGGATTCAAGTAGCTCATGGTTTTTTCCAGAGGACTTGGAACCTTTTTTCCTTTTGCTTCTGCTTTATCAGCTTTTTCAGCCTTCTCTTTGTCTTTTTCCGTTGCCCGAGGTTCACTGGA
Organism: Arge pagana; assembly: GCA_963969455.1. Taxonomy (NCBI): domain Eukaryota; kingdom Metazoa; phylum Arthropoda; class Insecta; order Hymenoptera; family Argidae; genus Arge; species Arge pagana. The sequence goes on along the minus strand of OZ018311.1, from coordinate 18,566,749 downwards.
GCGTCGTTCGGTCAAACTAGATATATTAAGCATCATCATTCCATGGTTTAACAGTTCCTTGACCCGTTCACCAGTTCCACCACCCCATAAAAGATCCAAAGACTGTCGTCGACTCGAATTGGCTTGAAAAAGAACGAACAAATTCAAAAGCAATGATTCAAGAAATTGAGGTTTCTGTGAGGAAAACGCATAGTTTATTTCATATTACCAGAACTACCGGCGCTAGCTTCGTCTCCTGCGGAGCTTCTGGATATCCAACTTGCTAGACCATTGTCAAGTTTAGGACGACTCTTCATGGACGGGCTTCGCGTCACTTCTTCCCGTTTATCTTCTGATAACGACAATTCGTTTGCCCTCGATAAAACGGGTAGTGATTGTTGAGCTGTGAGCGTTCGCCGGATTGGATCATTTTTGACAGTCGTTGAAGCTGCTTCGGGACTAAAGTCCATTGGTAATGGTTTATATGGTATTGGTTCATCGTCATCAGAATAATTGTCGTTTGTATAGAAATTCTCTTCTGGAGAGTTATTCAGACTGATTTCAGTCCACTCGTCACCATTTTGTACCGTGCCACTTTTATTCTTTTCTGCTTTTGTCGGTGAGATTACTCGAGTTTTCTTATTGTCTATTCCAGAACGAGATGACGTGGAAAGTTGCGGCGTCGAAGTACTCGACTGTCGTCCGATCGGTTCTGGTCTCTCAGCACTTGACGTCGCGATACTCCGAGGGCGATCCCTTTTTATATATTTTCGAGGGTCCGTCGAGCTCAAATTCAAATTGCTCAATCCTAGGTACTCGGAGGATGCGTCGGTGTCGACCTGCATAGCAAAAATATAAAGACAATAAAAAACCTCATCGATTGTCATGATAGATATTCTACGCAAACAACTGGTCATACTTACTTTGGAAGTTAACAAACATAGAGGGTTTGGTCCTATTTTTTCAGGAAGTCTCAAGTACTCGTCGCTAGTATAGTCGGTGCTATCGGGTGAACCAGTTATACTAGAATCACTAGCGGTTCCAGTATTTGTCTGAGTTGAGTATTGGGAAGAGTCATTGGCCCTTTTAGAGAGCGGACCAGCATTATCGTATCGCCTAGTCTGCAAAAATATCGCAGCAACAGTATAATAAGTTGTACTTTATAATTGTTATTAATTAATTTTTCACACGTAGTAAATACCTTGTGTATTTCGTCACTGATTTGTTCTAAATTGCGCAAAGCTTCGGCATAGGTCATCTTAGCTTCGGACACTGACCTCTCATAAATTCCGACTTTGATCTTCTGTTCATCTAGCATTTGGTTGAAGTGCGCTTTCATCTCATAGTAGGGCCTAAACATAGTTACAAATATATCAATTTCAAGTCATGGAAACACTCGATGCTACAGTTGCTGTTTTGCTTCGAAATGAACATGAGAAACGTTACATCATTTGTTTTCCATTTATGTACAAAATTCTAGTTAACAGCAATTGATATTTGATTATCAGTTTCGTTGTGATGTCAATATAACATTTTTTTTCTCGATAACATCGCTACAGGTTCGAAGCAATTTTGTGATACAATTCAGCAATTTGCCATAGCATAGTAAGCTTCGATATTTATAAATCTTACAAAATTGTATCGGTAAAATTTATAAAAATAGAAGTACATTTGGGAAAATTGTTTCCCATTTCGAGTTCCTTGAGGCTAAAGTGGCGCAGTTCGTTTTAGGAAAACTGTCACCACGAACAGTTTAGGATGTGTCAACAAACAATCTTAATATAAAACTATATAAAGATATTCTACATCGTTATAAGTTACAAAGCGTGCACAGTAGTCTGAAATTATTACATCAGTTTTACCATGCAAATTAACAACAAAATATTTTTTCTAGCCTATTTCAGGAGATGCTTCGTACTACTGTTATTTGTAATAGAATTAAAATTTTAGGAAGAAATAATAAATGAAAAATAAAATGGGCTAAATTTAAAAGAATAACTAAGAGTGTAACAATGGTATAAAAATGAAATTCTTGAAACATCAGTGTTCTTTATCATGGTGCTACAGTAAGAAGTGAAAACTAAAACAGTTTATTAAATGATAATCAAGCTAGTACAAGCGTAATTTCTTTCTTTTTTCAATTTTATTCCAATCATGGTTTTATTTCGCCATTATACATTTTTTGATAGATTAATTATTCGCTAGAAATATTTCAATATTAAATATTGCTAGAAATAAAGTCAATTCACCATGGATAAATGAAAATAAGTTCGTTGTCTCGTGGGCAACGCTTAGTTTACGAACCTAGTGTCAATTGGTAAAGAGTGTAGGCTGCGATATTCATGAATAAAAATGCGACTTATGACATCGACTTGAACTTCGCAGTGGTGGTGATAAAAATTATTTGGCATATTTTCAGGAAATTTTTTATCACGTCTTGTAAGTCATCAGTCCACCATTAATCGTTTACTGATTCTTTATCGCTTTATGACTATTCATCGTACAGAATGACGCAGCAAAGAAAAAGACTAAACAGTTGCCCGTAGTTGAGGATTTTCAAAGCCGACCAGCTTTGCGATAAATGGAATTGCCGCTACGCTAAAGAATGCACAACTTATGAGCAGCAAAGTCGATTAATTAGATTTACCGTCGCGAAAATATTTGTGATAACAGAAAATAAATTCTATCCTACTTACAACATGAGCAACTCGTGCCGGTAGGCGATACTGTTTATCAGAAGTAAGCTGCGGCGTGCACCCATACTGCCAACATGAAGATATCCAAAACACATAAATACTTCTAAGACTACAGAAAAATTGGAGTGAAGAAAGAAAATTAGAAAAAAACTGGTATTTGGGCAAAAAAATACCGAGGTTTGATTTCATCGGATATTATCGGTTTCATAAACTGACCAGTTACGTGTATTCTCAATGTCAGATGCGACATCGATGAGAAAAGTGCGTAAGTCTATGATTTCAAACTATTAAAAAAAAGTATGCGCTTTCTTTCCAGCAGTGCAGGAATAACACGCATGATGAAAATAAAAGAAAAGTTTAGTATTATCTATTAAATTAAATCATATCTGAAAAATATGATCACCAATGTCGTGCAATGTGTAGAAAAATATGTAAGTATTATGCAAGAATCTTGGAAAAAAAATATGCATCATCTGGCGTTTCTTATGGTATTTCTGATATACCTCGACTTTGCTATGGCGCGTTTCAACTCGCGCTGAAGTCGCTGAACGTTATGTTCAGCTTTGTGATAAACTGCAGTTGTTTGTCTGTGTTCGACTTCAGACAAAGCACGTTCGTGTTCCGATTCGTTAACCCTTGACGTAGCATGATTCAACATTTCCTAGAACGAACAATATCTCGTTTAATTGCTGCTCTCATTAAATTTATTTCTATCTCTCCCAAATGTCGATCACCTGCCAAGCATGATCGAAGCATCTCCCTTCAGTCCTGAGACCCTCTTCTGCTAAGTACACCATTTCTTTAGCTGCTGCATGTTGGCTGTTTGCCCTTTCAAACCTGATGGCAGCCTTCTGCGTTTCTTGGAGTGCCTGAATTTTTTTTTTTCAATTATAAGAATTACGATTCATCGAACGATGTAGATCCTCGTATTTATTTATAGCATACCTCTTTTGCTTTGAACCGAGCATCATAATACGGTCTTGATTTTTCTATGCAAGCCCCTAATTTTTTTGCCAATGTATCTATTTTCACAGTAGATTCGCATAGTAACTGACGAAAACTTGCCCGTGCTTCCTAGTGTGAAAAAATGTTCGTGGGAAAAAAAATTCTTCAATAACATATATAATCTGCAATCATATTCGACTGGGAATGGAAACGACCAAAGTCTCGTAGCTGTTATGAGCTGTGTTAAATTCTCTCAAAACAATACGCAATCTTCCATATATCTGAGAAGTGACTTTTTATCTCATACATACATATATACTCTCTTTATGCTCATTACTTCGCACAAGTATCATATTGAGTATCTCTTATAAACCTTCGTATACTTATTCTTTTATATTCAGGTTGATTCAAATAGACTTGAAAAGTATCTGAAATAAAACACTCTTCAGAGCTCATTGTCCATTTATCGTACCTCAAGAATTAATCAGCTCAATGAAATCTAGTCGCAAGCAGTTTTCAACTCGACAACCAATTACCAATTTACATAATATTTCAACAAGTGATACAATGTTAGCACCGCAATTTGAAAACTCAGAATCATGATTCAATTATTACATGTAGTATAGCAGTTCTGGAAGCAATTTTTAGTAAATCGAATGAAACGCTAGTCATTGAAACGCTGCTCTTGTGTTTCGAAACGTTTCGTCAATGTTGGGTGGTAAATTAACATAGGTTAAGGAAATCTCTGCAGCGATTTAAAACGATGAGACGATAGCACATCGATCTACGATCAAGGTCATTTATTTATCACGATAATTGGAAGGTGATGTGTTACTGATCATAAGTTGTGATGGAGGCCACTTACGTCCAAATCAACTTCCAATTTGTTAATATCATCCGTCGCAGTGTTCAGTCGCTCCAATTCAATCTGAAATATACAGGCACGTTACATTGATTGTCGAGATAGTTGTATACTCGAACAAATTCGCGGTCATTTTCTAATTAACCGAAAATCTGCACCAGACATTCAGATTCAGGAATATTTGATCAATCAACATCTAAAATCTAGGCATCAAAGCTTTTTATTGACAATTTGATTTACCTGTACTCTCGGATCTACCGCGTCATCGTTACGATCCATATCATTTGGAATGTCATTTTGCTCTCGACTCGACTCGATACTCATCGTTGATCGCCGTATCGAGAGACTTCTATTTACAAATATATTTACAAATGCATAGAAATTGACGTGTCGGCAGCGTCGTCTGCTGCATTCGAAGCAGCCATCTTCAATCGAAGATATGCATTAGTCATGAAACGTACAACAAACAAATAGATGGGACGACTCGATGTACAAAACTTAAGGAGTGTCCGCAACCACGTCGTCGCTGAGGTTAAGTCTTCTAAAGTCTTCATGATAAATTTTAACGTTTAAGGAGTAGGTTTATCGAGAAACTTCTAGAAACATTCTTTGTAGAGCGTTCGATCTCCACAAAAATATGCTACGGTCTTATAAATATGACAATCTGTTGATGAGTTAAGAAATTCCAAAGTGTAAAAAAGAGTTATCTTCGTGTTAAAATCAAATGGGAAATTAAAATTTGTGACGCGGCACGTCTCAATGTTATTATTAAGAGCTGTAACTTTCACGGTATCTCTATCTCGTCATTCCCAACAATTTTTTCAATATATTTACGGAAACTAAAATTAATTCTCACGAACCAATCTATTATGCATACATGATATCTACACTATTGTTATTACTTGTGAAAAAGATTCAGCTATACATTTTATCAGATACTTCAACACAGAGCAGACATGAATGCATCTCGAACACTATACATACGCACGTCAACAACAACGTACATCGATTCAACATCATCTAATTAGATTTTCAAATTTTCATTCCGCGGAATATTAATCGTTGAAAACTCAAAATTCGTGATCGACAGACTCTCTCTGTTCGTCGCGAGTTGATGCAATGAATAGAGTAAGGAATAGATATTAAACACGAAGGAGTATAAAACAAATCATCGCTTCCCAACGCTGTCCTAATTCCCTCATCGTAGACTCAAGTGTAGCATTCTGGTTGATGAAACTTATTCCCCATTATTCATTGCTCACGGTTAATATTGCATCCCGTGTTTCTTCAAACCAGTATGCAACTGCAGCAGTTGGAAAGCACCACGGAGCATCATTATCATTATTATTATTATTATTGGTGTTGTTGTTGTTGTTGTGGCTGTTGTTGTTTTGTTGTTGTTGTTGTTCCGGTCGCTGTTATTATTAACACTCCGTGGAAAACATCTATGAACCTTTGAACCGACATAGTGGTAGGAAAATTGAACCGGTCGACCATCGGTTAAGTCGATAGTCCCGTTGAAGATTCAACATGATTTGCAGCGTGTGCCACTAGAGGTCAGACAGGTAACGGTGTCCTCGTAGTTCGGTATCGCGTACTTTGTATTGGTTTGATACTTCTTCACCTTTGAAGAATCAGAAGGGGACCGAGCAGCGAACAGGTGGGGACCGTCTTTGAACATCTCTAGCGGAATTTCCTGATATCTCGTGACATTATTTCCCATTCGCGAGAATTGTCACCGGAGTGTTATGTGCGTTGAAACAAGTGAATCGTTAGGTTGTCGACCAAAGGACTAGTAAACGACATCTGCGCAAGGTTAAAAGTGAGCCGGGTTCGTTCGTTTAGTTGTGTTATTACCGATCAACGATCGAGGAAAACCGGTAAGTCCACAATCTAACAATCGATAATTGAGCATCTATCTTTCGTACGTATGATGATTATCGCTGCATCGAGCGCGCGATATATAGACGGCGAACTACCAATCAAACTGAGTTTTCTATTCACGATTGCGAAAAGATGATCTAAATAGCCTCCCAATGAAACTCGTAACTTTCTAATTTCTTCTCACATTTACTTATTCTCGAACCTGACTGCAAATTGCGGAGAGTATAGAGTCATGCTATAATTGTCAATGTATATTTTGAACGGAAACATCACGCCGATCATCGAAACTTTCGCGTGAGATCTATTTGCGTATAATCTACCATGTCAATAGAAAGTGCAACGGGTTATCTCAGATTTTTTTCGTGTATAGTACATCTCTAGAACTCGTGACGATTTGCATGTTTCTACTTCTGCATACTTTGCTTTGCTTACGCTTACCATTTCATTTCCCTTTCTCTCTCTCACAGTCGCGTACCTACCTAGTTTTCTAACTGTGACTGATGCGCGGCCCGTGAGCGCCACGCGTGATCCTACAATGCCGTGTCGCTTGCGGGAAACTTTGTATTTTTATTTCATCTAACGTTAAGAACGTCGATATGTGGGTATATGAAAAATTTTTAACTCGCTTATACTTATCCACGTTATAGTTTTTTTTTTACTACATATGCATCTAATTCATGTCAACGAATATATTGTGGTGTGTGAATTTAAGGAATTTTTGTTGTCACAAAAAAAGGAGTCTGTTCAAACTTGAGCTCTTAGTATTAATATTTAGAGGTGCCTCGTTGCGAATTTCTAATTCGCATTTAAATAACATGATAAAGAAAGATTTTCTATGTTTGGAGATTTAACCTTATTTTAAACTTATTTACCAACATTTGATAAAACATATTTTTATGAGGAATAAAGAGTGATATTTTACTTGTGAGTATTTTAGCCATCTTTTTTCGTTTATGTTATAAATAGTATTAGCTCATTAAAACCAATTATCCGATAAACATACATTTTTACGGTCCAATGTATTAATATTTACTAATTATAAATGAGAAAATGTATATAGTACATTTAATGGTCGACAAAAAAAGTCAATTGATATTTTTAGATAGAGTCAATAATTTAATTGTAATATTTTTAAGAAAACTATGAATTTTCAGCCATTTCCAACTTTGAACTCGAATATATCATCTGAACGGCTATGTTTATCAAAAAAGTCTAAAAGACCCTTTTCGTAGACCGTTGAACTGTCTATAAAAATATTTCATGAACTAATCCGTGCAATATACCATGGGCGAGATATAAAATTCTAAATATAAAAAACGTGTTTCTGCCATGTTATTTACATGGGAAATAAAACTTGGCGATGAGTCACCTCTTAATACTAATATTAAGATCTCAAATATTAACAGACCTCTTCTTTATCTTCCTAAAATTATCCAACCTGGTCGTGAGTGTCGTTCAAGTCGTCCAAAAATGACCATACCCTGGAATATATACGTACATTTTTGCTAATTTCATTTCACCGTCACAATTTTCATGAAAAATTAAAATGTATCGCACATTTCGTATCTGGGACCCAATGTAACATACATGGTAACATGAGACCTTGCATCCGATTCTTTATCGAACGAGTTTTTACTTATATCACATTTCGAAGACGCGAATTGCTAGAAAAATGTATACTTTAAAAAAATGCACCGATCAAATACTACGTATTCTATTGATTTTGAAATTTTTAACAATATAGTCATTGCAATGCTGCTGATGCGAGAGATTGTATGGGGCGATCATGCACCATTACTAGAAAACTACGAAAGAAAGAAAAATTGAGATTATCCGCAGGATATATAGATCTGTGCCCGGAAATGCATAATGCCCAAGAGGAAAATATTAAATGTGATTACATGTACAAGAATTGGCCCGATATAAGATACATATATAAATATATGAGCGATTTCACCAAATCCTGTACGCAAATCTGGCCTCAAAATTTTCGACTATTTTTTACGAGTTCCTTGCATTATTTAGGTGTTAATTAAGAGATTTCTCGAGTATGAAATATCTCTAAATTAGGTTAATAGACATTTTCGTAATCACTCGATTGTGCTCCGAAATTTGGAAATCTAATTACACGGTTCAAAAAATGCCTCGAAATAAAATCAAACACGCAGTTTTCCATCGGAAATTTTCGGAATTTTTCGAAAAAGATGATTTTTTTCTCGCTCGTCAGTTTTATCGCGAAATTCAAAAAATAAAACCTAAAATTTCAATTTCACCACGTTCTCCGTCGTTTTTTGAAAATTAAATTTTTTATATATATTCATATATATATATATATATATATATATATATATATATATATATATATATATATATACATAACTTTTAATTAATTTAATTATATAGAACTGTACGAAGATCTATATAATAATATGTAATTATATCGGGCCAATTTTTTCCAATATAATTATAATCTTTTTTCGCGTTTGTGCAATAAGTTCAAATATACTTTTGGATTTGAATCACTGGTAACTGGTACGAAAAATTCAGTTCGCGGTTTATTCCGAAACTATATTTCCGCGCGTGGCAGCACAAATTTCCGACGCCCGAATCGCCTAATAAAAATAATTTATTTGAAATAAATTAATTAAAATGTTTTAAAATTTCATGAGCATTTTCAAAAAATGTATCTTATTTTTTAACTCGAACTAGGTGTTTTCCTTCTTCCAAAAATCGGAACTATAAATAAATTCGGTTGGGATTTATTTCGTTTTTTGTTGTGGAAAGAAAATAAAACCCTTTTTGCAAGAATCATTTTCCATTCCCAATGCTAAAAGATATTCGTTCAAATGTGTTGAATCGAAATGACGAATTGAGCATTTGAATTGTATTTACAAATAGAGTTCATTTTTTCAATAGATACGAGAAATTGTTATTTTTTCATCGAGTCTCCTTTAATATCATCGACCCCACAGATGAAGGAGAAAACATCGCCTGATAAAGATGCGATAATCCTCGTCCGCCCCTGTGATAACCATGACATGTTTACGACATTCCTCCCCTCCTAATTGCATCACGTTATTTTATGAATGGCTCTGCGATTCGTCATGCTGTGTGGTTAATGCACGCGCACACTTTTCGTCGATAGCGTCTCGACGACTTTTCATTAGATTTATGCCAGAATTATGCCGATGCATTTAAGAAAAAAGTACTTACTCAAACTTCACCTCATGAATTCGGCATTACGGGAATACTAAAAGAAAAATAATTTGTTCATTTCATAATTTATCCACCCGTCAAGGCCCAGGTAAAAACTGGGCTAGATCGCATCAAACTAACTATGCCATTCATAGGAAAATGGAAAAACCCTATATTTGCGCGTTTGTCCTTTGCGATTGTTTATAAAAAAATTCTTTAAACAAATTATGATAAAATTTGTTATTTTGACAAACTCATTGCATCAATGGCTTCTACAGGAAACATGTATAAACAATGGAATTTCTGCAACTCGGACATTACGGAGGGTTAGGTTTTCGTCATCATTTTTCCCGGCGCAATCAGATTTTAAAAATAATTGTTATCATAATTTGTTTAAATAATTGCTTGTAAACGATTGCAAATAACAAAATATAAAGCACGGGTATTTTTTTTCCTATTCCTATTTCCTATACGCTATCTGGTCTGACGTGAGTTTTACATAGGATTTGACTTATTGTTAGTCACTTTTAGTCTCCATCATGCGATTGTTTAAAACTGCTTTACACGAAAAAAAATCGTACGTTAACAAAAAAGTATTATATAGGTTTTCGCCGTAACATCTTCAAAATAACAATTTTTACCATAATTTGTTGAATAATTTTTCATAAACAATTGCCAACTAGTTGGATTAATTCGGCGAAAAAATCCTCTGTCGAGTTTACTGATGTCATAGATTCATTATAATTACCACGATTGTCAAAATTTGTTCAAACTATGTACGTTTCCTTCGGTTTTTTGTAACGCCTTTAATCGACGTTACGAATCTTTTATTAGAGGAGTTTTCGAGTAAGTAAGCTGTTCGAATTTATAATAAAATGTATTTTTGAGCTTTTGAGGTAAAAGTAAAAATAAATTTGTACGGCCGTCACTGCAATTGTAATTAAATAAAATGTTTATATGATCGAGGAATAATATTTTGAATTGGTGTTCGATTCTTATTGAAATAAAGCAGGAAATATTGGTGATATCTATGAAAACGTATCAGGTGCAGATAATTTATATCTCTGTTCTACAAGCTACTGTCAGTTACATAAAATAATTCAAGCGCAGTAAAGTGCTGGCATTTTGTTGAATCTTAAAATTGCTAAATTTACTAAAAATTGATACAACCGATGTCACTTATGTGGGAAATTTTTCGAGACCAAATCTACGACTTTTGGCTTATCACATAAAAAATGAATGGAAACGGTATGCGTGAATAAGATTTACGTAGTTTCCTGGCAAGACACTGGTTAAGTCGTTTATTTTTAACAGATAATAAATATGTGATTTGGCAAGTGTATGAAATTGCGATCGGGCATCGTGATAATTACGCCTCGCATTTTTTTACGGCTTACAAACTCGGGTATGCTTAAAATACTGCCAAAATATTCATCCCATGACGAGTAAATATACGTATGAACGGGGTACCAAAATTTGGTACCGTATGGAAATCCTTATTAGGTACTTGAAAACAAAAAACACGCCATGCAACTAGTATATACATACCGAGTGTCGCAAAAGTATGGCCATCCATGAATAACTCGTCAGGAAAGGATTTTCGAAGAAAATGTTTCCTTCGAACGTTTTAGGATTCCTCCCGAGCTATCCAATGACGACCTTGAATGTGACCTTGAATATCAAAGCAACGTCAACTTGGATTTTTCAAATGGAAATCCCAATTTTTTTGCACATTCGTATTTTCCAGACTACAATATGTATGTTTTTTTGAAAACATTTTTCTCGATAACACTTTGCTCATTCGCTAGAGGGCGCTAAACGTCTACTTCCCCGGTGTAATATCTTTGCAGTTGATCAAGTCGAATGGGTCAACCTTTGGTCAAACCTTGTCGTTGACCTTGCGACCAAATTTCAAGGTCAGACCAAGGTCAACTTTGATTTTTCAACGTCCATGTCGTTGTATCTGGATTATGCTAACAATAAATGCAGTATCTACTCAATAAAAAAAGCCACGCTTCATTCCGAAATAATTCATCGGATTTGCGAAAAATTTCAGTTTTTGCCATTCCAGCGCCATCTAGCAGTAATCGAGGAAAATTCCAGACAAAACTCGCGTGTTTGTATCCGGATGAAAAAAGATAAAAGTTTCCACTTGAAACATAAAATTTGACCTTGAAATTCGGGCCCAAGGTTAACGGCAAGGTCACCATTCTTTGACTCCTTATAGACACTTTACGATTTTCGTGCGAAATATTTTCTGCTTACTTGCATAACTTGAAAGATATTACACCCGGGGAAGTCAACGTTTAGCGCCCTGTAGCGAGTGGGCAAAGTGTTACGAAGAAAAATGTTCTCAACAAAAAATACGTATTTTAGTCTGGTAAATACGAAGATGCAGAAAGAAATAGAGACTTCCATTTGAAAAATCCAAGTCGACATTGATTCGACCTTCAAGGTCAGAGACAAGGTCACATCCAAGATCCAAAATGCTTTCCTGACGAGTTATTCAGGTGTGTTCGTACTTTTGGGACACCCTGCATATGCCTCTTCGTTACGGAGTAACTGGTTCAAGTTTCGACAAGGTTTCTAAAAATTTATTTTTTTCATAATCTAGCTTGCTTCAAGGTCATTCGATCGTTTCATAAATCAATGGCGTTTATTTATAAAAAAGATAGGCGATTTCTAACGCATCGGAATGTTACGCGAGAAATAAATTTACATTGATTATAGAAATTTGATTGTGATATTATCTTGACCAAAAAATATAATGTATAATTAATATAATAAAATATAATGAAATATGATACAAAAAATAGTTTATCATTAATGTTTGCTCTTCAATATTTCAGGCAAAAATCTCGCGAGTGTCCATGGTGTTCCTCTCAAAAAAAGATTATATATAATCATGTATAATTATTAAAAAAAAACTGTCGGGATATAATCAAATATAATTAATATAACATAATTAATTATATCGAATTCTCTATAAAATTGCAAAAAAATGTTTATAATTATATAATTATAAGAACTATGTACAATTATATTGGGTTAATGTTTTTATATATACTTTTCTATAATCTTTTTTTCTCGGGGAGGAACTGAAAATTCCGACATAGCGTAACTTTCCAAAATCGTATCCATCCTAAATCAATCGCATAAACAGTAATTTTACACGCGGGCGAACAACGATAATGGAAATGCACACCTTTCACAATCATCAATCCGGAAACGAGATGGCGGAAATGACGAGTACAAGTCGCGTCTCAAACCACAAACGAATGGGAGGGCGAGCATAATAACGTCTGCGGTCTCCGCGTTTACGTATTGCGTAATATCAGACCTGATGACTGTGATCATCAGCGTAGATATGCGAGACCAACTATGATAAATGATTTTGTACACTTGATAGGTACAAAGCATGAATCGCCATGCAATTGAGTGAGTTTATTTACCAAAGTATACTCCAGCAAATCTGCATAAATGCACGTTACCGGCGAAACTATCTGCCTAATCATTATTTTGGTATATTTGCATAATCCATTTGCAGAGTTTTGCAAATGACGAAAACGTAACACGAAGGTCTACATTCGGAATTTCTCGTCCGAGAATATCGTATTTTGAACGAATATTTGCTTCATTTATCCATAGTTGTGGTGAACGAAATTTTGGGAACTTATTTTTGAGACATAAAAGTATCGTATCATTCGTTTAGAGAAAGATTTTCCTTCGCTTTTCCCCCGTCTCCTAGGAATCTTTCTTTCCCCGCTGAAACAATGCTTGGTGATAATTAATCTTATCGAGTCTTATTTTTCCCAACTATCTTATTTTTTGCCGAGGGTCGTCGAATTTCCTCTGATCTATGGTGAACTCTGTAAAAATAACACCAGTCATCTGAAAGTGATAAACCAAATGTAGACAACCTCGATTTCTCACATACAAATCAATCTGCGAAACGATTCAATAATTTTCCAGTAATTAAAAAGAATTTTTCCTATCAATCATCAACTTTGTTACTCGCATATAATTTGGAATGTTTAATGTTTAAATAATTCTATTTAAAACAATTTCTTTTATTCAAATCATTTGCAACGATGAATGGAAATAGATGTCGATCGTCATGACCGTCAACCGATACGTCAATGACTAACGATTCGGTTGTCTAAATGTGAGTGTCCAACGAGACAGCAGTCGATAAAAGGAATCAAATCTACCATATCATTTTAAAAAAGTCGCAGAAGTGTAAATACTTGTTATTGGTTCAACAGATAATACATGTCAGACATAATCAAACAGAATGACGCCCATTAGAGGCGTCATAATTGAAAAATAAAATTATCACTTTCGTATCATATGTTATTACTGTATCCATCAACAGATTTTTTTCCATCAGCTCTCCGCAACAGTACGTTCATTTCATGATTTTCCTTATTATTGACATCTCAACGTTAGTACTGATAACTTATAATATAGTTGTGCAATTTGTTTTCACAAATATCCGAATATACGACCAGATGCAAATCTCATATTTTATGAAATTCCATCTTGAATTGAACTTCGAGCAGGAATATAAGTTAGGGCAAATTTCAAACTTGCAATTTTGTTTATAGAAAATGATTTGTTAAGGTAAAAATGGGACTAGTTTAGCTTGGTATCAGTATTCTATTTTAGTTTTCATTCGCGTCACATGTATGTTCAACTTCAGATTCCAACTTTCATTTCCAGTCAACGGCAAAAAAGTCAAATTCCTGCTCGTCATGGTTGTTTTCAGGTTGTAATAGCATTTTTTTAAAGTTGGAGCACGTTCGTTTTGTGTATTCTTTCACTTGACCCGTGTCCTTATCTTCAAACTTGGGGATGAAATTGTTCTGGATTCTTCCGTTCGCTTTCATATTTTCATTACTTTCAGTCTCATCCACCGCGACCAGAAATCTTCTGCTGTTACCAAACCCTTCGTCCCGTTATATGAAGATGAATAATATCGTGATTCATGCAAGTTAATGATTCGTTTGAAACAAATTCCCATTCTGTTTTCAAAATGCGTTTTAAAGTTAGCGTCGAGCAATCTCAAAACCATGTTAACATTTAAAAAATAATTTCTTGTAATGGCCAAATTACAATGACATTATTGTTATAAAAAAATTACAACCATGTCTGAAGTCATAGGAAAAAAATATATATGTGCAACAACAAATCAATTTTGATTTATGTATCTATCAGAACTGAGGTTTATAAATTGCTTTGTGAGTTTTTATAAATTCATGGAACATTGCTGTTCCAATCAGCAGAGCTTTCAAGCGACTAGAGTGGTTTTCCTGGAAAGCCAGAAACTAAAATTTAACCGAAAAAAACACAGTCCAAATTTTGACGGTAAAAAGATCAAACTGAATTCTTTCAAATTGATTTTAATCCAGTTGAATAAGTTGCTTGCTTTTACAACCATTTCATGAAATATTATATACCAATTTTTAGCGCATATCTCTTCACTATTTTTGTATAGCAGGCACAAAGTGAACGTTTAGTTTACAAATTATATCAACATTTTACTGGTAAGTGATGATAAGTTGAATTGTTACAAGAAAACTTTACGTTTGCAAATCGTTTGTTTTCTTCCAAATTTGTTTGCCAAGCTTTGCCACGAAGAAGTAAGTCTATGGTCTTGAGATACGTGCTTTCTTTACCGCATTACTCCAGCTTTTCTTACAATTAGGAAATGATCAGTCTCGTTAAACCACAATAATGTCGGCTTGTAACGTTAGTTTCCTCTTTACACTACTTCTATGAGTACTTTATTGCAAATGGATCCGAGCACCTTAATAATTTTCTTCCCGTCATGGATGGAAAAATCAGGGATTATCGTAACATCGTAAATAGCTGCTAGCGTCTGGCTTTCCGTTTTTTAATTTATATTTGTGCTTCGTATTCTCTGATCATGTTCTTTGTACAAATCCAACAATTTTCATATTTCTTTGAAACCCCACTTTTTCGAGTTATTCAGTTCTTTCGTCACAGAATAAATCAGAGCCATCGTCACGACAAATTACCGACGCAAAGCACAGATTAGTAACGAAATATCGTAACATTTGTTGTTTGTAATCGTACGCAGTTGCTCCACGATATTCAAAAATGGGGAAACCTTGGTATGTATGTATGTATGTACTGCACACACGGTGTTGATATTCAGATACATGGAACTGTCGCGACATACGTTATTTTCGAAGAACAAAAAAAGAGGAAAAAACGAAAATCGTCAGAACTATTCGATAACAAATATCTCGCGCGTATTTCAGACATCGTAATATTTTCTTGTTTTTATTTTATCCATTGGATCGCTCGGACGACACGGCGGCCATCTTGTTTCTACTCGTAGTCGAAACCGGGCATGCGCAGAAGACGACCTCTATATGATGGTATACTACGCGGTATATTCGAGCTGCCCGATCATCATTCGGAATTGTTCGAAAGCGTACCTACGAATGAATCGCACATGTTCGTACGTATGTACAGCGTAGGTACTCATCACTACGCATATAAGCTATTATGGTCTATGCAATATAATATAATAGTGCCG
This sequence comes from Arge pagana, assembly GCA_963969455.1. Taxonomy (NCBI): domain Eukaryota; kingdom Metazoa; phylum Arthropoda; class Insecta; order Hymenoptera; family Argidae; genus Arge; species Arge pagana. The sequence continues at coordinate 18,550,620 of OZ018311.1, read as the reverse complement.
CAGCGCGTAGGACGAGCAACTACGTTAACATTTATAATGCTATGAGACGAATAACTCTGACAGTGATACTTGCGAATTGCTTTGTTGCGTAATCAGAATAAAAAATATGAACTGTTGAAAGGCCAGGCCACACTTTCTTCTACGAGGATCATTTTTTACAACACGAAGCGATTGGATGAAAATACAATTACAGCGATCAAGCTAGCGAGCAATATCTTCCTAAATAAAAAAGATGTTGAAATAAAGTCTTACCGTAGAAATATTGAATATTAAATGACTACTCGATTGCCGGTATATGGACATTTTTGCTTAAAGGTATGATTAAAAAAACGTACTTTAACAGGAGAAAAGATATTTGAGCAGAGATGTCGCCTTGAAGGTACCTAAATATCAAATTGACGGTTTCTTGATTGGACTGTTCATTTCATAAAGCCTGTAACTGGATAAATAGTGAAGCGAACGCCAAGGTGAACTTGAAGAACTTGATGTATAACCATATAACATTTTGTAAAACTTATATATTGTCAACTGTGCCCAAGTATCAGATTCGGAACTTTTTCCTCGTTCCTTGTTTATTTCGCATTCATCCATCTCGAGGTCATTGCGAAGCTGGTGTGCGTCCACGCATCTTGTTTTGACACGAACGTCGCGTTCGAGTTTGCATAACGTAATTTACCTTTTTTAGTGGAAATCCAAAAGGTTTACATGTGTCTTGAGTGTTTGGAATGTTTTGAATTGATGTTTGCAAACGTGAAATAAAACTGCTCGACAGAAATCGTGCCGACTCGCATGTGAACAAGTAAAAATAAAAGCAAAAATAATGGGCGTGATGTCCAAAACACGTTCGCTTTCAATAATACCACGAGCCCGGCTAATAAAAATCCAAATAAACAAACATGATATGTAATAAGAACTGCTACGCGAATAGCATTGATTCCATTTTCAAACTATTGACCATGTAATAATGACCAACTTGTTTATCTTCATATTTTTCCCTACTTTTGCGAAGCTCAAATTCCTTATTGAAAAAACTATGGGTCGATTCGACCCGCAATACTGTTGCTTAAAACGTAAAAGTTCAATTATGGTTGTAAATTTCAAAACAAAACATCACAGTAAACGAGGTCGAAGGAATAATCCCCTAGTATCTGCCAGACTACAAATTTCGTCGGTTTGAAATTTGAGCTAAATACATTTACATGCGTATACATATAACCTTTTTGTCAATTTCTGAAATTGGGCTGGGACGTGAAAAACACAAAATTCATAGTCAACAAATTATGAAATGATGCTTTTCTTACTCGTTAGTTCGGTTTTTTAATGCAGTTTCATTATTTTTTCATAGTTTACACTTGATTGAGAATTTTTCAGTAATTGTTTATCCTGATAAAACATTATCCTCGGATTGATAGAAGCTCGACGTTAATTATGACGATCCTAGCTTCAACATCGATGAATCAATCAGACGCTATTAGGATTTTTTCTTAAGGGACCTATTTTGCTTCACCCTTGGGTGTAGTATAATAAATAAAAACGAAATTTCTGTCTTTTAGAAATATCATTATCTTTATTTGTACGCTGCTAAAAATCAAATTCTGGTAATCATATAATTGACAGCATCTTTATATCATTTTCGAAAATATATAATGAAGCAGATTCGTAGTTTTGGTTTTACAAGTCGAGAGCAATAGCACCACCGCCACGAATCCGGTGGACAATACCGGTATTTTCCTCATATATTACTATAAACTACGGTAAAATTAGCTACAACTACAGTAAAAACATTAGTTTTTCCTGCAATTTTTCATTTTAAAATAGAAAAAAAATCATTCATCGATTAACTAATCTTTCAGGATAATTAACTTTTACCGTGACGCTACAATAAAGATAAATAAACTTTTTCGTCAATTTCTACATTGTATGCGTGAATAATTGCATGGAATAAAGTGATTAGATCCGGAATTTCCCGATGTCCCAATATTCCTGTGACTTTAACGGTAATTTCGAAGAAAAAATCGTTTTTGTCGAAGAACAGTGAAATATTGTCAGAGTATCCTTAGAAAAAATCTTGTCGAAATATGAACGCTTAATATTAATATTTAGAGGCGGTGATCTGCAAATTTCTATTTTCGATTTAAATAACATAGGAAAAATTTCCGTTAAACTTTGGAATTTTGTAACTCTACTACGAGTCGCTGTACAGAGATGATTAAGGTGTGTTTTTGTAGGAAATTGAACGCTCTACAAAAAAGATTCGAATGAAGTTTTCCATAAGTCAAGCCGTTCCAGACATGTCATGCCTTAAATATCGAGCTATTCAAAAGCAGGATATTATTTACTCTCAAAATCGTTCGCAACAATTTTTCATCAGTAGTCTATGATTTATGTATTTAAGAATTGATAAAATTTGGGTATTTAAGTGATACAGAACGATTTGGTCACGTTTGAGAGTATATAATCTTATAATTTTGAACGGCTCAATATTTAAGGCTTGATATCTCTGGAACGGTTCGACTTGCGGAAAACTTCGTCTCGATCTTGTTTTCAGAGCCTACAATTTCCTACGCAATCACGTCTTGATCATCTTTGTACGGTGTGCCGTGTTGTCGAGCTACAAAATTCCAAAGCTTAAAGAAATATTTCCCCATGTTATTTCAATGGGAAACAGAAATGTGCAAATCGCCACCTCTAACTAAATATTATCATCAAGACTTCATATGTTGACGGTATCTTTGTCCAGCGATATCCCGACGATTTTCCGCTGTTTTTCGAAAAAAGAAAAAAAAATCCATTTTTTTGTCAACACTACACACGCATACGTGTGGATGTATCCTAAATGACAAAGCAAGCAAGCAAGCAAGCTTGCCTCGCGGGGTCACCGTGCCACGGGTCCCAGAAGGCAACGGGCGAACGGCAACCGGTGGCTGGCACTGCCATCCACGCGATCCATCCCCGTACTTACTTGCTACACGCGAAGCCTAGCGTCCGATCTCCGTCTACCGATGATTGTAGGCTGTTGGCATCGCGCGGCAAGCGAGGAGTGCGACGGAAACAGCAAAGAGGGAGCAGCGAAGAGGGGAGCTCGCATAGCAGCCCACCTAGTCGTATCACCGGAACATTCAACTAATCCGACAGTTGCTAGTCAGTCAACGTAGCACGAGTTTCGATCTGTCCTGCGACGGAATAACTGTTGACATTCGCGTCTGAAAGTCGATCGATCAAATCAGTTCGCGCATTTTCTCTTTTCTCTCTCTCTCTCTCTCTCCCTCTTCGAAAACTTACAGTATTAATACTTGCCAATTCTCTATACACGATTCGATAATCGTAACGTAGAGAAACGATAATATCTAAACGGTTTCAGTTGGCCGGTCGTAAAAGTCGACGGGGTGAAAATTTCCAAGCACGGAATGTGTGTCGTGTTATTGTTGTGAATTGTGACTTCTTTCGGTTGTCGTCTACTCTGCGACTAGACAAACGTTCGATCGAACAAAGCTTGCTGTTCTTCTCGTTACAATCGGTGAGTCGTGTGTTGCCGATTGGTCAAACGTTAATTCTTTCTTTTTTTTGTGCACATTTTAACGGTTCTGACACCGAACAATCGCTCGGTTCTGGGAACGATCGTAAAATATTTACGAAAATCTGTACCGTGAGACTCTCCCGGCGCGGGAAGTCCGTTACGCAGAAACTCCGTTATACAACATTCTGTCTTTCAAAATTCGGTTTAAAAAGGTTCGCACGAAATGTAGACTATACTCATCGCTCCGATTCCGCTATATATTTCCAAATAACGGAATTTTTTTACGGAATTTCCAATGAATTTCGCGAAAACTTACCATAAGTATCTATGACCTTGGGGAAATTGCACTACAATCGCGACAATTCGACTACGGGCGAGAATCAAAGTCGGGAAAACCGTTAGTAAATGAGATTTGAATTCGAAAATATTCGAAAATGAATTACCCAAAAAAGGTCTGCCAGATTTCACCATCCATTGTTCTATCTTCGGTGGGGATATTTCATCAGATAATTCGATTCGCGAAAGTATCGTCAACATTACCGTGTTACCGCTTGACATAGAGACACGATTTACTGTCACTCGATTTATCTGTTATCGTATATACCGTTACTCGTTTCCGTCTCGAAAATTCATCACCATGGAAATACCGATTCCTCGCCCGTCGGTACGAAATTAGTAATACGGAAACGTGTTCCATGTCACACTGAAATACAATACATATACTCCTCGCCGAGAATCGCCAAGGTATATCATAGGGTGATTCAACGAAATCGACTATTATTTTGAAAATACCCTCTGAAATAGTTGCGGAGGGGTGAAAAACGATGCCTGTTCGAAGCGGAGCTCTTAATATTAATATTTAGAGGTCGATAATCGCGGATTTCTGTTTGCCATGCAAATAGCATCGGTTTAACAAAATTTTTTTTTAGAATTCTGTAGCTGACAAACCAATGTGCGCATCCAAATCACTCGTACATTCTATAATAGGAAATTGAATACTCTAAAAAAACGTGTCTCCTATCATTTTTTGATAAATTCACTCCTTCCAAAGTTATTCAGGATCAAAGTTCAATTTATAGTAAAGTCAACTATTTTATTTTAATTTTTGGCAAAATATTTACCCTTATTACTAGATATCATTAAGTTTGTCTTAAAAATGATAGTTTGTGATTTTATATTAGGAAGGGATTCAGTCAACGTTACATAATATTACGCGTTACACGTGAAATTGTTGAACTGTACAAACTAAAAATCGTTAACTGAATCCTTTCCTAACATAAAATCACAAGCTATATCATTTTTAAGACAAATTTGATGATATTTAGTAATAAGGTTAAATACTTTGCCAGAAACTGAAACAAAATAGTCGTCTTTACTATAAATTGAACTTTGATCCCGAATAACTTTGGACAGAGTCGATTTATCAGAAAATGATAAGAGACACGTTTTGTAGAGAGTTTAATTTCCTATCAAAATATGTCGAGTCATTTGCATTTGCTTATTGGTTTGTCAGTTACAAAATTCTGAGGAAAAAAAATCTATGCTATTCGATGGAAAATAGAAATGAGCGACGAGCGACCTCTAAATGTTAATGTTAAAATCTTTATTTTGAAAAGAATAGGCGATTTGTTCGAACCGGCCGAATATATGGTCATTTGTTTTTGCCACGATGAAATAATTGTTAAACCTTCTTTTGTTAACAACTTTTGACAAGTATTCGTTTCGGTTTTATCTCCGATTTTCAAACAACGAACTGCGACGCGCATACAAAATCGAACATACCCACGCCGCACCTACGTCAAGTACATTCGAGATTGTTGCGGATCCGTTTTCTCTTTTCCTAAGCCGACCGTAACGCCCGGTAGTTTCGTTTCCCCCATTTCTTACGCAAACCGCGCACGCACGTTGTTTCCTCGTCAGGTTTCTTCTCCAAAGAGGGAACACCGTTGTCCTTGGGGACGGGCGTCTCTACTTGCCGCGTAGCAAAATTACGAGGAGGAGACAGACAACACTTTCTATCGCGTCTGCCTATCGCGCGCGGCTGCCTCTTGTCGAAAATGGAACAAACGCGCGCGCGTGACGTTAAAAAAATAAATTATTATTTCCGCAATCGTTTATCACGAACACCTTTTCCAATCCCATTGCTCGCGCGTCGAGCAGCCTCGACTCTCCCCGACGAAAAAAAAAACAAAACAAAAGAACAAAACAACGGCAACATCCTTTTCCCGGGATTTCCTTATACCGCGCGACGTTACCGCTACGACTTACGAGAAAGGCTGGGGCAAGGTGCTCTTGAAAAAGTGAAAAAACCGTGTTCCGAGAAGCTTCATGTTACGTGTCCTTTGAATTGTAAGCAATGTGAAATTATGTTTATTCGAGTTAAAGCGGATATGTTTTTGGTCGAAAATGAAACGTATCTGTTAGATATTCAAGGCTCATTAGCACTGGATACGAGTTTTCTGATACGCTGTCAACATCGCGATGATTCGTCTTACCACGAAAATAATATCTCTTTGTGATTAAAATCCCGTTAGTGCGGTTCACAACCAGGGGTCACCTGACTCCGTTGCACGTTAATCTGGCCTATCGGTTTTCTTCGTTTTGCATTTTTTATCCCAACCAACAAATTCCTATAAATTCTTCGACTTTGTTGAGATAATAATAAAATTAAAATAATAAACGAATCCAGGCAAGTTACTGATTTTATTGATAACCAGACTGATGGATTTGGGACGAGTTGTCTCTAGCTACCAAACTTTGCTAAATACAATTTGGAAAACATTGGTCACATTTTGGATACTTTTTTGTATAGAGTAATCTTAAGATTCAATTTCGTTGGTCAGAATTGTTTAAAGTTTTTGCGAATATTCTCATTGTTATCACGGCGTGGCGTGGTATTTTGAATGGGGAACAGATCGTTTTTTGTCCAGCGTTACCGGACAAGGTTCTCCATATACATAGGACGGATTTGGCAGTATTTTCCGCGGTAGAATAATTTATTTACCGTCGTTAACTGAAAATTTGCTGTGTTAACATTTGGTATGTACCTTTCGTTTTACGCGTTGACATAGCAGGTTAGATCTGGGGTCGTCTGATACGCTACGACGCGCGAGGATTGACTTTGGTATTTTGAATTGGAGATTTCTGTTACCGATATTCAAGCCGCGCCTGGCACGCCGGGGCGAGAACGAAAAAGTATCGTAAAAGGTGAACGTCGATTGAATTTTGGCATGGAATTTCCAGAAACCTATCGGTAACCCGACGCAGTCCGAATTCCGTCACATTCGAGGTCTCTTTCCGAAGTAATAACGATACAAAAGCCATAGCTGCAAGTTTACGCAACTGAGAATCGTGACTCTCGTTGCTATTGGTTGCTTATCTAGGTTACCGACGCCATAGTGCAGGTTTTTCGTTACGTCGAGCAACTTTGCATCGTATCGAGATACATTTTGCGGCTGACACATGCCCGTCAGACAATGATACTTGCCGCCGCCGAATAAGAATCGTTCGAACTGATCCTTATTTCACGCGCAGATGTCAGGGTCGTTCGAGCGAAATGAAAATCTCTGGAGCGTGAAAAGAAAAAAACCTGTGAAGTAAAGCAATTTATTTCGTTACTACTACTCGACGGATTTTAGCACGCAAATGAACAATATTTGTACGAGCAAATAGTTTCTATAATTTTAGAACTGTGTTCAGGTTTTGATTAATAAAAATTTTACCACCTAACATTTTGTTCGTCAATTATATTAACAAATATGATTTTATTTAACACCGATAACCAATGGAAATTTTTTTAATTCCGTTTAAATTTTTTGCCTGTAATGTGAATAAACAGTGCTTACGTTACTGCCGCTTCTTTTTCTTTTCAAATCCAGTAAAATGTAGGAGTTCACTATTTAACGCGTGTTGGCGACGTGACGACGCGTACAACCTCGAAACAGGTATATTATTGAGGTCAAAACCGAGATAGTAAGGCTGAGTTTGTGGCTGCACGCGAAAATTTATACTTTACCTGCAGACTGATTTACTCTAGAAACCAACTTATCCTGGGACGTCGGACTATCTAACACTACAAGCAACTTGATCCCGCGAACCTCGTTATCCCGCCTAAAACTATTTTTCCCCATCAATCATGTACTCAACAAAATATGATTATTATTGTTATTGTTATTGGCATTGTTATTATTATCATTTCTGTTATTGTTATTACTACTACTACTACTACTACTACTACTACTACTACTACTACTACTACTACTACTACTACTACTACTACTACTACTACTACTACTACTACTACTACTACTACTACTACTACTACTACTACTACTACTACTACTACTACTACTACTACTACTACTACTACTACTACTACTACTACTACTACTACTACTACTACTACTACTACTACTACTACTACTACTACTACTACTACTACTACTACTACTACTACTACTACTACTACTACTACTACTACTACTACTACTACTACTACTACTACTACTACTACTACTACTACTACTACTACTACTACTACTACTACTACTACTACTACTACTACTACTACTACTACTACTACTACTACTACTACTACTACTACTACTACTACTACTACTACTACTACTACTACTACTACTACTACTACTACTACTACTACTACTACTACTGCAATTGTTATTATTGTTGTTGTTGTTGTGTATCTCTGTTGAACAGACGTGTATCGTATATGGAGGCAAGTTCAACTCGGAGACCATTTTTCCACAGGAATTACTTCGCTTCACGTTGAAAGATCGTTTTACCACGGCGGATATTTGACTCTGGAGATCATTTACCTCGAATATCACGTTATCCCAGTCTCTTGTACACTTTCTCGAGTGATCACGTGGCGTTGCCGTTGAATGAAACAAAAGGTGTAATAGAGTCTACATTTATATGCAACGATGTCTGTTCCCATTGTTTTCCGGCATATTCCCAGTCGTTGTCAGAGGACATATCATCTCTTGCATGCATATTCGTGACAGACATTACGAGTAGTCTTAATTAGTGTAATTGCGGCGAATAAAACGAGGATTTCGATAAATATCGTCGTATGATTTTATTTATTTAGACTCGTGATAACGAGAGTGTATCGGTGGACATTCCACGCCAAATCGGATGGATTGACAAATTTGTTACGTTCGATTTCCAACATTTTTTGACAATTTCTGTGTACCCTTCGAAAAAACCCTCCAGGTAAATCTTTAGATTTTATCGATTATCCCCTCAAAAGACATCGAATGTCGATTTTTTACCCGTAGCTTTTTGAATAATGAACCAAATTAGATTGTTTTTTTTGACATTTCTCCAACGCAAACCATTATTCATTTTTCTCCGTTCACTGTCATCGTTATCGTCTATTTTTTCAGTTATTTTGAATTAATATCTACATTTTCGCATTGTAAAAAAAAACAGCGGTTATAAAGATTCCACGAAAAAATTGTCAAAAAAATCAAGATATACTCTGTAAAAAAATAATTTCAGCTTAAAACTCGAAGGCCACCTATAAAAATGATTTGAACAAAATGTTCGTATTTATTTTCGAAAAGTGCATAAAAAATGGGGAAAAAATCTAATTAAATCCATTATTCGAAAAGTTGTGGGTAAAAAACCGAGATTTGACGTCTTCCGAAGGGTTGATCAAAAAAGTCTCAAACTTTAGCCGAACCGTTTTGTCGAAAGGTACGAGAAAATACAAACAAAAAAAAAATCAGAAATTGGAAAATAAAAATTGGTCGAACTGTCCGATTTGGCATGGAATGCCCCAAGAATGCACCTTTGTTAGCGAATAATCATGTACGCACGAACCGTAATATAAGTCTTGAGATTGTCGCGCCATACCGTTTGCCTTCACGGTATCTTCACGATTCGTAAACAAAGAACGCGCCAAATATTTATAAATTGACGCACAACTGTACAAGGCGTACAGATAACAACTTTAAGGAGGAACTTTTACCTCAAGCTATTTTCTTCCGCATCTACCGATTATCATTGTTTTTTTTTCTTTTCCGAAAACTAAGTTGATGCCAGAGTCTCGACGACGGTAAATTTTGAGGCAAGGACCGATTTCCTGCGTGACGTTTTCTTCTTATTCCTTCCATCGGGGTCTCTTTTCTCTCGGACTGGTTCACCTCTTCCAGTAGGTGAATCACCGACTCACGAGCCGTACCTGCCGTCCCATGCATTTTCTTATTGCATTCAGGTCTTATTTTTTCCCATGCTATCCGTGCTAAGAATAAACCGGTACGAACTGCTGGAACTGTGGCGAAATACACGTACAGATAATTGCAGACATAGACGTAGAAACTGCAGACGAAACGTAACGTAGCCAAAGCATCGGCTGGGAAAATATACTGGTGGAATGGCAAAGATGTATATATATGTATATATGTATGGGTCATTCCATGTGAATTCAACGACGTTGCTTCACGTTGTATTCTTTAATATGTTTTTGTACTTGTGAAAAGCTCTTCATCTCCACCCATGTCGGAGCTATCGATTTTTACTTAAAAAATGTATATCTTTGACTATATTTTTCTTTGGAATTATTTTTCATTTTCAACGCTCGTTCTGAAAAAAATTGAAGAGCTGTAGAAAAAGTTTGCCATGCGTTTTCGACGCATGGGACGAGTTTGATTTTTTCCAAAAGAAATCAGAAAATTCTACGTCAAACAACAGAATTTTTGAGCCATAGCCGCAGATGGGCTTCAAATAACTTTTGGTCAAAAAAATTAAAAAACAATTTTATTTTCGCTTCAGTTTTGATTTATTTTCTTTCTAAAAAAGGTCACTTATCACCTTGCGACCACGTTCGCGCGAAACAATTATCTTTACAGTTCGCGTACGAGGTATTATCCTACACAGGCCTGCTTTGTCGACTTTGGAATAAAAGTTTCACTGATCCTTGAAATAAACTCTCACCGATTTCCTTAGCATTACCGAAAGAGCACGAACGTTATTCTAATAATATCATCAACCTTGAAAGATGCATTTCGTGACAATTTTTATTATTACTCGGAAACACTGAAATTTTGTTTACCCTTCACCATAAATATTCAATTAGTTCTGTGAAGATTTTATAAGGCAATTAGTAATTCTATTTCCGAACGAATAAATCGTAACCCTGATTAATTTTTTTTATCAGCTGAACTATCTCATAATAATTTCGTGTTGAGCTATGAAAAAGAAATGGGAAATGCTATTCGTCTCGATTGTTTTACCGATTAGAATTATTCGATGCTGCGTGGGAAAATTGAACAGTTAAATTCATCTAGTACAAACTTGATTTGAGCCGCTTATTTTGAAGGTGGCCTAACTCCATTTATCTTCAAATCGAGATATTGAAAGTTTTGCGTTTCAATGAATTTAAAAATATACGTATAAGATACTAAGGAGTCATACTGCTTAAGCTTTTCTAAGGATGTTAAATTTAAAGTTCCTGTTAAAATAGGGGCAATTATTAAGTAAATAACGTGCGTTTTCTTATCAAGAATGGAGTTGGGCCACTTTCGAAATTAACAGCCAGATTCATTATAAAATTTGAAGGTGCCCAAGTCCATTCAACATAATTTAAGATGTTTCAAATTGAAAAAAAAGAATACGGAATTTGTTTTGCATATGTTGAAAACACTTCGAAAACATAATTTATGCGATTCAAAACATTTTTTAATTACAGAACATAGAAAATTACAAACATAAATTTATTACAAAACAATTTACTATTCATCTACATTTTGTGCGTGTGAAAGGGATTTGAAAAAATCATGATGTTCTGGTGGTATGTATCGTAATAGGTCAATCATGTCCTTAAATTTTGCTGTTGTAACTTGCCTAATATTTTTATACAATGGTGCCAATACAATATTTTCGAACCTTTTTGGTCTACCCCGACGTGGTAATAAATTCAGAACTTTAAAATTTTCATTTTCATATCTTGATGTAACTATAAATGGAGTTAGGCCACTTTCAAACTACACGGCTCAGTTATTCAATTAATTCGGAAAACTTATGTGTAAAAAATGTATCGTATTTTCTCTGAATATAAGCAATCTGAAGTGCGTCACTGATAAATAACATGAAGTTGTACATGTAACCATGGTAACCGGCAGAAAATTGAAAAACGGAGTTAGGTCACTTTCAAAATAAACGGCTCATTTATTTGGAGGATCTTTTTTAGTATTTTTTTTACGAACTAAACGAAGATGCAACTGCGAAATTCTCACCACATATTTATTCCCATTTTTAGCATACTTCGCGATTTTTTCAGCCCGAAATCATCGCTCGTTGCTGAGGTACATATATGACAACTTGGCCACTAATTACACAGTTCCACAATATTAAAAAAGTGATCTGTGCTCGGTGTCCTACTATTTTCTACTATTTTCTGGAGTAGTTTTTCTCGCTAAACACGTACCTAAAGTCAAAAATGGGGGGTCAACTGTCTACAAACGAGAAAAACCACCATAAAAACCATAAAAATCACGATGCATTAATCTTCCCCGCATGATGATAACATTCTTATAATTTTTGTCGTTTCCCGGCCCTTTTCTCCTCAAATGACTCGTTCAATGGATTTCTACTCCGCTTTTTTCCTCTTCGTCGAGTTTCCCTGTGTAGCATCCAGCAGTAATCTGCAAACATATTCACTCCCCGTTGTCCCCGAATTGTACGCGGTTGTACGCAGTTTGACCCCCAATCGTCACTTCAGATTCGTGTTCAGAGGGAAAAAATAATCCGGAAAATAGTAGTCGGACACCGACTTTAATTTTGTGGACCTGTATTATTATGCGAAACAACGTTTTTTTTTTGGCTACCACGGTAGCAGATTTGATATTCGAACGGCTTCGAATATCGGAAAATCACTGCACCCACATACTCTGTCCTATTTTTAGATGCAATTTATGCAACAACAAAACATTGATTTTTCGAACCAGTCACGCGCGACGACCCCCGCAAGCTAAATTCTGTAGCGAGAATAAACAATCTGGAAACATCGAAAAATCGCAACTGCGCAATATTACTCTTGAAATTATAACGAAACGACCAAATTCGATAGGGTACATATCGTATTTTCCACCGAGATACTCGAGTATTCTTCGACGAGCAAGAAAGTTATACCCATAAATATGTATGCTTCGGAAGCCAAACGTCGCACATTGGTAGGAAACCGGAAATCCTAAAGAAATGAAAGTGTCGCTCCAATTTTTTCACCGGTTCTGAATTTGATGGCAAAATTTCCAAATTCAAAATGGCGGACTCAAAATGGGTGGCCGATGTCGCAAAAACTTTTTCCGGGTTCGTACGTTTTTGGCGTCGCTGATTTCGAATTTGTGATCAAAATTTCCAAATTCTACACGCTGGACTCGAATATCAACGACTCGTTCAAAGATATGTTATTAATTGGATTTTATATAAATTCACTAATTCCCCAAATCAAGGCCGGTTGATATTAGCGGGTAAACCCTCTTTTATAACATCGCAGACGAGTGATTCTTCCAATTGCAAAAAGTTTCACGATCCGACCTGATACATCTCAAAAGTTGTGGAGTCGATCGAATTAAGGATCGAAATTTCATTGCGAAAAAATGTCCGTCTTGGAATGCAGTTTCTTCCTACAGAAAATGTGTAAATTGACTGGATAAAAATTAGAAAGATAATACTTTTTTTGGAATGGACACCTTTTTCCGAATATTGCCTTACCGAAGATCTATATTATAATTGTTGCTGTACGGAAGAGGTTCGTTAAAACGGCATGTATATAGACTTTTCGGTTTCTTCAAACTGCCCATAATTGACCTACCAATATAAAAAGATTATTGGATTTTCACGACCTTTTTGCTATTCCGCGCGCGTATTGAGCAGTTTTCTACCAATGCGCGTCGCTAGATAATTTTTGTTATCTCCGCACTAGACCAAAACATTCGACTCGATATTTTTTTATGCAGTACACAGAGTTGAAAATCGAACCGCAACGTGGTTACGTTCGACCTTGTATAATTTTCGTATCAATTCTGGATCGCTTTTAAGCAGAGCAATTGACTGTGGTATTACGAGTCGTCAACGTTTTTCACGTTTCCAGGTCAAGCAAGGTTCCAGGTTTCATTTCCGACGTATCTCCACGGACGCGCATACCAGTTCGAGATTTATAAAGCGTTCGGAAACACGAAACCGAAACTTTGCATGAAAGTGGAAAGCACATTCTCTGTACTTTTTCTCGCGGAACATTTTTATCAATATTTTGCGGTTATTCTACCTTTACCAAATCATTCGACTTTCTCGGGATCATAACAAAAATGCGTTACGCGTTGATTGTCCATGGAATAATCGTCCTGTTGGTCTCGTTAGATCGACTGAAAATATGATAGAGATTGGCGAATATCCTTCCGACCATTTCGAACAGATGCGAAACGCTAGCTGTGCTCGCCATATGGCGTTAGAAGTCGGTCCCGTTGCTCAACAGATCCGTTGCTGATGCCTATCCAGAGTGAAATCCACGCGATTCTCTCATTTTCCTAACTTGGAAGAATATCGTTATGATTTTCAATTTCCCACATTCGTATCGCAAGAAATATTATAATTTCACAAGAATAATCGCTATAAGGAAAATTGCCAAGCACGTGTACAATTCCAATTAGTTGAAAAATAATTACTCGTTACATCTGCAATTGGCCATGATCAAGGAATAAATAAGAAAAAATATAGGATTTCGCACCGATGCAGAAAAATAAAATAAATAAATATATAAAAAGATAAATAGATAAATAGATAAATAGTTAAATAGATAAATAAACAGATAGATAGATAATTAGATAAATTAAATAAAAGTCCCGAGTCTTATAGCAAGTACTCGTCGATATTTTTTTTCGCGTGATCAGCAACTTCTCAAAAGCGAGTTTATGCGAACTTACATTAGTTGTTACTCGAGACGCTTCGTACCGCGTTATTTTTAGGAGAACAGTTTCAACGTTTCATATGCATTTTTTTTGCTCTTCTGTGAATTCTCTCGTGATTCCGTAATGCCAAAACAATTGCGAGGAATGAGACATTCCGATGACGCACGTTTCGATCTGTAAGTCGAGAACCTGGCAAAATGGAGGAAAATTTGTTGGGAAAAATGCCTTATTCCTATATAAATAAATAAAGGTCAGATTTCGTGTTTAGTTATCGTTTTTAAAAAAAAACTGAAATTGTTTTTATAAACGACCGTCGTAAGTATTATATTTATATATACGTGTGCGTACAATTATATGGGTAATTTAGATATTTAGAGATTTGCATTGATCTGTTTGTCGGCTGTGGAAAAATTGTACAGATTATTTTCGGGAAAAATGTATACGAAAGCCGAAGTGATTTTAACCAAATTCGGTCAGCGAGTTGATAACAGGTGAATTTTCGTTGCAGACGGGAGAAAGGAAATAATTGGCGAATTTTTGCGATTGAGATAGACAAATGAGGCGCGAATTATTTGTTTGGAAGAAAAGAATTAAAAAAATTCCAACTTCGTTGTATAACAATTCGCGCCGGAGTTGTTTTTCTTTCGCTGCGCGCGCGAAACCTTCAATTTCACGGAGCCTGGGGCACCGTAATCGGTGTCCATAATTAATTACGTAACGCTGAATCGATCCTTCGATTGCGAATCCGACTGGTCCGAGGAATTATCATAGCAATGGGAGAGAACCAAAAATGGATCGAAGCAACGAGATTTGTATTATTTGACCGAATATTGCTGAGATCAAAATAGGGGAGGGAAAATTGGCGACGAATTTTTTTATTCGCGAATATCGAGCGATAAGTGGAAAAACCAAGCGTACGTTGTTTTTCGGTGACGCATCGCCATTATTATTGTCGTCTGCACGTGTCGTGGAAATACCCCATCCCGAATGATCCTTGGATGAAATCGTCGCGTCGACGATGTGCAAGCGGCTTGTAGGAAAGAAATAACAATGAAATTGAAAATGCCGTCGGTAGTCAATTTCTGGTCGGAGGAGAGCATCTATTAGAGACTCGTCGACCTCGAATAAAAATCACGCGCAGGTCGAGCGAATACGGACACCCGGTACGCTGCTCGGCAATAATTATGGCGACACGGCGGTCATCCGTTCCATGAAGCGAACGACTACCGTTTTCGCTTTTCCGTTGGTAACTCGCTGACGGTGGCTCATACGAAAAAAAATCGAAATCAAAAAATACTCATCCTTCAATCTTCTACAGAAAACTTCGGAGCGAAAAATTTAAATAACCAACGGTTTAGCCGCTACGTTCGAATAAACAAATTGACTTATTAATAATTTTGTACATACACATGATAGATAACTCTAATTTGATTTTTTTCAAACTTTAAGATGTACCTAACGTGTGCATTAAATGCGAATCACGTGAGTGCAATACTTTTTGTGATATGGCCAAAATTAGCGTTAGTTAACAAATGAGATTTTAGCTCATCGCGCTGTTATAGAATTTTTTAAAAAATCAGGCTCCTTGTCCGCAATGTTGGACGTTTGATGCGAGTATACTCGGATTTTTCGCGGAAATATTCCGTAACATTCGCACATTTTTTATCGATACCTTCGTAGGTCAAAGAAATGCGCTTTATCAGCTGCAAAATTAACGCGTGGTTAGAAAAGACTCGGAAATCTTGTAGCTCCTTTCGAAACGAGTCTACTTATCTCTCGTTGCGAATCAATTTAAAAATAATAATTGTTTGTTATAATTTTTAATTTTTATAACGACTTGAATTTTTATTTTTCAAAAATTCGTATCTGAAAAATTATTCAACTTTGAAAAATCTTTATTTCGAAAGTGTAAAAAAACGTGGTAATAGCGGGGCGATATCTGCGATGGGTTGCGAACGCGTGCACAATTTTTGCCCACAATTTTTACCAACAGAACTTCACCGATACATTTGCAAACGCGTTAGGGAAAAAGCAAATCAATTTCGACTGTTTTCGAAGAAACGCCGAGACTATAACCTCATCGTTATTTTTGTCTAAAATTGGGAAGCAACGAAGAAACTTGGTAGGGAGAAGATTTCGCGGAAAAAGTTATTTGCCCGGCGATAAATTTATCGGAGGACAAAAAAGAGCGACAGAAAAACGCTGCAAAGGCGTTTTTGGCAAAAAATCATTGATATCATGTTACGTCGATTTGCTGAGAATCATAAAAGAACAATGCGTAATGTTTGGAATTCCCATCATGCGGACGGAAAAACGAATGATATATTCGGAGAGTCTTACGATTAAATTATCAATTCGGACGAAAACAAATTAGCAGCACTGATATCGCCAGAAATTCATGCCTTATCGTCCGATGTACCATTAACTGACCCTTATCACTGGAGAGCAGGAAGATGAAGCGTTTGGTCGAATTTGTATTTTCAGCCGAAAAAAATGTTTTAAATAATTTATATATAGTTGTATATAATTATACAGATTTCTTGCAATTTTATATATATATAATTCTGTATAATTATGTATAAATTATGTACAATTATATCGGGCCAGTTATGTTATTATTATTTGTAATAATTCCTCCCTCGGAAGGGAGATCTTAGAGTCGGAATAAAATGGATTTCACCTTGTATAAAGTGTGAAAAGTATAATTTCTCTTTTAAAAACTGGAATTTAAAAAAGTTGTAGTTGGATGTCCGGGAAGGTAGCACCGCACTTTTGGAATTTCGTAATTTTGGCGGTTGTTCCAGGTTGTTCAAGGTTTGTTCTGAATTATTCCAGAACATTATTGCGAGAGCGTTATTAGTTTTTGAGAGAAACGAAAAACGGTTTTTTGGGATAGCACCGCACTTTTGGAATTTGAAAATTTTGACGGTTGTTCCAGATTGTTCTAGGTTTGTTCTGAATTTTTCCAAAACATTATTGCGATAGCATGATTACTTTTTGAGAAAAACAAGAAAAACGGTTTTTCCGGCTAGCAACAGAGTTTTGGAATTTGGTAATGTCGATGGTTGTTCCAGGTTATTCTAGGGTTGTTTTTCTCAAAAACTAACAATGCTATCGCAATATTGTGTTGGAACAGTGTAGAACAAACCTAGAACAACCTGGAACAACCGTCAAAAATTTCAAATTCCAAAAGTGCGGTGCTACCCCGAAAATTCATTTTTCTTGTTTTTCTCAAAGAGTAATCATGTTATCGCAATAATGTTTTGGAACAATTTAGAACAAACCTAGAACAACCTGAAACAACCGTCAAAATTACGAAACTCCAAAAGTGCGGTGCTAACTTCCCGGACATTGCAGTCGGCTAGTCGCAACCAAAAGTTTCGAGTATCATCATTCAGAAATATTTCGTATGGAACGATTAAAAATTAAAATAAAGCTACCGACATTTATTATTATCATAATAGATTTATCATCGAAAGAGTTTTCGTCTTATAAATAGTTTACTTGACATTATCAAACAATTTCATACGAATGGACTAACTTTTGGATGTTTTTTTCAAATTCGAAGGGAAAACAAGTTTGCAATATAAACATTAATTATATTTTATCACTTTCAAAAAATTATCAATAGAAATGACGTGGAGAAGACAAAACAATTTTAAAAAAATGAATTTTCATGGTTAAAAAAATGTAATTAATTAGAAAACAAGAACACCTTCAACTTTTGTTAAAAAAAAAAAATTATCAGCCAACTGATCTAGGGAAATAAATTTATACTAAATATTTTTCGTATTTTCCGTATGCATACTCGTACGAATGGGAACGCTTGTCGGCTCTCGTCACAGAGCAACGTGATCGTGCGGCGCTAATTTTGCAATGCTCATCTCTTATGCAAATTTTCTGCGTAACGCCGCGAATAAAATTGCGATATCCAACGACGATACCGCTTTGTTTATATTTGCCTCTCGTAATTTATGGTCGGAGACCGTACACGTGGCGTACGTTTTGTTATTCTACGTGACAAAATTACAGACGCATTTTCCTCCTACGTCGTATCGTAGCGACGGTTTATTGGATTTCCTAACAAAGACGCGGCATTACAAGTTTGTTTTTCATTGTTATACGACAACGGCGACGAAAGTTCTTGCATTCGACCCATGCAACGGCATCGTTCCAACCGCATAGAAACCTGCAGCGAATTGTTAATACTAATCAGCGAACAAATCTGAAGCAAGTACGATTATGGTAATCGTGATATTACGCACTCGATTCAAATTTTGCACCTTGATTACCGCAAATCGACCACTTTTCAACCCGACCATTTTGCACTTGACTGCAATTTATTTTACGTGGCGCTAGCTTACTAAAAACGCTTTTGTGCAGTTTTTTCCCGTAATTTTACCCAACCCGAAAAAACCGCATTTTTGTTGTTGAAATGGTCACGAATTTATTAAAAATTGGCACCTTTTTTTCCCCTCAAATTTTCGTTTTTAAATGAGCTTTACAAAAAAAAAAAGCAACAAAAATATTAAATTAGATCCGTGAAATTTGTAACTTTTTGGGGAAAATCAATTTTTTGTTTCATACGCATCGATGTTACATAATTTCAAATTAAATTACGCTTAATTTACGGTTGAGTTCATTTTGAAGGGAAAAACGAAAAAAATCAAAACGACGGACTTTGACAATTTTTGATACAAAGTTTTATCGGATTTTTTGGGAGGAACCAAAGTTTGTCGATGCCGATAAAAATTTCCGATAGACTAGATTGAACGCGCATCCTACGAGAAAGTCTCAATTACGACGTTGCTATGCTTTAGTTTTCCAATTATCTGACTCGAGGTCAGACTTTCAACTCTGAACTTATCGGCGCCTCTGTCGAGGAATTATCAAAGTCGTTAATGGAACCCGATAAAACAACGCAATTTACGCCTAACATATTTCTCGTCGATTTCACAAACTTGCCTTTTGTGCGGCGACAACACAATTTACCCGTCACCGAAGTACGGTAAATGTACGTACAAACGAATCCTGCTATGCCAGGATCAACAGATCGCAAACACAGACAAGCATGCAAATTAATTCAACCAAATCCAAAATAAATGTTGGCTACAAAATAGCAAAAATAAATTTTTACGGTTTACATTTTTTTTTGTTTAAATTAGTATTTTGGTTGTAAATAACATATGCGAGTTTCCCAGTCGCTGGTGTAATGTTAGAGTGTTTTGAAGGAGCTAAATCATAGTAGACTAGTCGAGATGGACATTCATCTGGAAATAATTAACGGCAGTTATTTTTTTTTTTTTTTTTTTTTTTTTTTTTTTTTTTTTTAATTCGGCGAGGGGGCGGGGTAGTTGCAAGCGTAAGTCTCGGCTTTCGGGAAAATTCCGCCATTGCAGTCGCCGCCATCTTGATTTAAAGTTGGATTTTTTCGTTTTTCCGAAATAACTCGCTAATTTACAACCTTAGAGCGAAAATGATTGAATCCAAAGTTGTTGCAAATCTAGTTTCCCACAAGTTTAGTGATTATGATTTTTACCCTAGGATCGATATTTGCAGAGTTACGTACATATATATGTATAACTATTTTTTCGATAAACTTGATAGAAGGTATAACTCTGTAAATATCGATGCTAGAGTCAAAATTAAGATTACCAAACTTGTGGGAAATTAGATTTGCAACAACTTTGGATTCTATCATTTTCTCTCTAGAGTTGTAAATTAGCGAGTTATTTCGGAAAGACAACAAAATTCAACTTTCAATCAGGATGGCAGCTATTTTTAGGTCTATCTCCACTGGACTATGGTTATTAGAGTGGAAATGTTGAATTTATTCGAAAAAATATGTAAATGAAGAAAAACAATTTGCGCCTTTTGTTTTAGCTGCATTTCATAATCACTTTAATTTATGATAAAAAATGTTCATTTCTTTTTTTTCACATACTATATATTTGAATACTTGAAAATAGTTTTGTCGCCAATTGCTAAATATTAGAAAAATCATTATTTAATTATATTGAATGTTTAAGAAATTAATAATTAAAATGACAGTTATTTATAGGCAGTAAAATGACGAATAATATTTTTCACATCAAATAGTAAATATATGCGTAGCGAGTAATTTTTTAAAAAATGATGACAAATACAGCAATAATTTTTATCGATTTTAAAAATCATGGTTATTTGAGAAAAAATTGAAACGGCGAAAACAAAAAATTACTAATTTTTCGAATGATCATTAATAAATGGCCGCATCACTACTAAAACAATTGCTATTGGCGGTTCCTGGTACTCGATGTTAGTTGATGTGAAAAACGATTCTTCGCAGCGCCGCATCTCGCGAACGTTCGTTCGTATGAAAAAAAACGTATCCGACCTTTTACGTAGCAAATCGTCGCAGCTTTAAATTTCGTTTGGAATGCTTTTGTGAAAAAGTTGATCGTTGTCGCGATACCGGCCGAAACAACGTTTTTCGCAACGTTTATTCCCACGGAATTGACCCAGCGGCTGTCCCATGGATGCGGAATTCTATTTTTCAGCACGCGAATTGATTTCAGATTCCTCGAGCTATTGTTCGCGTAAAAAATGATCCCCGCAAAAAATTAGCTTTCGCGTCGACGGGTGTCGAATTGTTTGCGGACTCCGCGCAAACGTTCGCCGCTGCCAAACCGATCGCGAGTCGTGGCCGCGAGACGATAGATCAGTTCTGGAAATTATCCAATTTGGAATAAATTCATTGAGCCGAGAATAGATTTGACAAATAAAACGGGCCGGTGGTACAGCGCTCGGCGGAGGGTCGGATAAAAATGTTGATCCGTGTCGTATAAGCCATGACGGAACATGAAAGGATTTAACCTTCGCGACCAAGGCTGAATGCTCGAACGGCAAATACCGCGTTCCACTCGCCGTAACAACCCGTCGAAGGAGTACGCTACGTACGATGATGCTCGATCAAGTGTGGAGCGGAAAATCAATTCAGTTTATTTTCCAATATTATTTTCCTTTCGATTCAATTGTTCTCCATCTCTGGATTTTTCTGAATTTTACTTCAAGGATAGTCTTTTTACACATATGGAAAATAACCACAACAACAATGATAATGATAATAATAATGACGATATTGGTTTGAGGATTTATTATTTTATTAAATCGATTATTATTATTATTTCCTTAAAAGTCTTAAAAGTCTTAAGAGTCATCAAACATTCATTTGCCTGTATATCGCCCTTGTTAGTTTTCTTTACACACCTTTAGAAATTTTCAAGATGTTTTATTTCTTCGCCAGATTTCTTTTGTCTTATTGACAAAGTACGTGAGAATTCTCTTGATCTGAGATCTAGCAATATTGCTCTGAGACCTAGACTGTCCAATGTTATGATTTCTCACAAGTCAAAAATTGATAGATCTAGTATTTTGTTTAATGCGTTACTTACTGCCTCGAAACTTAACAATACCTCACTTGCTGCCTTCAAAGAGTTTACTGCTGGCAATTTGCTTAAAATTGAATGATGGTTAATTATGTTATTCACCAGTCTAGAGTCTATCTATTAGGTTCCATTTAATTTTTATATAGCATGATTTGCTACTATTTGTTGTTGTTGATTTTTTAAAATTTATTTAAGACTGGATAGTACCCAATTAATAGGAAAAAAATTATTCCTTAAAGTATCGTAGAGAGTGATTTTTCAAATGAAATATACGTATTCCAGTGCAGCTGCACTATCGACAGTTAACAAAAAGCGAATACGTATTTGTGAAAATATGATGTTTCGATTATTTTGTATAAGTGTTCCCAATAAGGTAAATAATAGGTTCATCTGGGTAATAATGAGCAAAAGACGAGTAGATAACGTGGTAAGAGAAAATACAGATGAAGAGGTTTTAAATTTGGGCAAGTAGGGAAAAATTTAACCGAAGCTACGTTTGAATAGAAAAGTACGTAGCGGAAAAAAAAAATTGTTTTGAGCAATCAATTGTTATAGAAATGTATAAAAACAGATTTTTTTCTCCTTTGTCATGCAGGCAGTTCGAGGAAAGTGAAGAATTTCGACTAGTTTAACATGAGAAATTCGACATTGCTGAAATGGGCACAGAATTCTGCCAACAACAAGAATCAACCGAACAAAAATGGTGGTAAGTTTGTCTCGATGATATAATAATCGGTCGAATTTGTTTATAAATTATATTTATGAATTTATTTACAAGTTAGCGCAATTTATTTACTTACAAATCAGTTGATTACATTTTCAATACCGTATAGTGATTTTTGTAATATTTTGTACACGAATTATATCACGTTTCGTTATCCGATGACCTTGAAAAATTCGATTGTTAATATTCTCGTGTAAAACTAATTGATATAGTTTTTCGAAATCAATCGGTCATTCTGAGAGCCAGAATAAGATTTGTACGGAAATCAAAATAAAACTTCGAGACTCTTGGAGGAATATTTTGTATCTGGTGCATTTTTTTGGTACCAAACAATCCTTTGGCGCGATGTGGAATGCGAAATTTCATCTTTCACGCAAAGCAACTTAACTGCAACTTATAGTTCGAGTGACCTACGATTCTAGTAGAAAATGTAAGGAAACTTTTCATCTAAACCGGTTTTGGCGTTCGAAGATGAATAAAAGAATAACGTTTACGAAATTGAGCAATAAACGACTCAGGAGAGAAACTTGCTCTATTTTTAGCGATAGAAAAGTCTTGAATGGACTAGAACTCGACAAACCGAATGATCGGTGAAAAATGTTACCAACTGCACGTCAGGATTTATTCAGCATCTTTGTTTGTTTACTAGAAATGTTGTAAAACTCGTACCTAGCCGAGGATTACGTCGCACGATCCATGTATAAAAAGAAGTATTCGTAATCATTTGACGTCACGCTACGTTTAGCGCATACCTCTTAAATGGGTTATCAATTTTAGGATCACGTTCATGCGATAATAATTGGAATGATCAACGTTGATGAATTTACCTTGCGTACGAGGAATGACGGGGAGCGTAATTTTCCACAATTACTTTCCATACCTATTGCATATCAGCATCTCTCGTCATGATTTCGTCTACGATTACATAATATGGATTGGGATACGTGGAATGCAATGGAATATTCGTTCCAAGCGAATTATATTCCATTATATCTTTGTCCTCGTCATTTTTTCTCTCTCCAACTTTCAGACCCGGCCGAAGGAAAGTGTCTTATTTTTGTTATAGAAATGAAATAACTTGCTTGCAATTGATTCGACGAAGGTATTTGAAAAGTATGAAATCACTGGAATAAGAACATTCTGGATAAACAAGACTTTTGTTCAAAAACTATTGTTGGATAACGAAATGAATTGATTTTGTGCATTGAGTCGCCTCGAAACGTTAACGTTTGATTGGATGTAAGAAGAATGATCTAATCATCGATACGACAGTATTTTTTAACTACGGATGTAGCCAATTCTTCCTGCGAAGCGCGGCATATCGTACTCTAGAAGTATAAAAGGAAGATTGCTTTCAAAATTTGGTGTGAAAGTTTCACTCTTACAGCTCATATCTTTATAAATTTCAAGAATATTTTCAACGTAGAGACTTTCTCACCTTTAGTCTCACACGTGAAGATACATGTTCACAGTTGAAGTACAATTTTCGTTGTCGAGAGTACCTCAAACTGATGGCGATGTTGGAAATGGTTGAAAATTAATGTAATCGAATTTTTCCATTTTACAAATGAACTAACTAGTGAGATAGAAATTGTCTGATAGGGCTAACTGAGAGATAGGAATATCGCCAACCAAGAACGACCAACTAAAGTATATGTTGGGGATGCGAACGAAATTACAAACAAATGGAATAATCGTTCTATCTTTTGCAGCTGGTCCAAACAGAAGTTGGATACATCCACCGGACGCGCTGCAGAAAGGTCACATCGCCTATTTGGTCAAGGTATGTATCGGTCCTTATTTATTCCAGATTCAATGATGTCGATAGTCGTGATTATCGTAAGGAAAATTCTATCTCCATTTGTAATTAATCTAAATACGTCCAGCAACGCTGAAATGCTAGACAAGCTGGGTCAAGGTTGCGCCGCGTCGATGGTATTTCTGGTGGAGCGCTGATCGGCATGCAAATTTGTGGCAAAGCTGACTCGCTTGTTCATTTGGAATTGAAAACACGATCAGAACAGACCAGTTAGCGAAGCTATTTTGATTCGATATATTTTAGAAACAAGGATACATCTTTGAAGTCATCTCGCCTGCCGGTCTCTTGTGTTTTTGTCTGTGAATGTATCGAGAGTCAATGAACTTTTGATTCCTGCGACACCAGTTTGCTCAAACTATACTTCGGTGTTGAGCAATCGAAGCGACGAACTTTTACTGTTCGCAGAAGTTCACCTGTATCAATTTAATGTGATCGCTTTCTCGTTTCGCAACACCGATTATTTCCATATGACTTCTTTTATTTATCACTAATGCTGAATGCGCTTTTAATTTGATTGCGCGGTCTCGCAAGTAGATTTTTTGTTCCAACTCCGATGCACTACGATTTTTAAATCAGCTGCGTTGCGAAATGATATTTTCTCTCTTAATATTGTTCCGATTTGACCGGACTGGAAATTCTGTGGTCAATATTCAATTCATTGCGGAACAAATATATTGCTCGCGAATGGAAACAACGTTATTTTTCCAATTTAATCGAAAAATATATAAATCATTTTTCAATTTTCAGTATTTGGGTAGTACGGAAGTGGACCAACCCAAAGGCATCGACGTTGTGAAAGAAGCTACGTGCAAATTGAAGTTTAATCAGCAATTAAAGAAGAGCGAGGGAACTAAAATACCAAAAGTTGAATTGACTATAAGTATAGATGGTGTTGCGATTCAAGAACCCAAAACTAAAACGACACCCAAGGTACGTAGCATCTTTTGTTTATATCTCGCCTTCGTCGATCGACTAATATTCACGATCTCTTGTTTCCGCAGAGAATTATGCATCAGTATCCGTTGCATCGGATCTCGTACTGCGCTGACGACAAAGGAGAGAAAAAGTTTTTCAGCTTCATCGCAAAGGAAGAAGACGCGGAGAGACACACGTGTTTCGTATTCGTCAGCGATAAACTATCGGAGGAAATAACTCTCACTATCGGTCAAGCTTTCGATTTAGCTTATAGAAGGTTCTTAGAAACATCGGGTAGAGATCTGGAATCTCAAAGGCGGAGCATAGTCTTGCAACAAAAGATAAAACGATTGGAGCATGAGAACAACGTTTACCGACAACGGCTCCAAGACATTGCTGCCATCAAAGGCTCGGTAACTCGCATAAAAAGAATATATACTTTTCTCACTCGAGAGAAATATCTACTCGGATTGAAAAAATTCAATCGTGTCTATTCAAAAACTCATGGTCGATTCTCTCGTTAGAAAAACCATTTTTTGCCACGACGACACCAAGATATTCGGTAATTAAAGGATGAAATGTTTGTAGGCCGAAGTCTCGACCTATCTAGCTCAACACAACCTTCCCGACATCTTGCACGTCCCAGGTCTACCGCCATCGTCAGAAGGATCAACTTCTTCGCTCACTGATGTCGCTAAGCCGAAATTGAATGGCAGCAAATCTTCCCTGAGCACAAATAGCAGCGACACTAATGGAAATACGTCGAACGGACTACAGCAACCGCCACCAGTACCACCGCGAAGTTTCGAGAAGAGCTTCGACGATGACTTCTTGGGGTAATTTGGATACAAATCTCTAGATAAACCATCATTTATAAATTGATATGTTCGCGAATCAACAATTGCAATCGCAGTGATTATTCACAGTCAGTTTGTTGCTAGGCTCTATTGATATTTTTTAATAATCTTGTACGGCAACGATAAAATTCAAGTGTACTTAGTGTCTGTAGTTACGAATATCTCGATACTTATTTGTGGAGATTGCAAAACATTTGCACGAAGTAAATATTTCGGTTTTTTGTTGTTGTTTTAATTACAATAGTGTACGTTCTTAAATGAGCATGAGGATGAAATGATCGTTTATAATGGTACGCAATCAAACTTTTATATCCATTTCCACATGATTATCATCGGGGTAGAAATAGTACAGCTAACGAAGTAATAAATTAAGATATATTGTTCAGTTCTAAGTATCACACGACCAGAATAACGGCGATAACCTTCTCCTCCTGATATAATGTCAACATTACTATACGTAGATTTGCAAATCGCCTGATTATGATTCATCCGAGGTAGAGACACGCTTAATGAATATGAGTTCGGTTTATGCTAACAACAATCCGCTCACTTCTCTCGTATGGATCTATGCTCTGCGACAAAGATATGGAAATTACGTAAATTTATGTATTTAAACGAACAGTCGAGCAACCTGATTCTGTACTCGGCAAACAATTATTATCCTGCCGCCCATGAATAAAACATAACAATTCGTTCGCGAAATGACGACGCGATTGGTTGATTGTTTGCTACAAAAATGTACTTATATCTAATTGCCGGAAACAAAATGAAGTTCCACGTTTTTTACAAATCATATCTAAGTAATGGCATATTTTTTTCGCTAATCGATTTCAATTTAACGATAATGTGAACCAATTTCATTGTGCCTACTAGAAGTGAACTGCCAGCACCGACAGTTGGTACCAAACTCGAGGGTCTTCTGATGGATGAATTCGAAGAAGACTTCAATCCGAGAGCGAACGAAGTGTCGACAAACGGCATCAGTTACACGGATCACAGATCCAACAACAATCAATTTGTTAACGGGCAAATATCTTCGGCAGCCATGTTCTTCCCACAAGCGAATGGAACAACAAGCTCTCCGCCGCTTCGTGAGTTCTTCGTTTCCTAAGTCTGGAAACCATCTTATTTGAATATCTTTCCAAGCAATTCTGCACATGAAACGAATAGTTCAAAAATATATCTAGCATATCTCCAACATAGAGAGCTTGTGCGGTGGTGACCGGATAGAAATTAATTTCTTTATATCGTTCGTTACAGTTGCCCCACCGCCAAAGGCCAAAGATTCCCGCAGGCAGAATGGCGTAAAGGAAGATTTATTCGGCAGTGTCCCCTTCAATCCTACACCCTCTACTGGTGCAAAAACCAGTTTCAATGACCCATTTGAAATGGGTGAATTTGGAGTGACCAGCGTAACTTGTGATCCGAGTCAGCAGGAACTGGAAAACGCTATCGGACTGTTGGATAAAAGACTTTTGGAAATGAAGGTTTGTTTTGGGACACAAAAGATGAAAATTTCTGGCTCCTCTTATTCTCTGACCTTGTATTACGAGTCACAGACAGAAATGATGGATAATCCTAAGACATAATTGTTCGTTTTGCTCGTTCACAGGACGGATTCAGCAGAGGTTTATCCATTGGCACCGATGATTTTTCTCTCGAGAGCTTAGACCCACTGCGAAATTGAAATATGGAAGGCCAGGCCACGGCGACTGATACGAACAAGAAAAATAGAATAGCAGAGAATGAGAAAAAGATAATGTTTCAAATATAGAACAAACTAAAAATAAAATGACCGAAGGACTAATAGGGAAAAAGAAAAAAAAACAAGAGGAAAAATCACGTATGAAACCAAAATTAGTCAATTATTTTACACATATTATATTATATATACATATTTATGGTGATATTTGATATTTATAACTGCATACTTCTATTAATATTATTATTGCAGCTATTGCTGTTATTACTACTATTATTGTTATTAGTTTAATTAGGATATCGTAATTATTATAATCGCTATTTCTTTTTTCTTGTTAATTATCAGACCGAAACGTCAGATTTTATGTGCCTTAGGTGTCCGAAGCAACGAGCTCTTATTGATATAATTAGTATTTAGAAATATATATTGTATTTTTAAGCTGCGAAACGAAAAACAGGTGAAATGAAAGAATGAAACTAAGGCAATTATACGAAGACGGGCCAATAATAACGAAAATAATTCATATCTAGCCAAAGTGATGAGTCGAATCTCAATTAACTACTTGAATCATATGTGATTAATCCCAGTAACATATTTTTCGCGAATTTGATTTGAATATAAACGTACAAACGAATTGTCAAAAGAAAAAAAAAAGAATAACACATTTTTTACGAGTGTTTTGAATTTGTTCGTTTGTATAAACAAAATATATATATATATATGTATAAAAAAAAAATATGAAAACTCGGGAGAAACTTATTCTAGGTTTTGGGAACAAACGGATCTGAATTAGAAATAATAATATAGAGAACAAGAAGAAAAACGGTTTAAACTAGGGTAAAAATTGACTCTCTAGACTTATTGACACAGTTAAGTGTGGACTCTGGTGATTATAGAAAAATAAATGGCCCTGCATTTCTTCGACAAGTTAAATGGAGTCTGGCACGCACAGTTTTACATCTAGTTGTAACACAATTATTTCCGATCGATATTGTTAATTTTCGATACTATATTATATAACATACATGATACAATTATTAAAATCGTTGTCGTATTATGAAAGAAATAACATACTATTATTATTATGTAAAATTGCATATGAACTATATGAACAAATAATTGTATATACGAATCGATACGATACTGTTATTATATTGTTTAAGTTTCATGATCAATATATTACGTCAAATTATAAACGATTGATTTTACTTCGTTACTGCACTATTTCACTGTAATAATTGAAAACTTATATCTTACAGTTTACCAAACGTTTTACCCGAAATGGGTAAGGAAACGCATTGTACAATACTTTTCAGCAGTATATTATTCCTGTGTATCGATACACCTCGCATCGTCACTGCAGAAAATACATCTAAAATTTAAATCGAGATCTTCTGAATTTGTGACGAATCGGGTTGGAAAATATGTCAAAAAATTATGTCAAACTTGAAGCTGAACGATTAAAATTTTGACTTGTAAAATGAAAGTATGAAACGATTGTCAGGACTGGAATTTCGAAGTCTACGATGAGCACGATCAATATCGGCTCCAGTTTTTCCGTACTATTTTTTTACTAGTGCTAGTTTTTCTAACATGTAGCTTAGGGAGTTTCATTTTTGGGCGATATTTTTTCTTTGATCCTACCTAAAAATCTGATAATTTATTTAAGAAATAACATATTCTCGCTGAACAATTTTTGAGGAAATTAGAGGCTTCACTCTTTCAAAAATTCGAATCCTCGTATAAATAACACAGGGATTTTTTTTCGCTTTTAACTCGAGTTTTCGGTATTCAAAAAATTGTGGAAAAAACGAGTATACAGCTTTTGTAGGGCATTGAATTTGCTATAAAAAAGTTCCGCCGAGCCAACGCTGTCCGACCAACAGTTTTTTAGTTGTAGCGCTAGAAAGGTAAACGTTAATAATAATTGACAACAAATTTTCTTCAAATTGGAATTTTTTGATCTTACATTAAATATTATCTTACAATAGACGCTATACGGCTATTAAACAGTTAATTTTAGCAGCTTTTTAACTACCCTTTGCATTTAGTAAATAATGATACATTTTAATCGATAATTACTATAAAATCACAATGTTGATGCGAAAAGTTCAAATTTTCGAGCATATTTTAATTATCAAACTTTTTCTAGTTTTATTTTATAGCACGACGGCGCTGTTTTTGACTTCGTCTATTTAAAAGAAAATTGTTGTTAATTATTATTAATATTCACCTTTCCCGCTTTATGACCCGAAAACTGTTGGTTGGACACCGTTTGCCCAGAGGAACTTTTTTGTAGCAAATTTGATGCCCTACAAAGACTGATGTCTTTCACAAACATTTTTTGAATACCGAAAAATCGAGTTGAAAATGAAAAAAAAAATGTCCTGTGTTATTTAAGGTCACTAATTTGCATAGAATTTTTTTCCAGCGGAAATATTTTTTTTTATAGATTAGCAGATTTTTAGGTAGGACCGAAAAAAAACATCGCCTAAAAATAGAACATTCTAATGCCACACCGACATGCATAAAGCGTCGAAACCCAAGTTCTTGTGTTCAATATGCTTCAATATCCGCTCCGTGCAACCCCTTTGATTTTGTAAACGGAATTTCAAATCATCCTGTATAAGTATTTTAAATACCCGACAGATCGATTTTCCCTTTTAAAATTTCAAATTACAGTCTGGCAGCATTTTTGCGCGCTGCTAAATTCTCGATATACGGATAACAAGGATAGTGGGACTGCTACAACGAATCTTCGGTTGACAAATATTCCATCGAATTGTTTGCTGGTCGGCGAAAGTTTACAACTTAAAACTGTACTCGTGAACGGGAGCCTTGTCGCTACGAGTACATTGACGTTGGGTTACGCAATGCCCATTAGTCTTCACATTTTGATGGTTGGGAACATTACTATCTCAAACAAAAAAATTCAAACATTTGTTTTTCGGATGCCATGGAAAAAAGATTTTACGTAACTATATGAAATTATATAGAAAGAAAACTTTCCCGAGACAAATATGTACAATTTATATACAATTACATTTATAATCATATAAAATTCTATATAAAATTACGACAAAAATTGCATGTAATTATACAAAACTATATATAATCCGTTCCTCGCGGGTTTGAAACATTTACGGATTTAACTTAATTTTAAAAAACCGGAGACGTTAAACTCGCACGAGCCGGTGTATCGCATGCATATTTATTTATTTGTCAAGTAAGAAAACAAAATTTAGGCAAACTGCTCGAGAATAAAACGTGCGCTGCGTATAAAATAATAACAAACATACGAGAAGAAAATTTACAACGCGCCATATTTCGCGCAAATATGCTCGCTAATTGGCAATGCATCGTATATTATCGACAAACAAAATCACGCCAACTCTACTTGAGTACCATATACGATCAAATTGAATAACTTTCTTGGCTTTCAAACGATTTCATTAAAAAATTGTATATATCAGTTTTTATCAGCCTTATAATTTCAAAATTCAATATGGCGGACCCAAAATGGCCGACGAATCTTAAAATATTACCAACATTTTTGAAATGGCGTATCTGCGGGTTCTGTTGGTCTCTGAGTCCGAATCTGACATTCGAATGGTAAAATCCAGTACGACAGACTCAAAATATTAAGCAAAAAAAAAAAATTGTTGCAGATCGACCAAATTATTACTCATATTCCTATAAGCGTACAAGCTATACGATATTCAATAGCATAAGCAACCTCTTACCCCCGTTATTCATAGATTCCCAGGAAAAAAGATTATATATAATATGATTATACATAAAAAATAGGCCGATATAATTACATAAAATTTGTACAGAATTTTTTGGCAATTTTATATATTATTCTGTATAAATTTTATGTACAATTGTAACAACACGTTACATATAATTATATACAATCTGTTTATCTCGGCTCGGTAAGAAATTAAAGAACGACATTATACACAACTCTAAGAAACCTACATTCTTCTATATTTGACCAGAATTAATATTTAGTAACAAAAAAAGGTGAGGCTACCGAGGATGTAGACTCTGACGGCCCGGTTTATCCGTCTTCCATGGATGTGGCTGGTCGTTGAGACGCAGGAAACATGCTACGCTCAAGTTTTCGCTCGAAACAAAACTCGCCGAGGCTCCTGCTTGATTATACTATTATCGCGTTCCTTGCCACACTTTGACCGAGCATGCTTTTCGAATCAATGGAATCACGGAGAATCGTGGCGGGAGGAAACTTGTACGGAGACGATACGCCTCTCTAAATAGCACGTCCTCGTGCTCGTAGTTTCACCGAGTAATAGTCTGACGACCGCTCAGTCGTTGCGCTGACCTAACGGGGACTCCACGCGTGTTCTCTGCAACAAAGCAGCACCTGTAAGTTCCTATATCGTCTCGAAACGGGA
Organism: Arge pagana; assembly: GCA_963969455.1. Lineage (NCBI taxonomy): Eukaryota > Metazoa > Arthropoda > Insecta > Hymenoptera > Argidae > Arge > Arge pagana. Next base: position 18,518,310 of record OZ018311.1, on the reverse strand, counting down.
ACGACGTCGTTGCGAGAATCAGAGACTAGGAATGTTTTTCGAAATCCTTACGCGCTCGCAAAGCCACTGATTATTAAAGGGAATTATTATTGTCGAGCGTAAAAGTGTTACGAGTGTGTCCGATGCTGGAAACGTCTTCTGCGAAATTATCACTGTACAACTTGTTGCTGATTACGCATCATCATCGGAGCTGTCCGTCGCCCACTTCGTCATTTGTTAGTCAATCTATTTTTTCAATATAATTATACGTACACTTTTTTCTCTCGGTGTATGATTTACGCAACACGGATGTTTCGAGCTGTCTAATCTATTGCTCAAAATTTAGCTCCCCGATGTGAGTGAAATGTTTTTCAATATAACTGTAACTTGTCGTACTTGACAATTATTTTATTGATATGTTATTGTCATTTAAAAAAATTCAAATAATGATCTACAAATTGTCTATAATAATCAAGTTTCTCCAAAATGACACACCCTAATTCGTATGTATGCGTGTGTATGTATATTTACATAAATATGTATGTAAATAAAATGGTATAACTTGTTATATTTAAAAATTATTTTATTGGTTGATTATTATCATTTCAAATATTGTGATATAATAATAATAATAATCATAATTATAGCATTTTACTTATATACATATTTACACACACGCATATGTATGTGTGTGTGTATATATATATGTATATATTTACACAAAATTGTACAAATATTAATTAGGGTGTGTCATTTGTGAGAAACTTTTTTTTGCCACAAACAGCTTTTAGTGTACTTTTTGGAAGGTGGAAAAAGAAGTTGAAATTTGAACTCTTAATATTAATATTGAGATGTGGCTCGTTGCGAATGTTTATGTCCCCTTTCAATAACATGGTAAAGAAAGGTTTTTTATGTTAGGAGATTTAATACTCGACAATGGAGCATGCAGTTCAGATTAGTTCGGTATGTTACAATTTTTTGATAAGCATAGCTCCTCGAATGATATTCAAGTTCGAAGTTCGAGCTATAATAAATTATTAAATTTGTGCAGTTCAAAAAACTTATTTACAAAAATTTGGTAAAACATATTTTTATCGGGAATAAAAAACGATATTTTACCTATCTGAGTGAGTATTTCGGACATCTTTTTTTGCAGATATTATAAGTATTATTAGCTCGTTAACGCCAGTCTTCTGATAAACATACATTTTGAAAGCTGAGGCAGCTATATACCAATATTTATTAATTGTAAATGAGAAAATGTATACGGTAAATTCAATGGTCTACAAAAAAAGTCAGTTGATATTTATCAATAGAGTTGATCATATTTCTGTAATATTAAGAGAGAAAAAAACGCTGAATTTTCATGCATTTTCAACTTTGAACTGGAATATCATTTGAATGGCTATACTTATCAAACAATTGTAAGAGGACTTTTTTGCAGAGCGTTAAATTCTCTATAGAAAGATGTTTTTGATCGATCTGTGCAATATACCATTGTTGAGATATAACATTCCAAAGGTAAAAAACGTTTTTTTACCATGTTATTACCTTGAAGTGCCCCACATCCTGGGAGTTTCATACTTGCCACCCGGGGTCTTTTAGACCCCAACTCATACGACGTACCATAACTTGGAATGTTCTCAATATTTCCGTTTGAAAATTGTTTTACATAAATTCGAATGTAACTTTTATCGTTGAAACGAAAAACCACTGAATTTCGGTGTTTCTTTTTATTTGCGCGTAAATTTCTTAATTTTCGATATTTTTTGCTAAAAATTTAGGTTTGTACGTATGAAATAACGAAGTTTAAAATAAAATTCACAGAATCAACGAGTTTAGCAAAAACTATATTTATTTGCAAAATGGACGCGAAAATTTTCGTTGATTTCCGCTCACACAAATTTTATTACATAAAATACGATGGAAAATACAATTAGAAGTAGGAAATAGCGAGGTACACTTATTTTACGAGTAAAATCTTCTACAATTGAAATTACAGTGAAAACATACAATTACTCAACTGTAACACGTAAACTACATCTTGTTTTTTTTTATCAATGTCCGATCTTTCTTTGTCGTCGCTTATCACTTCTGAAAGTCCAAGGATCAATTTTATGCCTATCGGCATAATTTTCTATACAAAATACCGCATTGGCCAGCGGTTTGTTCGCATCGCGATCGTATAAGCGTGACAAAGCTGATCAAAGCAAGGCAGTTCCTAGATATCGGAAAAACGTTAAACAAATAATGTAGAAAAAATATTCAAACTGTCGGCATAATACTTACACCTCAAATGTGTAATCTCACTCAAAAGAATACAAGCAAATTTTCCCACTTTGAGACACGAAAGTCGGCGCTTACGACACGTTGGGGTAGTTTTGACCCCGTACCAATTTCGGTCCACTCCCCTTGACACCGTGCTGTCGAAAATACTGGAACAAGTAGTCTGACCTTTCGGCTGTTGAAAGGTAGAGTCATAAGTCCCATTAAAAATAAGACCCGGGAGATACGAATCTTGAAAATGGGCTGGTGTGGCGTTTAAGGGTAACAAGGAAAATAGAAATTCGCAACGGGAAACCTTTTTACAATGTTACGAGCCTAAATCTTAACAGACTTCACTGATCACCATCCCGAAAGTATACAACGTGTTTGCGAGTCGAAAAAAAAAGTTTCCCAAAAGTGACGCACCCTATTAAATATATGTACAATTTTTTGGCAATTGTATACAGAAGTCCGAATAATCGTATATAAATTGTATCAAAATTATGTATAAATTACATATAATTATACATAATTTTTTTTTTCTCGAGAAGGCGGGCGAGCTTCTCGTATTCGTTTAATAACCATTCGATGTCTTGTACGAAATTGAATATTTTATCACGATTATTTGATATTCAATTTGCTCGATGGGACAAAATTATTCTTCTTCTAATTTGAATGTGACATAATTTGTGTTGGGTGACAGAAATAAAAGGTAGGGCGTTGCATTACGCGTTTCGACTCGCTTGTCGATACATTCGCCGAGGGCCTTCTCCTGCGTGTAATTCTATAATTACGCGCGAATGAACAAAAATCTAAATTCCGGTTTTTGCAAACCTCGGAGCAAATAATTATAAATCTTTATTCGCGTCGATGATCGCATACGAATCTCCCAAAGAAATATCGAATTCTTGTGGCAAATTAGGCGAGAGTAAGAGTAAGAGCTTAAAAAAGTTCCTCGTTTCTAAAAAGTCGGCAATTATGCGAGACTATCCGAGAAAAAAAGATTATATGTAATCAAATATTTATAATTATTAATATGATTAATAATAATTAAAACAATTGGATATAATTTTTTTTTGTCTCGGGTCCAGTTCTGCAAAAAAGGACTATTTTATCAGAAAACAAGATTTGCAAGTCGGTGCGGAATTGCTCGGTCGTTTCGAATCGCTCGTTCGATCGGTATAGTCTATTCCGGAGGTAATCGAGGGCGCCGCTGAATTCAATCGAAATTCCCGATTAACAATACGTCGAGTTCGCGTACCGATTGGCATTGACGAACATCCGCAATTGTCAAGATTTGACAATTCGCTCACATATCTTTGCAAATAAATCATGACGATCATTCTTTTCTCTTGCTAATACCATTGTTACTCGCGTGTTTATACAAACAAACGATTTTAACGCACACCCAAAAAAAAAGATTATATATAATTATAAATAAAAAATTTGCCCGATATAATTATACATAATTTACGTACGATTATTTAGAATCGTGTATAAAATTGGTGAAAAAACCTATATTGTTACATAAAACTTTATATAATTCTATATAATTATGTATAAATTAGGTATAATTCTGTCGGGCCAATTTTTTTAAAATATATTTATATGTAATTATGTGCAATCTTTTATTCTCGCGAGTTACGTTCGTTTCTTAAAAAACCTACTGTACTGATTTTGATTTTGGTATTTTTTTCTTATCCAACGTATCCTGATTGAACAGTTTTTAAACTCCGAATATCGGTATTATTTTTATATTATTTTGACAAAAAAAAACTACTGAATTTTCAATTTGTCTCCAAAATTAAATCAGTTTAGGATTTTTTAATTGTGTGGGAATAGAAATAAAAATAATAATACCATAAACACACTCGGCACATAAATTAATTACAGGAACAATGAAAAGTAAGGTATCGTTTGAAATCTTGTAATTTTTCGTTAATAATAATCGCATCGAGGTCGACTGACATGAGAATCATATTCCAACACGTCGAGAGTTCGTTGAAATTGGGAAGTCTCCTTCAGCTCTTCAAGATCCTGCAAAAATGCTCTTTTGAACACGTCAATTTGATACGAAAGTGTCACACTTTTTGTTACAACAAATTCAAAAAGATGCCATCAATACGAAATTTCATAGAAATTTTGCGATTACTTTTGAAAATTTTGGATTTTTACTAGCAAGCAATTAACAATTATTGCAAGTACTTACGAATTACTCGTTACCTCTAATGATTTTTAATCAATTACATTTTTTCAACTATAAAAATTAATTTCATTTTCATTCCTTCTTTTTTCTACATTCTTTGGATTGGTAATTTTTGAAAAATGATAAAAGATAATCAATCTTTATATTCCATACATTTTTTTCTTTAAGTTTGCACAAAACACCCAAAAGCTAATCACAGCAAATAAACACTTTATAAGACGGAAAAGTCTTCAATAATGAATTTAGTTTCACACTTTTATTTTTATTTTTAATCGTTCGATACAAAATATTTCCGAATGACAATATTTAAAACTTTTGGTTGGAACTATCCCACCTCAATCTCGTTAATTGATAACCATCGCCTGAAATTTCCGTGAATCGTAATTCGTTTTGCAAAAAAAAAAAAACTGTCGGAAACGAACGAAGTATTATAAACAAACGTAACTATTCGTGTATAATATCGGAACCGAGAAACTACTTATGCATCATCGATAAGAATATATCGACAGATAAATGAAGCTCGATAATAATAATAATAATAATAATATGACAATTATTGGAATAATACGAGCATTATAATAATTTGATAATGCAACTCTCTTAATATAATAATTAGAATAATTATTCAAATTATAACAGTACTCGTAATAATTATTATTATCACTTCTGTTTCGACGTACGATCGTCCGGATTTCTTTGCGAATCAAACGCGACGTGACTCGGGCATCGTCTTTCTTCCGTACTGATTTACTACGTACACGCGTGTTGCATGATATGTTGTTTTTTTATTGGAGTTTAAAAAAAAAATAGGAACGAGACGATCGCGTCGCGACTTCACAGTTGCGTCTAACACGATCGTGAAAGTATGTCAAAAGGTATTTAAACTGTTTCCTCTCGATGGTTTTGCCGAAGGCAACACCTACGGTAGTCTTCGAATCGGGGACTCCGTCAGCAACTACGATGATTACGCAACGGATACTCTTTTCAAACGTACAGAGCTATACGAATCCTAACGCGGTAAATTCCGACGTAACATCTCATCCGCAAGGAATCCCATACATTTACGACACGCGAGGCGTTAAGTCTTTGAATTTCAACACGTCGATTTCCTATTTTTTTTCTTTTTTTTTTAGTAGTTTACGCTCGTAGCAATTTATTTACGAGGTTTATTCATTAATTTATTTATGATTCTATAGAATTCTACAAATCTATATAAATTATTTATAATTATATCGACCCATTTTTTGTACGTAATTATAATAATTATTGTTAGTATTATAATTTTAATTATTTAGTCGTAATCATATATAATTTTTTTCTTGGGAAAATGTTTATTTTTATACGTGAAAACGATTTACCGTGCGAAAAAACTATGGAATCGTTGCGGTCCACAGACTTGACAATGAGTCACGAGTAGATAAGTACTTCAACGAGTACTTTCCATTGGAATTATAGAAATCACCACGAAATAATTAGCTTCGATGAAAATAGCGAAATTTTTTTTTCAGTCATATTCGTAAATTTAATGAAAGTTGCGACGCGAAGTCTGTGATACGGAAGTCTGTTATAACGCATGCTTGTAGAAATATCAATCGAGTGGTGCGAAAACGATTGGCATTAACCATTATTCGTTAGCATTTGCATAATTTTATAGAATTATATTAGTCCAGAATTTATTTGAGGAGATCTTCTTATTGTTAGTTACTGATTGGTCGATGAACCACGTCTCTTCAATGAATCTATCTCTGTGCGAGTATCGCGATCAATTGACTGTGAAATGCGTACCTATATACCAGCAAAAAGCCAGCGTATTCGAACGGTATACTATAATCTAATACGTATTAAACAGCCTCGATGAATTGTATCGAGCATTGTCATCGATCTCCAATCGAAAGTGAGGAAAACGATATCAACGCACAATATAATATCGTTGTATCTATCAATTCTTGATAGCGAACAGTCGAGAACATCGATATAATTATGTTTAGCTTTGAAGAGATGAGATCTTTCGTCTCGGGGTACGAGAAAAAAAAAGACTGTATATATATATACACGAAAAAAATTGGTCCCATATAATTATGAACATAACTTAAGCATAATTATATGTAATAGGCTGTATCATTTTTAGGCGCATTTTTTTTGACCCACAAGCGGGTCGTATAGTTTCAGGAAGGTAAAGAAATAAGTCTGTTAAAATTTAAGATCCTAATATTAATATTGAGACGTGCCTCGTTGCGAATTTCTATTTCTCATTCATATAACATGGTAAAAAGACGTTTTTTATGTTTGGAATTTTATATCTCGACAATGGTATATGGTACGAATTAGGCCAAGGCATATTTTCCTAACATCCCTTTTTTAAAAAGGGATGTTACAATTTTTTGAGAAACGTAGCCGTTCAAATGATATTTGAGTTCAAAGTTCGAACCGGGTGAAAATTCATCGTTCTTTTTAATATTACACGGAAATTATTGACTCTATCGAAAAATATCCAGTGACTTTTTTGCAGACCATTAATTTTGCTATCAAAGTTTTCTCATTTGAAATGAATAATTATTGATACATAGTTGATCAGGCTTTAAAAATGTATGTTTATCAGAAAACTGGTTCGAATATCTACGAAAAAAGATGGTTAAGATACTCACGAATAAAATATCGTTCTTTATTCCTGATAAAAATATGTTGTACCACATTTTTGTGAATAAGTTTTTTCGATTACAAATATTTCATAATTTATTATAACGCGAACTTTGAACTGAAATGATATTAATCATTTAAATGGCTATGCTTATCAAAAAATTGTAAGAAACCTTTTTTGAAGAGCGTTTAATTTCCTATAAAAATATGTATTTGACTAATCTGTATAATAAGCCATTGTCGAGTTCTAAATCTCCAAACATGAAAAACCTTTCTTTATCATATTATTCAAACGGCAAATAGAAATTCGCAACGAGGCAGCCCCCAATATTATTATTGAGAGCTCCAATTTTAACAGACTTCTTCTGTTACCTTCTTGAAAGCATAAAATCCGTTTGCGAGTGAAAAAGTTTCCCAAAACTGGCACACCCTATTATATATAATTATATACAGTTCTGTGTAGAATTCCGTATAATTATAAGTGTTCAAACGATGAAAGTGATCGATCCAAGACCAATGCGCAACATATTCTAATAATATCCAAATATACAGTTTTGAGAGAAACGTGGTTGAATGAATCATATCTTCAACATCTATTCCAAAGCTTGCTTCTCCGTTGCAATTTCGAGTTCATTCTTCCATCCATTACATATTGAAGTTTCAATTTTCTCGGTTATTCAAACCAAATAAAACCAACAATGCATTAACTTTCTTGTCGAGTAATTATTGCGGCTAGATAAATATCTCGGCGATGGATTGATTACTAAAAAAGAATACTATTATAAACACTCTGCGACTGCCCTTACGATTTATTTATCGATCTATCCGTCTACCGAAATAGCTCTCAGATCGCAGGATATTTTCCGACTTTCTTGTCACTTACCCTTACAATTTCGTCAATTAACTCAATATCGTTATAAATTATTGCCTATATGTTATTCTGACGTACAAACAATAATACTGTAAAGTTTCATCAAAATTCGTTCAGTAGTTTTTGCACGAAAGAGTAACAAACATCCATACATCCCTACATACGTACATACATATATACTGTCGCGTTTATAATAGTAGTAGGACAATATATAAATCATATATGATTATATCGGCGCAATTTTTTTTAACGTAACTACGTACAGTGTCATAACACAGATGCAGATATGTGAGTGCCGATTTGATCTTCGGAAAAAAAATGTATCCTTAACAATGTAGGTGAAACTCGATGGCCCTAATCCAAATAAATTGTCCCACATACGTATAATGATTGTCGCAGCCGCGTCATGAGAACGTGACGCGATATAACGTTGAAAGAAATTGTAACAAAAAACTGACCAGTTAACAGAAGGATCGTGATAAAAATGCGTTGGGTTAAAAAAAAAGTCACGTGAGAATAGAAAGCGTCAAAACGTTGTCGACCCGTGTTATTGTTAGATGTGAAACCTTTTGTTACAAAGCTTGTGCAAAATTTGCATACTAAAATCATTACGGAGACATTTCCTGTGGCGGAGTTGAACGTACGAAAGTTCTATCAAATTTCTTGCTGATAAATTCTATTTTTGCGTCGTCCCACCATCGTTACCACATTTTCGTTGATACTCGTTCCGTTACCTTTTCGATAATGACGATGCAATCTGACGATCGCTCAGCTCCGCGGACATTGACGAGCGATTTATTACAACTCCGGTGTTACGATCGACAACTTTCACGTGGACCGTTATTATCCTTGAACATTCGCGCGACAAAACGCATCACGTTTTACCTGATCCGTATCGACGAGTGGGCAGTAATCGAGCAAAGGTCGATCACGTGACAAGAATTAGTTACTTATCTCGTGACATTCACGAGATGCCATTTTTTTTCATTTCGGTGGAGACATTGCGTTGTGCACGCGTTGGGTGGAAGTATGTCTGACTGTCTGTCCGTCCGTCCGTTTATCTGTTTGTCTGTCCTGCACGTGATCTTGACGAGTGGGTGGTCTAATATCGCGGATTGCCACCCTGACTCTAGATAACTGCCCTTAATCGTTCGGCCGTGCGCCTCAAACGTTTGCATTGAGAATGTGAGAAAACGTCGTTTTTCCGTCGTTTCGAAAAACTGTTGTTTTTCCATTTTCGACATGATTATGAAGTTTGTAGGCTGAAAAAACGTGACCCTTTGAATTGTTGCAAAAGTTTGACGCTTCGAAACAAGGAAACGGTCCGCTAGATCGGAATGCTGAACGTTAGTCATTTCATGAATATTCGCAGTTTGGCCGGTGGTTTTCTGAAAAACCATAGATTTACCTTTTTTTCGCGTTTATTTAAACCAAAATTAAGGACAACGCATTTTTTTCACCCGAACAGTCTTTAAAGGATCTTGTAGAGGATTTATTCCAGTTTCCGGAACATCCCTCCAATTTCCTCTACGACCAGTGGTTGCCGAGATATCGATGATCGGAGAGAAAAGGATCATTTTTTGTTAACAGTTTGATATCTCGGTAACAAATGAACCACAATTTAAGCTAAATGAACCACCTATCCGGCGCATGCGATGGTTCAACTGGAAAAAAAACTACTCCAAGTTCGTGGACTCCAAAAGAGAAAAGAAAAATTTTGCAGTTTTGTTCTTTCGCGCTATTTCTCTGGATTGCTTATCAAGCTATTATTGGTTATCAAACCGTAGCTCCTGAAAAATTTCTGTTGAAAGATCTGAAAACTAGAATCCTGGAGCTCGAAAATTCTTTTCTTTTAGATTTCCGGTACGACCATTTTTCTTTGAAATACAGTCGGTCAAAGATCACGAAAACATTTTTTGACCCTTTAATTTTTTCCGCTAGTGTATATGAAATTCTATAAAAAATTGCAAAAGAAGTGTATATTAGTTGATGTTTATACATAAATAATATACAATTATATGGAGTCAATTTGTCATATATAATTATATATAATCTTTTTTTCTCGGGTGGCCACGAATATCCCGTTCAAAATACAGGCAAATATGTTTACTTATTTAGTCATTCCATTTAAATTCATTTTATTTATTTTTTTTAGTTCTGCTAAATTTCGTTGTTCCATTTGAATTCTTCTGGACGCACCCATAATTTTGAGTTTCACGATGCGAACGAATGATTGCAGCGATAGAAATAGTGTAATGCGATCCACGTTCACCCGAATTGATATCCGATCGTGACTAGACAAACTGATCGGCGGCTAATCCTGAACCAACATGATCACGAGACCACATCGTATCTCCTCGATTCAAAAACGTGCAGAACACGAGGCAAACGATAAGATAAGCCCCTACTTGGGTGGTTCTCCTGGAATGCTCGTTTTGACACGGTCAAGTTTGGCCAATAAAAAAACAAGATAAAAAAACCAGAATGATGTACTATTAATTACAATCAATCAATTTGATGACATAGATCTCGACAAGATTGTCGAAATATAAGAGAATTTCGCCAATGTAACTTTATTCGCAGTACCATCGGCGAAAGATCTTTCAGAATTTTTCAAAAGAATGTGTTCAGAACTTTTTTAACAATTTGCTGTCAAAACTATCTTTCGAATGTTTCATAATATGTCTTTGTACCTACGAATCACTGTACATTTTAAGGTACAACAGTATCTTTCTCATTGCAACTTGGCTATTGTAATATGGATACAATAATTACGTCGAACAGGTTCATCGATCTTTGTATTATACCTGTGCCAGTCACTATCGATCCTTACGTGGGTAATCAGAGCTCCTGTCAACACGAAATAGCAGTAATCTTTATTTAGAAATAGTTCGCCTGCTCCAAGACACGGATGTACTTGACAGCAGCGAAACATGCCACATTTAATTATTAATTCTTCTATCAATACCGACTAACTCCACACGTCTATCGCGTGATCCCTGAAGCGATTTGCGGGAATTTATAGCTCGGGAACCGTGGCTGTCGATCAAGCAACACTTTTACATGCCAATGATAAGAAAATCTTTACATTCCAGACAATGGAGAAAAAAACTCCAATTTTACTGAGACTACTGAGAATCACTTAGAGTAACTTGAGACTTATCATAATTATATTATTTGTTTAGATGTAAAGAAAACAATTAGGAATGTTGGAACTACACTTTTTTGAACGTCGACGTGTAAATTTCATATTTCACCAATATTCTTAAAAATTCAATGGCTAAACAGCTATTGCTCGCGACTTTGACTTGCGCGGGGTAAACTAGACGTTTGTAATTCTATACACGTATAATTGTCTTATTGCGATCCTGTTCCTCCAGTCAGATTAAACGTGAGATCGTATCTGAAACGGAGAGCTGGCATAATTACGCCAAGAATTACGTCAGCATATTTGTTATAACTTCACTCGCCGCTTAGACGTGTGTCATACATGACGCTATAGCGATGAACGAACGAAAACCGGTAAAGAAGCGAGATGCGCATTCCTCTTATAATTTCTGTGATGTAATGAATTACACGTAGTTCCCTGATAATTTATTGACATCATCTATTTATCCAATTTTGAAAACAACATATTTTTTATCTCTCCTTTGGTCTTCGATAGCCAATTCGTCTGTGTGAAACGAGGGATAAGAAAAAGTTTTGCTCGAACCGTATCTTATTTCTAGGTCTTAAAATAAATGAGTAAATAAAATAAAGTCATGTTTTACAAAAACGTAATCCAAGTATCTTTTTTCTTTCAATTATTCCAAAGACGTCGTCATCTTGGTCTAATTGCCGCTCTTAACTGTTTTATTGGAAACTTTCTTCGCTACGGTAAAAATATAGTAATTTTGTTCACACAAATGATTACTCAGCTTTTTCTCGATAAACCCCAAAAGTGTGAATTGTTGTTGCTGATATTCTGTCAGCATACCGAATTTACAATTTACCGCCATTATTTTCAGGTAGTCAGTTAAATGTGTTAAGATTGTTGGAAAAAGTAGACAGCACTTTATTTACAAAACACATTATCTGCGAAGGATGCAAAAAATTGTAGCTTAAAGCTGCCTAGCAGTCTTGACTTTCGAAAATTTATGACTTTTTCGACTGTTTTAGATTGGATGGTCGAAAAAATGTTTTCGAGCTTAAAATGGGTGTTGCTTTCTCTCTTGGTGGTGCAAGCAGCTTCCAGAGAGACGGATCATTGTTACGTGGACGACGATGATCCTTATCTTCAGTTCGCTTCGAAAACAGCCTACGATTTCATTCAAGATAGTAAAACTGGATATCAAACGATTCCTGGTAAGAGTCGATAAATTCGGATCATTGGATCATTGGATCGTCCAAATGTGCCACAGATCTAATAGATGATTGGAAACTTTTAAATTCTACAAATAAATATATTTACAGGTTGTACACCGATACAAGTGTGGGCTCTGGTAAGACACGGTACGAGATATCCGTCCAAAAACGTAATTCTACAACTGATGACTCTGGCAGATCTCAGGAACCAAATAATTTACAATCACGAGTCTCGCCAGAGTAAGTTGCACATTTGTGTAATTGGCGAACAATCGACACGTATAAAAAGAAAATCTTTCGTGTGATAGATGGTCACTTGTGCGATGCTGACTTGGAAAATCTGAAACAGTGGTCTTGGGATCCTAGTATTACTACTGATGTTGCTAGTTATCTGGCACCGCAAGGAACGGAAGATATGGATCTTCATGCCAGACGCATCAGAAGTAGTTTTCCAGATCTCTTTCCACCGATTGTAAGCTCCATCAGTTCTGAAAATTACAAGGTACGCCATTGGTATTCAATTATCAAAACTTACATCGAAAATTATTTACAATACCCATATAATTAACTCTAACATCAAACTGCATAGAATTTTGATTAGGATAAAAGTTAAGTAACGAAATAATGAAACGATTACTGTCAAGTATAGACAAATATCTATTTTAGAACTCGGCGAGCCTGTGTCAATTTTTCAAGTAATTTTATTACTGATTTTTTTCCCAACTTTCATTTCGGAAACGAATAATTATGGAGTCTCACTGTTATTGTATATTAATGTGAACGTTGAATCGACAGTGTTCAAAATTTTTCAATCGTATTTTTTAAAAAAAATGTATTCTTCGATTTCAGTTCAGATCAACTGATAAGCAGCGTACGCAAGCTAGCATGAAAGCATTTATGTCAGGACTGTTCAATCGGGTTGATATTCCGGCAGAAGAACCTACGGGCAACGACACTCTGCTCAGGGTAGGTTTACGATCCATTATATGTTCTGACAAGTCAAAAAGAATTCTAAGTTTGTTGTCACAACATCAACCGTTAAATGGTAGAACTTACTCCATTCAATTAGGATGTGGTTTAAAAATATTCTGTGTTGCAGCTCAGTCAATATTGCCAGAGATGGATCGAGGAAGTGGATGAAAATCCTGAAACCTATGCCGAAGTGAATCAATTCGCAGCAGGTCCAGAGTTCCAAGAACTTGTATTGAACGTAAGCCGTCGATTAGGATTTTTGTTCAACATTAGCACAGGTGTTTTAAAATTTCTAAGATTCAGAACCTTTGGTCGTTTACGAGACACCGAGTTGTGGATTAACGAACCTTTTCTCACTTTCAGCATCGGTTCTACTCATGTACGACATGTGTCGGTTTGATAAAGCGTGGAAGGTTGGCGACGTGTCACCTTGGTGTGCCGTATTCAGTGACGATGAACTTCACATACTGGAGTACTACGAGGATTTGAGTTACTATTACCATTACGGATATGGAAACGCGATGAACGCTAATCTAGGATGTCCACCGCTGCAAGATATGTTTCGACATTTCCAGTAAGCATTCGAATCAGTCCGATAAAAATATTATGCAAAATATAAGATTCAACATAATCAATTGTTGTAAATTGTGACAAAACTGTCTGATGTAAAGAAAAAAATTCAATTTCAGGAAATTAGAGGGTGGCGATTATTTTGACGAACCCAAGGGAATCTTTTACTTCACTCATACAGCAACGTTGGAGCCATTCGTAACTGCCTTGGGACTTGCCAAAGATTTGGCCGCTCTTCGAGCCAACAATTATAACAGTTCTACTAATCGTCAATGGCGAATTTCAAAGATTGGATCATTTGCAGCGAATATAGTTGCAGTATTTTATAAGTGAGTCGAATTCCAAACTTGATTACAGCCAAGATAACATAAGGAGGAAAAACGGAGAAGAGAAATTTGTGTAGATGTTAATGTCGTACTAACTTTTTTCGCTTTACAGATGCAACACCGGAATACCAAACAAAGTGATGCTCTACATGGCTGAAAAACCTGTGTTACTCGAAGGTTGCCAAGTGGGATTATGCGATTGGGAGTATTTGAAAACTATGTACGGTGCCGCAGCCTTCAATTGCAATTTAGATTTCTGTAATACAAGTAGCGCCATTTCATCTCAAGCGTCTACCATGCTTATTTTTATAGTAATATTCGGTTCAATGGTTTTGAACAATTTTTGGCCATAAATCAAATTTTGCTGCGATCACTGATATAGTGGTACCACTGTACTCTGAGTGTTGCAAGTAGGCTATTTTTCGTATATCATTATTCATCCAGCGTTTCTTCTTATATTCATAAACGTTTGTTCATTGCGTCACTGCAATAAGGTGTTACCAAATAATCTTGAGATTTGCAATGATTTCCGTTATTTTCTGTTGCAGTTTCCATGGCATTAATTTGTCATACATTTATCAGTCTTTAATAGTATTTCTACGATTTATTTATTGTTAATATATTTGTTTCTTTTAGTTTTAATTTTATTTCAACCAACGTCAATATAAAGAATGAGGAATGAAACAAGTCAGATTAATTTGCAAGGAAAATTACAATTTCCCTATTTGTTTTGTTTTATTTTATGTTATATTTTCATGTTATTATAATTGTTAATTGACTAATTCTTGAAAATGATAGCATTTTTTATAACAATATTATGGTCCATTTGCATCTAGATGTAACTTCTGTAGTTGTCAAGTCACCACCTTTGTAGTTGTCAAGGGCACCAATATTACAGTACGATTATCAGTATCCATGTAAAAACACGTTTTTAGACTATTTCGGAA
Source organism: Arge pagana (assembly GCA_963969455.1). Classification (NCBI taxonomy): domain Eukaryota; kingdom Metazoa; phylum Arthropoda; class Insecta; order Hymenoptera; family Argidae; genus Arge; species Arge pagana. The sequence goes on along the minus strand of OZ018311.1, from coordinate 18,503,193 downwards.
GTAACAACAACGAGGACGGTAGTTCGACACAGGTTTTCTTGTTACAGAAATCGGAGTTCTGTACGTATAATATTTATGCTTGTAACGTTTTATGAAGTAGTTATCGGAAACATGACAGGGGGATAATTCCAGATAATTATTTTCAATGGCATAATCCAAATTCCATCCACTTCTAATGTACACGTGGTTTATTTTCTTTGATAAAACCTAATAATAATCTACTTGCTCCATGCGTCATAGTTGTTTTCTCAGTTATTTAAAAACCTACTGTTTACCAAGTTCATTGGGCTTCCATATCAAAATTAATTTCATCGTTTGAGTAGTATGACCAATTTTATTCTATTAAATTATACTGATTATTACTACGATACCCGATGCAAGCGAGTTCATTCCATGTTAACAAGAAAGTATCGTAGCTGTGCCTGAATTTCTTTCCCGAGAACCTTGCAAACTGATTATGATTGATTGATTATTTGAGGTGTTAATGTGAATTGACAAGAGTATCTCGGTCCGCCCAACAGCCTTCTACAGTACCTATGTATTTAAGAGCAATATAACAATCTGGCAGCAATTTTGAACGAATTTCTACAAAATTTCAACCTCTGGATATCTATTGATCATTTGAGATATCAAATTTAAAATAGCCTTTATCTATAAACCACAATAAGCTCATATTTAATTATTAAAAATTGGTGCACATTTCAAGCATTCTCAGGTTTATTAAGCAGGAAGAAAATAACTGGGAAAAATTATGCTCATTCCAAACTCGAACTCGTCTCTAGAAGTAACAATGCCATTTCTAAAGTTTGATCGTGCGTGTAATAGATTGTTAATGGTGTGATCAGATTAACCATGTGATTGTAAAATTTGAACAATGACATAGATTAGTGAAATTTAAGCGAGCCTTTTCTTTTAATTACAAACTTGATATGATAAATATTGAAGTTTGATTTGTGATCGTGACGTTGAATAAATAATAAATACCATGCAGTTCAAACTGTCATTTTATTAATATTATGAAAATATGTCACACGGGCTAAAAACCAATGAAATTTAACCCTTAGAGGGCCGGGGTTTGGCAAAATTTGAAAATCACATTTTTCTATAGAAATGTAGTTTAAAGTCCCTAAGTTATGACCGACCTAAGTTGGGATATCGGCGAGTCAGGCCCCTTACGTCTACAGGCGTATGCTGGTCCGCTACGGTAAGGGCAAATGTTCAAAATTTCAAAATTGTCAAGATTTCAAAAGAATGTTCAATTGCCCTATTATTATCATTTTTAGCATTATTTAGGTTTTATCATGTCAAATACATTCATTTTTATCATTAGTACTAGGAAAATATTACAGAGGGCGCGACCAAACCGAAATTTGAGTTTCTTTATCCCTACAGATAAATTTGCAAATAATTTGAAGATGAAAAATTGAAGGCAGACATATTGAATCTGTCATTTTGAACTTTACTATCCTGACTCAGATATATTGAATTCACTATTTAGCGTTTTATTATTCACAATGCAAAATCATCACTCGAGGCATCCAAATCTGCTACGCATAATTTTCAAAGTGAAATGGATAAAATATCTTAGTTAAGACACGTAGCCATATTGCATCCCCCATTTTGAATTTTATTATTCTAAATCCAAAATTGTAACTGGTCATTTCTGAAACTACTACACATAATTTTCAAGTGAAATTGTCATCGAAACTGAAAATATGTAGAACACATATGTTAGCCATATTACATCGGCCATTTTGAAGTTAATTTTTTGGTTATAGAATCATGTTAGGAGACTTCAAAAACCCCTACAGATGAATTTTTAAGTTATTTTGATAGAAAAAATTGACTATACATAAAGTTAATTTTAGGCGTTATTCAGCCCTCTCAAGTTGTTTTTGTCCCATTTCACTTATTCAATACATCAAACATTTAGCAAGGTTTGAAAAGCATAAAATCGCTACTTCTTATAAAAAGTAAACAAGGCAGCAGGAATTGTACACAAATTCGAAATATGCATAAATGATGTAATTCGAACAGGAGGAACAATTTCTTTTAATAGCAAATCTAACGATAATATAAATAACAAACTTGGGAAGAAAAAAAAAATTATTTTCTATATTCTACTGAATATAGAATAATTAGTGATGTATTTTCATGTCTTGTGGCTTGGAAAAGTGGTGTGGCGTGGAATTCTGAATATACAATTATATAATTATAAATTACCTGTTAACAAGTTATTGTCACGTAGTTTCCGATGTTTTCCTAGCTCTGCTGGACTTCTTCTGTTTCGTGTTTTCCATTACGTTATCGTCCGAAATTGACGAATCTCTAAGCGATTTTCGACCTCGGCCTACGTTCCGCTCCTCATTTTCTGAGCCGATCGATTCTCTGTTCGATTTTCGTCGCTGACGTTGCGGTACTTGATTCTGCGATTCCATAGCTTCCCGCAAGTGTTTTCGCTTTGCTTCCCAAAGCATTTCCTGTCTATGGACGATTTCTGGATACCTGAAAAACAAATCGATCGACAATTATGCTCCATTGGAAGACGAAAAAGGTATTTCTCTGAGAATTAAGAGTTGAATAGATCGATACAAATATTTCCGAAACGAATTTACATGCATGTGAAATCATATTTGGCTATGGAAAGAATTTTTAATACGGTGTATTGATGTTTGGATGGAAATTGAATTTTCAAGGACAAATTCAATGTTGAACTTGAAACTAAATTCTAAATTTCGGCTTCAATTTGTTGCAAAGATCAATTCGAATTTACTGACCGCTTCAAAAGCACAATGATTATAATCATACCTGTCGATAAACTCTTGACTTCGAGGAATTATGAGAGCCCATCCCTTTTTGGAATGATGTCGGGCAAGGTTCGTAAAAATTTCTGTCAATTCTTCAGATGGCAGTTTAATGAGAGATGAAATTGCTTTTCGATCGATGTATCGGGATTCCGTGAACGATAAGAGCTACAACAATAGTTGTTTTTTTTTTAAAAATACGTAAAATTATTCAGCTCATGGTCATTGTATTTTCTCCAGAGGAGTGAACGAAGATGACCAATGCTATTTGTGCTCACCAAATAGTCTCTTGCCCTACACATCAACTCTGCAGGTATACCATTATCAGACGATATACTATCTTTTGGATAGACAAGCTCGCTGTTAACGACCCAGTTTCCCTGAACGAGTACAGCAACTTGCTGAAGATATTTCAACACTGCACCAACGTCGTGACCAGTTGACAAAAGAATCCTTAGTTGAGAAAACGTCATGATCTTTGCTGTCAAAACGCAACAAATGAGGCTACATGAAATGCAGTATTGATTTAAACTACCAATTTGATCTATTATTTGTCCCTATTAAGCAATGTTCATATTTCTCAGTTCATCATCGCATTGCTATATCGGACAACTTTATCTTCCGCATCTTACCATCCTTTAGGAAAATGCGAATCTGATCGAGAAGTGGTAAGGTTCGAATATATTTCAAGGACATAGTTGAATTTGGAACAGCTGCCTTAGTAGTCTCATCCTCTCTTCGCGCAGGCGCAAGCAAAGCCAAATACTCTTGGCTTCGCAGATTTAAATTATTTACAGACTCCTCGGTCGAAGTAGAAATCATTTCCATACGAGTTAACTGTAACAAATAAGCATTCGGTTACTCGATAAAATTAGTCACTCGCGACATTATCGACTTGCTATACTAAATAATGTAGCAGTGCTATGACGTGCCTCTGCTTTCGAAGCATTAGCTGGGACATATGTCGTGTGTACCCATCGTTCATCGAGACTTTTCCGAGATTGATTTTGAAACGACTGCTCGCGCAATTTCTTCAAATATTCAGGTTCTTGTCGAGCAAAGGTTACATTAACTTGTTTAATACTTTCCTCTTCATTCTCAATTTCTGCAAAGGTATGCATTATCAAACATATATATGCCATTGAATCGTGAAACTATAAACATCGAGTAAAAAACACGCATACCATCCCCCGTCATTTTAGCTTCGTCCTTTGCACGTTTGTCACTTTTATCTAAATACGTGAATTGAGGACGCATCTGTACAATTCCTTTCAATGGGGTAATATGCAATTCTCCATCTTGAAATACTCCTATCGCGTAATTTGAAGAATCAGGTAGGGTGCGCGTAGAGTGAAGGATAGTCTTATCCATGAGATTACTAGAATCGCACAGAATTTGGAATAGTTAATCAATTGTTAAACTAAAACTAACCTTATAGTGAATTAAGCTATAGCTTTAAAATTGTTCGGAAATTTTTTTTTGTACATGAACAAAATTATAGCTGTAGCCTGACTATTCCAACAGTAAATTGCAGGCTACAAGTTTATGATTTGTTTATTTCATTGAAGTCTATAGCATTATGGAGCTACGACGTTTGACTACAAAATTATCAGTGTTTGAAGCTATTTCAAAGTCGAATATTTTGGCAGTTTTTGGAAGAACTTTGACGGATATTTATCAATGTTTGTTCATCCAGATCAGTGAAAGTCGCGAATTTCAAGGCAGGAACAGTATTTCAACGGATGATCTAGAACCTTTTACCAAGCACAGGATAAATCTATAAAATTGAGCCATGTGTACGGTACGTTTACGGTATTACGCACCTGTCAAAATTTTTTTCGTTATGTTCACTTTTGCCAGTTCCATCGACATTGATCGCGATCTGCTCCCCGGTACTACGATCATAGTTCACGTTATCTGTATCTAACAATATTTCGATTCGCACTTCCTGATTACCAGGCTTGATGCAAGTTTTGGAAAATGTCACGTTATCATAACCGTCACGAGCAGATCGTATAGGGTATTGAAAAATGAAGAGCTTCTCATTGAGAGTTTTAGAAAGGTATACAGGTATCTGTAACACAAATTTTCCGGTTAATAAAGTCAGTATTTTTTTATTGTCACTTAATGATCTGAATTGAATAACCTGAAATACTTACCTCTTTAACAACTGGATCTGATGAATCTGTCATGTTCATAAAAATTTATACTATTCTGATTCTACTAATTATTTCGTCTAATATAATTTACTGCATATATAAAATTCGGTACACTGGATCACTTTTCATCAACTTATTTCATTCAATTAGAGGTTAGTTGAAAAGATAACCTCCAAACTAGTCAGTTGTGTCGTGGTTGTGTCCATTGGTGTTCATCGACCGCGACATATGATCGATATGGTCACTACGAATCAGAACTTACACTTTCATAGGTGTATTACACGTGTATTATACGTATGATAAACGGAACTCCAGTATCGAACAAAATTACAGAGGTTATACTTTCTATATGTGATTTATGGCCGGTTTATTCACCTCTGGTTAAATGTCTGATTAGCTATCTGCGGGACAAATTTTAACTACAAGATAGCGACACTTTGGTTTTATTCACTTCATGTCATGGGTTTCGTATCCTATAGATAGAAAACCGGGCAGCGATGAGAATGAAAATATCGCAACGCCGTAATAGTACAAAAATATTGTTTTCAGCTAACTTCAGCTTATATCAATTTCGTTTATTTAGTCATTGTTTGAAGTTTTATTAATTTGTGATAGTGTGAAGAGTTTTTTTTCGGTATTTTTACGTGGATGAGGTGTATCCCTCAAATTGTGAATTTTTACATTGATATTCTAAAATGGCTGGTAAGTAAAATTGGTAAATATTATCGTTAAATTCAACAAGGAACCACACTATGAAGAGGTTATAATATTCAATTCATTGGTTACAGAGATCGAAGCGAGTAATAATGTTAAAGACAGGCGAGGGGCGAATTTTACAAAATCAGAGGTGGACACGCTAATAGACATAGTTGGAAAGTATAAATCGACAATCGAAAATAAACGAACTGATGCAACTTCATGGAAAGATAAGAGTGATGCGTGGATCCGTATTTGTGAAGAATTTAACGCGACAAGCCGCAATTATGCTCGGTCTGTAAAAACCCTCAAAGCCAAATATGAAAGCATAAAAAAGATGTTACGGAAGAAATGTGCCACACTGCGCACTGAACTATCAAAAACAGGAGGTGGAGTCCCCGAATGTAGGGGATTAGACTCCCACGAGGAAAAAGTATTATCAATGACGCAATTATGTATGATGGGCATGTCAGCAAGATTCGACAATGACAATTTAGGTAAACTATATTGCTAGAAATAATACATTTTCAACAGTACCATATGAGACAGATGCGTGATATCCGCAACACGGAGATTTTTCGGGTGTTCATATGGTACCGTTTATAGTATATGGATGCGTGCAAATAGCAACAGCCTTATATAAGCTATTCATACTCTATTAATTTCTTGATGAGAAGATTTTCAAACCACATGTTTTGTATTATTTCAGACCCAAATAACATGATACATGAGCAACAACTGGAGTATATTGAAGAAAATGGTAAGAATCACGTTAATTTATATACCTGAGAGAATCTATATCTTATATTTTATATTGTACTGTTACTTATGAATGTGATCCAATGTTTTGTTGTATGCGTGCTCGGTTATAAGACTAATAAGTAATAAATTATATTATCATAACTGTGTCAATATCTTCAATATTTGCAGATGTTTTGGAATTTTTGAAAAACAGTGGGGAAATATCTCAGCAAAATACGCTTTTAGATGAATCCCAAAATGGTCAGGAGACAAATACAAATGTACCTGTGACTAATGATACTGCAGATCCTGATACTGTAAATCCGTCAAATGCTTCAAGCAGTCATCCGAAACAGTCAGACATCAGTACACAAGGTAACTATAGTGGACAAACCATTGATATCTTACATCTATTACAAAATTGTATATTGTATGTTAGGCGCTGTACAGAAACGGACTATGCAATTTATACACAAAAAAAAAAATAAAAGAAATATAGGAACTAGGAGTCATGAAGATTTAAGTTCTTTAAAAAAAGAGGTACTACAGGCACAAAAAGACTTTCTATCAGAAGAGAAAGCGATGAAAACTAAAATTTATAAGCTGATGATGGAAAATTTGGAGATGGACCTCAAAATAAAAAAAGAGAAACTCCGAAGGTTGCAGGCGGGACAAGGTGACGAAAATGGGTAAATTTCTTATATATCACAATTGAATTGTATTAAGTTCAATAAAATCGTTTGATCATAAAAATATTGCTCATAATTACAGAGACGCAGAATATAGCAGTTACACCAGTTACAACCATTACACGGATAATTTGTAGTCCATAGTTATTTAGCCAATATTATGATTATTATTATTTTTGTTATTGAAAATATCATTACTACTACTAATACTATTATATGTACACAAGCTATAAATTATAATCAATTTTTTCTGACTGTTACGATCCGAGATTTATTCAAGGTTGTTCCTATTCCCACGATCTACAACAGGTAATTAAAGCGACTCGACTCGAAGAAGTTAGAATAGGGATCTCGCGTAAAAAGGTCAGGGAGAGAGTGTCAAGCGTATGACTATCGGAGGTGACGGTCAGGCGATGACTGACTTTGCGGTCCCATCGGTTAGCCCTCGATGGACCGCGTAATAATCTTACTATCCGCAAAAGGAGCCCTTTTGCGCTGGCCGCGGAGCGCCCGCTGGCAGCTCCGCGGTCGACGGATTCCGCTGTCTCGGCGGAATCCCATCCTTGGTTCTAACGGTCGTTCCCAACGAACGTTTCCAACGGACTTTCTCATAACTCTGATTTCAGATCCGCGGGATCTGTTGATAATAACCGAAACGTCGGAACGACGGACGGAGTCCGTTCGTTACACTGACGAATATTAAATATACATGAATCTTCATTTGTAGTTTCGATTTTTATTTCAATGATGTAACCTGGAATTAATAAATGAAAATGTAAATACCACAACTTAATATTTCATTACTTTTGATAACATAGATCTGAAGTATTCACCTTGAAAAATAATCATCAATGAGAGCTTGTCTAGTGGCGTTATCTCTCAATGGCCCTGGTTCATTGGGACCAAGATCAGCATTAATATCGAAACCATAATCTATATTATTGTCCAATATTGGTGGCTCTTCCTCTTGTTGGTCTCTTGCCCAATTGTGTAAAACGGCTGTTGCTATAATGATGTCTTGAATTGTTTCAAGTTTTACTCTCATCCCAATACTTAAGACAGGAAATCGACGTTTCCAAACTCCGAAGAATCGTTCGATGATATTTCGCGTACGTATATGCTTGTCGTTATAACATTCCTCTGCTGGTATTCTCGGGTTTCTTACTGGAGTAAGAAGATAGTTTCTTAAGGGGTATCCGCTGTCACCAAGTAATACCCCTGAATCGTATTGATTTAGTTCCATTCGATTATGCAAGTTGCTGTGCGTAAAAATTGTTGCATCATGTACAGACCCAGGCCACCGAGCAACAATATCAGTAGCCTTCAACTCGTGATTACACACAACTTGCACATTGATGGAGAAGTATCCTTTTCTATTTCTAAATACTTCAGCATTCTCTCCACCTAGAATTATGAAAAAATCGAAATGACCATAGACAAGAAAAATGTGTTTGTCGAAAATTCTAAAAGATTCATTCAACCGCAATCGCTTTTAATGATGTTGATACATTTCTAATATTTCTTACGATTTTCACAATGTAAATCATGATGCTTTTGAAGAATTGCAATCAAGAGACAACCAGCGAGTTCACAAAATACGAGATTTATAATACATATCAGGGTGATTGGAAAATTCTCATCGCAATTTTCAACAAAAAGCAGAAAGAAAACAAAGTTAAATATCTATCTACGAAAAATATCTATTTTTTTTAATCACTTTAATACATATATTTGTATACATTTACTCACCAGGTGATTGTATTCTGATGTGTGTACCATCAACACAACCAATAACTCGCGGGAATCTATGCATTCTGTAGAATCCCTGTTGAGTAGCTTGAATCTCTTCCTGATTCCTTGGCATGAAAATTGTTGCTGGTCGCAGCGAAGCTATAGCCATTGACACTTTTTTAACAATGTTGGAAGCCGTAGCAATACATACACCAGAGAAGTCACCAAGTACCCGCAAAAAACTACCCGTAGCATAGAATCTCAGCGTCAATAGGAGCTGCTGTATTGGTGAGAGAGCCCTATTTCTGAAATTGAAAACTTTGTTATGCATCGATAATGTAATTTAATCAATATTAAGTTTCATGCAATTATGAATATTATATTGACACAATTGCAGAACTCATTATTCAGAGCATCCTGCTCGTCTGGTGCCTCGTGTGAGAATTGAAATTTCAACAGATTGTTCACGCGAAGGGTTGAATTGATTGTAAATTTCACTTACTGATTCCATATAATTAGTAACTGATTTTCGATTCTTGCTAATAATAGCATGATAGTTTGTTTCTTCAAGCGAAATCGAGCAACGAAATCGAAATCATCCCATATTTCGAAATGTAACGGTTTATGTCTCATAGTATAAGGTCTTCGAACATTTGGTTCTTCATCTTCCTCATCGGTTTCAGAGAATATATCTATATCGAACACATGATCCAACACCATCGCGTTCATTTTTCCGTCACTCAACACTCCGTTTATTTTTCGTAGAAATGTAGATTCTTCTTTCTCTGGTACGCTGGTTTTACTATAGGTGTTGTATTGCAGAGCAGAAAGTTAGGTTACTGTGACCATCTATCGTTGTTCTTCTTATGCTAAAATTTGTGGGATAAATTATAAGAATCGGGCGGTAATTACAGAATCTTGAGAAAAGGGACAAGTAACTTAACAGACTCACAGTTTAAAGCATCTAACATTTATTTAATGCATCTATACACCTCTTGCGCTTTTGCAATTCCTTCTTTTCTGGAGTAGCCAGCCTCGGTTCATTGTTTCCGTCACTAGCGCCACGACTTATCCATAGGATAAATCACTTATCCACTGGTCGAAGTGATGGATAACTTTAACCGCTAGATATCTAGCAGATAGCTCGTAACTGGAGGTGAATAAAACCAAATTGCAGTTAACCATCAGTTTATCCTCCAGATAAAGTTATCCGAGACTTAACCAGAGGTGAATAAACCGGCCATTAAGGCGATACTGCATGCTTTTAACCACTGAACTCTATACATATACGTATAATACTCTATACATATACGTATAACTCTATACGTATGTATAGAGTTCAGTGCTTTTAACATACGTGTAATGACGTGTATTACACGTATATACATGAGTGTCAACTGCCTATGAAAGTTGTAATTAGATCCCTGACCACTAGGAACCGCTATTCGGGTTTGTTACATAGGGTGTAGTAGAACACTTGAAAGTCGACTGTTTACACGACGGGAATCGTTTCGTGGTGCTTTCTATTCGCGACCACCGAAGTCGACTCTAGTCGACTCGAAGTCGACTCCATTTGCCAATGGAAAGCACTGGCACGAACTATCCAGCTCCACGCTTGAGCAGAGTTGGGTAAAGTCGACTGTAGTCGACTTTGATTGCAAATGGAAAACACCGTAACCTGTCGAAACCACCTCAGTATACATGGCAAACTACTGCAACCAATTTGAAAATAAATGTACCCAATAATTTGGAAATCATTTGGACAAATTTGGAAAATCATTCACGTAGTTTGGAAAAGAATGGATAATGAATAATCAATGAAAATTTATTAAACGTATAGTTAGCAAACAAGTTGACCGATTTCATTTTGTTTTCTTCAGATCGATGCTAAATGATTTGGAAAATCGATTTCTGAGTATTTCAAAATCTGGAAAATAATTTTTAAGTATTTATTTACAAAATAATAATAAAGCGCCGCCCGCCCTCTGGCGGGCTGCGCTACCCTCCGCCATGACAGTTTCGTCTTTCTGCGTCTTTCGTGGTTGTTGGGAGATTAATAAAAGGGCCCTGCTAATGAAAAAATATCGAACTATATCAATGAAATTCATTTTAATATTTCAAGTCTCGAAAGGGGAAAAAATTTACTTTATAAGAAGCCTTTGAGAAGCAAAACGTCGGAGAAATTTTATTCATGACGTTGACTAATTACATTACACACGGGCTTGAACAACCAGCATGGGTACACAAAAGTACGGCCACGAATTATTTCACCTTTCCAGAAGTCCTCGGCACAATTGTTCTATATATTGTTTCGGGCTTGATTCTTGTCTATTTCGCCCTGCATGAGGCAAAGATCTGCTCCGAAATGAAGATGATACAGGTTGATGTAGTGCAACGTGAATACTTCAACGTGTGGCATCCAAGGCTGACCTTTCTAGTTCATGAGCAAAACTTCAAGTAAGAATGTACATTCTTCAAATGAAGAATATTTTTATCAGCTGAATCTTACTACTCCAAAATTATTAATCACACGAAAGACGCAGAAAAACGAAACTGTCATGGCGGAGGGCAGCGCAGCCCGACAGAGGGCGGGCGGCGGGAGGGGGGACGGCGCTTTATTATTATTTTGTAAATAAATACTTAAAAATTATTTTCCAAATTTTGAAATACTTGGAAATTGATTTTCCAAATAATTTAGCATCGATCTGAAGGAAAAAAAATGAAATCGGTCAACTTGTTTGCTAACTATACATTTAATAAATTTTCATTGATTATTCATTATCCATTCTTTTCCAAACTACGTGAATAATTTTCCAAATTTGTCCAAATGATTTCCAAATTATTGGGTACATTTATTTTCAAATTGGTTGCAGTAGTTTGCCAAGTATACTGAGGTGTGGAAACCCGAATGAAGTCGACCATAGTCGACTTCGTGCGTGAATGCAAAAATCCACATATTGCGTGCGAGCGCAGCGCAGCCAACTTATCAACAGGTCCCAGCATTAATGAACCCGTATGTACATCCAAAAGTAGCCAAGCGACGCTATTGTACTATCATTTCTAAATTTCTTGTATATATATATATCTTATCGAATTTTTGGTCTCAAAAGAGCCCTATTTACTGAACAAAATTCCCCCGTTGGGGGAAATTTCTTTAGCCCAGTTTAAAAAAGTGTTGGTGGCCATTTGAAATTTTTATTTAAGTAACGCGCAAAAAACTTTTCTTTGTTGAAAATGCTATAACTTTTAAACTGTTTGTGATAAAAATTTTATATATGTAGGGCATGAAATTCTTTAAAAACTTATTCCGAAGCTGATTTCTTAGAGAACTTTATGCCCTCAAGAATATGCCTGGATGAAACTCTTATCTCTAACGGTTCAAAAGGTATAGCATTTGATTATAAGAAAATGTCTGGCGTGTGATTTAAATGGAAAATTTCAAATGGCTACCGACACCCTTTGAAATTGTGATAAAAATGATCATAATACAAATGAAAATGTTGATCATTATGATATCGTGATGCCAAACTTATAAACGAGTATTTACTGATCATTAATGTGCAATATTCATAAAATTTGAATAAAGAATAAGTTCTTATTTGGAAATTATGTTCAGTTTTTCAAATTCTGACTTAAAAATAAATGAGAAATTGTCGATATTACGATGTAATTGAAAAAACTAAAAATGACCATTGTATACGACTTTGTAGCACTTAATATGCGTATGCTCAAATTTTCATTTAGTTGAAGTTATTTTCATAAATTAATTACATTCATATTTTTTTTAAAATAAAAATTCCTACAGTCGAAATAAATAATTAATTCAAAAACAACATCTCCATAAATATTTCTTTAATTTAATCATTATCTACCTCAGAATGGATTTAATAGCGGGTTCTAGTCCAAAGTCGCGAAAATTAACGCAATTTCAGAATTTTTTTAAGCGAACGTCATTCTTTCTTGAAAAATCTTTTTGTGCCACCTATTAGCATATATTTGAAAAATTGTACAAAATTTTTTTAGCAGTATTAATGAAAAGTGGCGGTTCCTCACTGAAGAAAGACGTGCGCAGTGATAGTCCATGCGCGCGGCGCACTCTACGCCGTAGAGTCTGCAGCGCTGCCAAATGATCTGAAACGAAAAAACCAAAAATATTCCTAAGCTCGTTGAAATTCGAGAGGCCTTATGAATTTCCGATTTTTATAAAACCCTTGAACAAAAAATGGCAATCATTTGAGAAAAAAAAAACAGTTTTTACTTCTTTTTGCTTTAACGTGGAAAAAAACAATAAAAAATGTTTTTGAAAAACAAACGGCTTCTGACGGCTCGCGAAATTGAATAATCGTTCATTCGAACCATAAATTTTCGAAATCAGATCAGTCGTTGAAGCGAAATCGTGCAGCGCGAAAAAAATGGTGTTTTGTGAAAAACGCGTTTAAAGTTTGACGATGAAGAAATCGTATGTCATATTTGTTTTTTAACACTGACGTCTAATCGGCTATTCCATTTCCAGCGCCCTAATGATGAAAATAGAGCAAAAAAATTTTTTTTTGTCGATTTTGACTAGAAACTGCCTTCAAATGATTTTTAACTCTCCCCATTTTTGTACGGAAACTCTCACTTCATATTTTTGTACAGCGTACTATAGTTTTTCAGGCCTGTGCTATACTTTTCACGGCCCTGGCCACATAATTTTGTATTCAAAGTCTGAATACAAAACATTGTTGCTGCACGGGAAGCAGCATAAGCAGTCAGTAATTTTCTACATCACGTCGCGAATGCTACGCGTAACATAGTCAACCCGTCGCGAACTATCATTTACTACTCATTTGTCCCTGCTGCCATCTCCGGAAAGCACGGATGTTCGATACAACTAGATATCACTTTCGAGCTTCGAGAATTAGTTTCGCAACTGTATCCACCGTGTCGCGACGCTGGTGTGCTGGACGGCGGGTACATACAGCTGAAAGTTCATGCGATTGCCAAACGTCATACGTTTCGTACGTTTCGCATGTCAGAGTGACAGAATCAGATCTAATGATCGTCTTTTCTTAGCTGATTCGGCTAATTCTAAAGATACGATTAAAATGTTGTATTTTTCGTGGTTTGGAACAAACGATGCGATTGTTCATTAATGATTCTGAACGTCGAACTGTTTATCTCAGCATCGCACCGTGTGCAGGTGACCGTCTTCGCGTTATCCGTCGGTGTAATAAACACTGCAACGTCTCGTAATATTATAGCTGCTCTCGAGGAGAATGTGGGAAAGAGTAAAAAAATAAAAGTGAGAAAGTAACAAAAACAAGGTGATACAGAAATAAATACGCCGCGCTATCATCGCTCGCATCGTTGAATAAGGAAAACACAGTGGAACACCCATCTACGCACTGTTAAGATTTTTTTTCAACTCTCTCACACGAGGTCGTCTTAAAAATCTACCAAATGCGATGGAAGACTACAAGTTCCTATTTAAGGTTGTACTAGTGGGCAATGCCGGAGTAGGCAAGACTTGTTTGGTACGACGATTCACCCAGGTTAGTCGATTTTCTCTATTACCGATTCATCCGCCTACAAAACCGAACGAAACAGTTGACTGCTGCATATTCAAAAATATGCTCCACGTCAGATTTCCAACATTCTTTTGTTTTTCCCTCGCTACCACTGTATCTTATATTCTCTTCTTGTCAATTTCTCATTCATCTCTTCGCTCTTTCATTCCTCTCATTCTGATCTTCTCGTTTCTATAATTAGGTATATCATTTTTGCGCATTTTTTCTTTTCTTATCCTATTATCGTTCTTTCCTCGTTCTATTTTACTCCCTTTTCAACTTATTTTTTCACTGTCATTTTTCTCTAAAACCTGCGTAGGATTAGCACGCGCCAAGTTGGAGCCGTCGTCATTTTCTTTCACAATTCACAAGAAGTTAGATAAATTGTGCTAATATGTAATGTAAACAAAATCATCTTCTTCGGATCGCGATGCAGAGAAGATATTTCCAAAAATGGATTTATCAATAAAAACAAAAATATCTAACGTAAAATGTGGAAACATGTTTTTTAATTGCAAGTCTTGTACTCATCCAACGTATCGCGATATATTGTTTGGATCTGAAAAATGTATTTTACTTGTAAGATTATTTCAAGTTTGAGATTTGATTATTTTCGCTTAACTCAATCGCGCGCAACGATGACACGAGCTTATGACATAGCGTGGCCCATTTTGAGCACAGTGCAACGTATTCTCCACGATTTACCAAGTTAATATTGATAGTTCCAATTTTACTCAGATTTCTGATTGGCTCGTACGTATCGAGCAGAGAAATGCCACTGTCCAGGTAGTCTGTGTCCAATTAGCATAATATATGTTAGTATATAAAACAAAAATTTTTGCGATATTTTAATAGAATTTTTTTCAATTCGATATGTACAAGTTAAAGGGAACAAAATGCGTCAGCAATATTGTTATACATATCCGAAGTACCGATAAGCGTGCAAAAGAAACATTTTGATCGATGTTGTCATTTACTTTTTTAACTTTTATATAACTTAGGAAATAATTGTACCTATCTTCAAACTAACTAACTTATAAATTCAGCGAAGCGTAACCACTTTCATTATGGCATATCTCGTTATTTGGGGCAATTAGCGATATTGCAAGGATCCTATTTAATTTTTAATTACAAAAACTGACAGTGAAATTTTGTACAAAATTATAGCATTTAAAAGTTTCCTTCGAGTCGTGAAATATTTTTCAAAATGTCTTGAGATTATTAGTTGATTGTAATGTATAGTCAATTTAATTATTCTATTGTTACTCATTTACAATATCTAGAGGGTAATTATTGTGAATTATTCATTAGCGAAGTAAACGAGCAATTTGTTTACTCGAAGATTCTTGTATTAAATTAAATTGTTAGCCAGATGAATCTTGAATAATGTTATGATTATTTCAACTACAACTATATTCAAATATTCAGATATTCAAAATATTACGTTATGAATACTTTGACCTACAATGGCTTATCGTATACCCGCATTATTCATACGATAAGAACTAGTTGGTAAGAAAATGAAATTTTTTATAAATAATTTTTATCACGTGCAATAATGTTATCTGCAAGAAAAAAAATACATAAAGACAAGAAATTGTAACTGTTATGCAAACGTGATCATAGTCTTCCTGTTGACACAATATTATCAACTTTCACTCCACGAATGTCCAAGTTGTACTACATGTAATCGTCACGGACATAATGTAGTTTTAAGCTACAATTCTAGTTTTCTCTGTTGTGTTTCCATATATTTTTCTCACGACAAGGTCAAATCATTGTATCTGATCTAACAAACGTTTCTTTTTGAATTTTCGTTTTTATTTTATTCTTATAGGGTCTATTTCCTCCTGGTCAAGGGGCGACGATCGGCGTTGATTTCATGATCAAAACTGTGGAAGTAGAAAATGAAAAAGTAAAGGTCAGTGGAATGCAGAAAATCATATGATTGCTTAACATGAGTTAGTTACTAGTTAATTATTTTTATGAGCGTTTAGAAATTGTGCATTTGCATTTAAATCCAGTTATTTATAATTATCTATCTTCCAAACATTTGATTCCAGTTGCAAATTTGGGATACTGCTGGTCAGGAAAGATTTCGATCCATTACGCAGAGCTATTACAGATCAGCCCACGCTTTAATTTTAGTGTATGATATATCGTGTCAACCCACCTTCGATTGTCTTCCTGACTGGTTGAGAGAAATTGAGGAATATGCCAGTAACAAAGTGCTCAGAATATTAGTTGGTGAGTCATTCAATTTTCACCAATATGAGGTCACGTCAAAGCTTTGTCCATGATTATTACTTAAGGAAAGTTGAAGCAACTATAATTGAGACAAACACCAAACATTGAAGATAAAATTCCCAAACGTTTGCAGCCTCATTCCTATTAGAGGCTTGAATCTGTATATTCTTTGGCACTCTGCACGACCTTCTTATTCAGAATAGATAAAAGAATATGTTTGTATGTTTATAATTGATGATCACAGTACACGCAATGTGAAAGGATGCGGAATTTAAGCGTGTACAATTAATGCAACCTCCTTCCTGGTATTGGCAGCTAAAATATAGTAAAAAAATACGTAGTTTTCTGTATTGTATCGAATTCCAGAAGAGAAAACTCTATGAATATAAAAATATTCATATGACTCGTTAGTACAGAGATAATCATCGTTCGATGATGAACTAAGTTTTGTTAGTGGTAATAAATCAACTAGCAAACTGATTTTCACTCAGTAATTGTCTTGCTTAAAAAGAACAATGAAATCACCGCCACGATGCTGGGATAAAAATTGTATCTAAACGGAGGATATAAAAATCTAGAGTAATTGAAATCCATTCAATGGCATCAATGGTTGTTTGTCTCTATTGTAAGCTTTTCCTATCAAAATTTTCTAAATCATCTATTAAATGATACACTCTATTTATACATTCTGTATAAATTATACAATGTTCCTGAATATAGTGGTATTAACTGTTGAAAATTTCATCCAGAAACATTGAAAATTTGATCAACCCTTTACCAGGTGATCGTGTAAATAATTAACTGGAAAATCAACGTGACTTTGAAATTTATTAGAAATATTTTTTCTACCATGTTTTTAATCGACCTAGTTTTGCCGTTACATCTTCATTCGTTACTACTTATTGCATATGCGTATTAACAAAAGTACTCTTTCCATCAGAAAATAAATTATGCGAAAAGTGTGAAACTTTTTGTATCCATACCCTGCTACTCCGCAATCTGCTAATTGTCAAACACACTTCTAACACGAAAAATACGTTAGCGTCCTATTATGATACCTTGTCTGGTAATTTTGTTTATTCATTAGATATGTTGAAATGCAAAACTACGAAATTTCCTTGATAATAGTAGTTTCACTGTATATGAGTTACGATGCTTACCTGACCCACGTTGGGGATTGTTGATCCGCTAGGTGAAACTATAATGACGTAACCGTTAATCACATACTGACGCAACGTGCAAATCATTATGACTAATTGCAGCATGTCTGGATCTAGATGAATGGCGCACTCGACTAATTACCTTATGTTTATTGTTCGATGCGTTTTCTACGACTATCAGAAAACCGATTTCGTAGACGTGGAAATAAAATGAACAGCTTATATATTTAATTTATCTTTCAATCAATTGGATGACCGTGACATAATGTTCGTATTCAAATGTCTAAACGATTTCGGAGACAAAACTAGTCGTTCTTTTGTGCAGGTATCATGTACCATAACGACGCGTAATAATTCTCGATAACATTTTACCAAGGTTTAAAACAAAGAATAATTTAGTTTCTTCAACGCTTCACGGCTTTACGATCAAGAACAGGATATGTTCCACTTGACGCAAAAATCCGTGCGCCAAGCTAAGCGGTAACCTGGGCTTATGTGAGCCATGACATGGTCTAAGATTTAAACTTACAGCGATTTCATTGAAAAATCATTTTTTAACGTTGAGTTAGGAAATAGACACAAAATCCATTTATTTAAAAAATTTCCCATACTTCGTTCCATTGAAAAAGATTTGTTTTTTCCACGTGTAATCATCGGCACGACATGTTTTTGATGTGAAAAAATGAATGATCTTGTATCAAAATGGAAAGCTTTTTTCAGGAAATAAAATCGATCGAGAAGATAGAGAAATACCCACGCACGTTGGCGAAGATTTTGCGCAAAGACACAGTATGTACTTCTTAGAGACGTCCGCTAAGGAAGCGGAGAACGTGGAGAGGCTGTTCATGGAAATAGCTGCGGAGCTCATGGAGGTAATTGCATTTTTTTTAAATTAATTATAAAATTCTGTAGTTGCATATTTATTTGAATTTACAAATAAATACAACAGCCTGAAAATGTTATTCAATACTTTTTCTATTTACGTTTCAGCAAGCACGCAGCAAGGAGTTACCGAGGTATGAAACGAACGTGACGTCGATCAATGGAAAAACAACTTCGATCGGCGACTCTAGCAGCTGTGGCTGCAGTCGTTTATCTTAATTGTTATTCATTGCACATATTTTTTACACAAATTCAATGAAACCACGATATTTCGTGATGTTGAAGAGACTAAAAAATCAATACTTCATGCTTTCAAAAAAGAAAAAGACTCGAAGTTAGCACGTTGAGTAAGGAAACAAACGATACTGGTGAAGGTATCGACGTTGTTTCACTGACGCGAGCATTTCGTTCTATTATTATTTTTTATTTGACACTACTTAGAAGTGTTTTTACCGGGAACTACGTTTCAAACAGAAATGGCAATGAAAATATCGAATTCGTAGAGATTGCTTTCGTTATTTTTATGCCAAAACGGCCGATACGATGCCAAAATTCAAGAAACGGAAACAATATATTTTTATGCTAGCTTGTTAAATTCTCGATTGCTACCGGTTTATAATTTGCTTTATCAAGAGAAAAAACTCGATGTGTAAATATCCTTCTTATTAATACTTTGTTACATTTGATAAATGGTTAATCACAGTTACTCGTTTACGTTTTCAGGTGAGATTTTCATACATTTATAACCGTTTGTTCATTTTTATTCTTGATGGTCTACTTGTATATTTATTATTATTATTATTATTATTATTATTATTATTATTATTATTATTATTATTATCATCATCATCGTATTATCATTATCGATATTATTATAAATAGTTTTCTTATCATTATACCGAGTATTGAATTTTATCAATTTCTCAGTCTAGTCTATGTATTTATGCTTATGTAAATGTACAACTGTATCAGGTGAATCGGAACTATCACTCTGTTTATTGTAGAAATAACTGTCGAGATTACTTTACTGTAACGTCCATCCTCATTAGACAGAAAAATGTTGTGAAATTCATCAAAGAAAACATCGACTATAGCTTGCTATTTTTTGTACAATTTTGAAAAACGAATTTTGTTATGGTGTTGTCTTCGATAGATGTAAAAGCGTTATGTACTATCGTTTTGCATCTGCCGCAGACGCATCTTGGGAGACTTCAAAACGAAAGGGTCGAAGGACAGTTGAAGTAATATTTAAAATCTTAGACATCAAATTTTATATTTCTTCTCACAATTCATAGAAATGCATTCATACGAGCGTCTTATCCTCTACGGTATGATTATATTATATCCATTCGAATAGTTAATTAACGAATTAATATAATTAGCCTATATTTGTGAACGCGCATCTTTCCAAAAGCATTTTGAACCTTATACTAATGCATCAGATTTTTTTTTGTAGCTATTGTTTTTTTTTTTTTACATTAAAGCGTTGTCTTTTATTTAAAAAATCGCACCGTCTTTTCAGATTGACGATAAAACTTTCATTGAATTCGATCGAATAGTTTCTTTTTGGACGTTCTCATGAATATTTCTTGTTTTAAGAATATATGACATGTTATTTTATATTTTTTTAATACGCTTTTACGATGATTTTATCAGTCGATGATGCAATTGCTAGTTCAGATTCACTGTGCACATATATTTTGAAGTGGTTAAAGTGTATTTGATATGGGTGCGTATATTAATAGGTTTTGATAAGTTCTGTGCATCTATTAGGTGTCAAGAAATGTATTTAATTCGTGGACAAGATATCTTGCTTGATCGCTTGATGAAAATGTCAATAATCTGGAACTATTAATTTGAATTAGGATCATTTAAAAAGGAAGTATGAAATTATGAAGCGAGGAAAACCGGTTCAGTAATTTTTTTATTATAATACTGTAAAGGCAGCAACTTTATTGTATTGCTAATGTATCTGAGGGCATGTTTGACATATTGCAAGATTTATCGAAGCTTTGCGAACATTTTTCCCTGAAATGATTGTTATAAAAATGGTTTTATATCTTTCATTGGCATTCTATAGATGTATTTAGTAAAAAATACTGGTAATTCACTACGTAAGCTGCACGACGTAAAATTACAAATACCTTGCGAAAAAATTCGTCAGAGTTCGTTAGATGTTGACTCTTATTATTTGTTTATCCGTCGAATCGACCAGAATTTCTAATATGATGTGCAATAGTTAATTAACGCTGAATTTTCACAATATTTTAATTCGGCCGAAATTCCAATCTCATTCGTTGGTGCAATTGTTAAAAAAATATAATGGAGTCAAACATTTCTTCTCCCAGTACTTAGAGAAGAGTGTGAAAATTGATCTATGTTCAAACAATATGTTTCAATGGTTGAAATCAGAGCTTTAAACCGAATAGAATATTTACTTAAGTTGGGACTCTCGATGACTCAGTCGTTTGGGTCCAAAAATTAAGTCTGATGGTTAATTATTCCAACTAGCTCTTTGGCATCTTGGACGGCTCGTCGTATTTTGTCATGAAAAAATTGTCACCCAGCCATGAAGTGATGATTATTACTCGTTGACATAATACCATGAACGATTAATAAGTTCTACGATTTCCTGATTTTTCAATGTGTCGATACTTAATTAGTTATTATCAAAAAATATATGAAACCTTTCTAGTCTTAATATTAACACCAATAATGTTCAATATTAACACCAATATCACTAATTAGCAGCAAAAATTTAATGATATCACGCAAACCTGCAAGGTGCCAAACGCTCGTTACAATGAATGAAATGAACAAGACTTTATTTTTTGACTTAAATAACGACGATTGTCCAGATACACGAATCGATCGAATGCTCTTCTTGTCAGGCACAGAATATTCACGATGTTCGCTTCCATTCAGTGCGGAGTCGAATAATCATATAATAATCTTCCAGATGAAAGAAAATTTGTTTCACAAAATGAAAATGTTCGATCATCAGTATCAATTCAGTCTCACTTCTGATGAAACAAACTGATGTTTCGTAGAATAATACCTCGATAGAAGCATACACCATCTACAAATTGTTCGAGCGAAGTGAGAAAAAAAGTAATCGAAAATTTATTACTTTCAAGTTGGGCTACTTATTTGTTGTGTCACTTAAGATGATTTCAGGGCATTTGTCCTAAATATAGTAATTAAAAAGGTGCAATCTTAGACTACCATACGAACATATCATTTCGCTCGTCGATAATATAGTCTGTCGACCTATTTTAATTAATAAAAGAAACATGTAACAGTTAAGTACGATGAAATTTCATGGTAGCTAGCAAGTAAAATGTTCGTAATAAAAAAACTGTTAGGATCCAGTGGAGTTCTGAAAAAAGATCTTGATATTTGGCAAATGCTATTCGTGCGTATGAATTCATAGATATTTAGCTCGTCGGTTGCTGATAACAGAATAAAAACAAGATAACAGAATAAAAAATAGTATTTAGACTGAGTACTTAAGTATCACATGTAATGCTGATCCGATTAAATTATGTAGAAATCGAAATCAAAACTGAACGCAACGAATTGGAAACTAATTTCATTCATCACTATACTGTACAAATGTTGTCTGCGTATTCCACAAAAATTACATCACAATTTCTGCTTGCAATATTTATTGAAAAGAAAACAATGTTTAACATTAAAATTCATTGTAATTTATTATGATAGTGCAAAAAAAAATAATACTAGACTTTTGTCACGGATTCGGCTTTCTTTATTTCTCAACATCAATAAAATACGTTCGTATTGCTCGTCAACTAAAACTCCACTGTACAGATCGTTGTATCTTTCGATAGGCATACGAGACCTTGTTCAAAGGAACAAACACCATAGTTATTAATTATTAATTAACGAGCTTTCTGACGAACCTTTTATTGATCTATACTTCAATATCTGTTTCGTACCAATGTTAATTGTTCCCATCCATCTTCTTACGTATAATCACTGGAGCTTATTGTTCTGGCTGGAACTGCTACGGAATCGATAAACAATTTTCAAGTCCCATTATAAACGACAATGCTAATGTATATAAAAAAAATTTATCTTCCAACAAATTATCTCCAACTTGAGCTATACATTTATATCTACTTTGCCAGAACTAGAGAGACGTATTAAACCGAACAGTCCGCTTTATAAATTTCAAGACTACAAAAAGAAGTATTACACTACGAATGCAAATCACTGCAAGATATCTATTTTAAGAGCAGCTAAGAGAGTAAATAGTCGTGTACAGAAATCAAACACAGAAATCCGTTTTGCTATTTGTTTTTCACATCCACATTCATTCCAATAACAATACACGTTGTTGAGAAAAATGTATTCGATACACGTGCGAATTTTCCCAAGACGTTAGGGATCTTGGAGAAAATTTTGCAAACGAGTTTGTTGAAGAGATAGATCGAAAAGACGTTGACGTAATTCTGGATCATGAACTTGTTTGCTGACTGAACTTTCTCCGCAGTTACTGATGTACATCCCAGATTTACCCTCGATGGCATCGCTCACTGCTGCGTAAACTATTGGAACAGCTCCATTCGTCGGATTCTGTATTGTGAAACCAAATGATACGTTAATTTCCAGTCTTAGAAATAAAACGATCATCAAATAATTGTCTGTACCTTTAAAATAACGCGTGTGATGAATCGTCCACAAAATCTTTGTATGTGCAATTGATTGAGCAAATCTGTATCCACTATCCCGGGATGCACGACAAAAGTTTCGACGTGGTAGTGATGTCTAGCGACTAATTCTTGAAGTGATCTTGAAAATATAACTTGTGCCAATTTGCTCTGTCCATAGGCTACCGCTCTGTAGTAGTCTTTTCTGCCAAACAAGCAGTATTATTTTTGAGTATGATCAAGCATTATTCCATGGAGATGTTGCATCAATTTTTCCCAAAGATAACGACAGTATACAAATTTAACTTTCTCTGAATTCCCCTAACGATCATAATCTTTACCAGCTTCAAACATCTCATTTAATCAATCTCAAAAAGACCCCTTTGTCGAGAATAAAAGCAGAAGTTGTCGAATTTCTACTGACTATCGTATTTTCACGTTTCTTACTGATCAAAATTTAATATGATCCCACTTTACAGTAAAATTTGACATCGAAATGAGGAGCAATGTTCCTCTTTCAACAAATGAATTGTATGTACACATTCGGAATTCTATTTCTTTTCATTTAAAAAAAATAAAAATTAAATTAACGAGTGAAATTTAATTTTGGGTATTTGATAAGGCATAGTGATGCTAGTATATATGATTTGTCATAATTATGATATTAACTTCACCAAAAATTGGAACACCCCGAGGAAAAATGATTATATATAATTATACAGGGTATTTCATCTCACATTGATCTTTCCAGCCAATTATGCGGAACCGTTGCCAGGTAGAGGAAAAAATGCAAACAAAAGTTGTAGGATTTTAGATAAAAATGGTTCAGACCAAACTGACTTGTTTTCACGAGGAATGTAATTCCGTCGTAAAAAATATGGGTTTCCATTTAAAAATACAAAGTTGACCTTGATTTGACCTTAAAGCCATCGACCAAGGTCAACCAAAACTGCAGAATGTTGTTTCCCCTTCTAGTTTATACAACTTTTGTTTGAATGTTTCGACTCCAACTGGCAATGGTTCCGCGATAATCGCCTGGAAAGACCAACATGGAACACCCTGTATAAAAAGAATTATCCTAATTATTCATAATTTATAGAGAATTGTACATGTAGAATTATAAATATCTCTGTATAATTATGATTTATATAATTTTTTTTACAATTTTGTATAGAATTTCATATAACTGTGACGAGTTTTTTCACTGCCCGTAAAATTTACATCTTCAAATTTGTACCGTCGAGGATAATTTCAATTGCCTGTTAGCTGATGTTCGTAACTTTATGAAACAGTTCTTGCTCGTCTACCCTGGACAATTCTATGTCGGGTATCGTTTACCGGTAACCGACGGTATATTTGATATTTCAACGCAGGTAACTGATACTCACTCATGATAGAACGTAGGTAAGCGATACAAATACGCAATGCATACTTATATTTCGTTCATCTAACGCTAAAACCTAATGCGATGATGAAGAGAACGAACGACGAGTCGGCGGTGACGTAACTAGGCACGTAAAAAGATATTCAAATGGAGTATTAAGTGATAGATGAAATAATTCCATCATCCAACGAAGCGTCCGAGAAAAAAAGATAACGTAGAATTATATATGATTACATTGAGAAAAAATGCCCGGATATAATTATATATAAAAGAGCAAATACATTTATAAAATTATATAGAACTATATATAATTCTACATAATTATGTATAAACTTGATACAATTAATCTTTTCTTTTCTCGCGCGTACACTAATTCCGTAAGGTATTAGTCACTCACTTGTTATTGATATCTTCGAAATTTATCCTTCCTGGTAAATGTAAGCACGAAGATACATTAACGATTCTCGAACAGCTTCCAAGACGACCAGCAGCGATCAGCGATGGCATAAGCAGCGACGTGAATAAAAAATGTGACAAGTAATTCACAGCCCATTGCTCTTCGAATCCATCTACGGTCTCGGCATACGGCGTGAACATGATCCCAGCTAGGTAGTCGGAAAAAAAATATTATATATAATTGGGTAAAATTATATTTAAAAAAATTGGCCCGGTATAATTATACATAATTTGTATATAATTATATCGGGCCAATTTTTCATATATAATTATATACAGGGTGCGCACTAAAAACAGACCACCTGAATAACAAGTCACCCTTCATATATAGTCAAAAATGTTTTAGACAACAGTTTTTTGGTACCAAGTGACGTATAATCTGATGTCAACAGTTATTTTTGAAGGTGGAGGCATGAGGGAAATTTCCACGTCATCGCCATTTTTTAAAAATAAAGTGATATCTTTTACCATTTATATTGTATTAGAGCGTTTAAAGATGCGTCCGACGACTTATTATATCGAGGGCATAGGTTACCATTTTGAACGCTTGTAAGACTTGTAAAGTTAAGTTGATTGACATTCAATGTTTGTTCACATTCTGCGCTGTACGTCCCAATTTATTAGCCGACCTTCAACGACCTTGAATACCCTCAACATAAGGGTCGTTGGACGCGTCTTTGAACGCTCTAATAAAAAATGCACGGTAAAAGATATCCCCTATGACAAAATGGCAATGACCTTGAAATATCCTTCGTGCCTCCACCTACAAAAAACTGTTGTCATCAGATTATACGCCGTTCGATACCGAAAAACTTTGTCTGAAACATTTTTCTCTATCTATAAAGGTCGACTTGTTATTCAGGTGGCCTGTTTCTAGTGCCCCACCCGGTATAATCTTTTTTTGTCAGACAGTGTTGAAAAAACGCGGTTTCGGAGCAAAGTTGTTTCTTAAAATATGAACGATTTTTATAAATTTTCAACGAAAGTATATCACCTGAAATAACATATATGTATGTATATATATATATATATATATATATATATATATATATATATATACATATATATACATATATATATATATATATACAAATGATATGAATATTGAGTCGAATGAAATTAAAAAATATGTAATATATGTCAACAACGTATTTAGCCCAACCACTTTTATACTAATATCTAACATAGTAACGTCAGAAAAAGTGGATGTTTATATATCTGTACCCCGGAGGTAAAGGACACCATGTCACATTTTTGTAATTGTTCAGGAGAGCCGATTTTCTATATTTTTGAACTTTAAAAATTTGTTTCTTGCTGTTAAGTCAATTCACCTAAAAAATGGACATGGTGTCCTTTACCTCCGGGGCACAGATATGAATGTGCACGTTAAATCACGTACTTACCGTTGTTAATCAGTGCGTTAATTTTCTTATAATCTTTCCTGATCAAAGCTGCGCATTGTTTAACAGAATCCAGACTACTGTTGTCCATTTTATATACTTTTGCCAATCCGCTTTTTATACCCGAATCCCTTAGGAAGCGGATCAGCTTTTCACCAGCTGCGAGAGTCCTACACGCTGGAAGAATAACCGATGGCCTTGAATTCCTAGATAAACCGACGAACGATACGAATAATGGCTCGGAATCTTACTAATAATCACTTCCATGTCGCATTGAAGTAACATTTTAACCACTTGGCTTCCAATCCCACGTGATCCACCTGTGACGACTGCTACTTTGCCACTCTTCTTGGGTAAATCTGCGAGCAAGTAAATTGTGGACGTAAAACTATAGAAACTTTATTTTCCAACACACACAAAATGTTGATCTTTAACCGTTAAAAACTAAGGCCACCAATTCAGTTGTACGCAATAATGTCCAATTTGCAATTTTGGCATAAATAGGAGGAAAATTTTGGAACTTTTCCCACTGTAGTGGGAAAATCAAATGAAAAATTGGGTATCTATAAAGAATTTATGAGTTTTTATTTAATTGACAATTTCTAAATATCTAAATCTGTCCGATAAAAATTGTAACAAGAAATGTGAATTACTCACCTGTTTAGTGAAACTGCAGTCACGTAAGAAGTTATTTTAAGAGGGTATTCTGGTTTAGACGGCCAAATTTTTGGTGCTTTTTCGGACGTCATAAAAAAAAAATCAATAAATATTTTTACCATACATTTTTTTATCTGTCATTTATTGATATTTTAAGAGTATAAAATATTAATATTATTGAAAAAAAATCAACGATGAAACAACTGCAGACCGGCTAAGTGGAGGTCACGAAAAAATGGCGTGCAGGATTCCAGTCCTTCCAGTGATCTGAAAAAGAAAAAAGTTTGTAAATTCTTCAAGAAAAAGCATGTGGTTACAGCACTACGAGGAGTTCTTCAATTTAGTCTGTATTTTTTTTTTAATTTTATGTATAAAAAATGCCCAAAGTCTCAAAATTATTTTTCAGACTGCTGCCTGTTTGTGTTTTTTTTTTCAAAAAAAAAATCCTCGTATTGTAAGCTGTAACCACATCCTTTTTCTTGAAGAATTCACAAACTTTTTTCTTTTTCAGATCACTAGAAGGGCTGTAATTCTCCACACCATTTTTTCGTGAGCCCCCACTTATCCGGGCTGCAGTTTTTTCAATTTTGATTTTTCCCAATATTATTAATAATATATACTTTTAAAATATCATTAAATAACAAGTAATAAAAGTGGATGGAAAAAATATTTATTGTTTTTTTTAATGGCGTACGAAAAAACACCGAAAATTTGGGCGTCTAAACCGGAGTACCCCCTTAAGACGAAATCTGCAATTTTGTAGCAATATTTTTTCACCTAATTTGAATATTTATGCCGTGAAAATAATCGTTTAACCGTATCTTAGCAATTTGATTTTGGTATGATCAGTTGAAATAGATTATATTCGAGGGAGAAAAGGATCGAGAATTGTATTAGCTGTAGTCGGGTAAAAATTGAGTAATGCTAAGGATGAAACAGAATGAAATGAAATGAAGAAATAGCTTCGGAAAAATAATCACTTATGAATTCGAAGATTATTTACCAATTTTGTTACGTTTCATGAGAACGATGTCTTCGATCACCGATCGGACTCCATATAGATTATATATGACTTCGTACCATAAGTTTCTTATTATACGCGCACGATTTTTGCTCGTTACCAAATACAATCCGAAACCCGCTACGAAAATTAAAATCGACTGGTATACGAATTCCATTATTTTCGTCTTCTTCGGCCACCGACAAGCGTCTTCGTCCGATACTGTCGTGATGTTCACTGCTCGCGTTGTTGAGACTCGCATGTCGCATGTTGGAATAACCGGAATACCCAATAGTCACTGCTCAAGGACCGAAACTTATACGATCGAGTGGCGATCGCACGCCAGTAGATGATACACGCATAGAAATTAAATAGGGGCTGGTTTCGCGATCCAAGTCGATCCAGGAGGTACCATACGATATCACCATGTTCAGAGTTGAGTCACAAAGAACCGCAGTTCCCCACCAGCGGTTCAAGACGTTCAGGTCAATTCTGCGCTACCCATTGAAGGGCGGTAACGAGATTGTGAAAAAATTCATTTATCTACTTAACTGGTACCTAATGATGCATACAGAGTGACCCAAAGATTTGACAACGGTTGAATATATCAAGAAATGACGCATCAAATCGAAAAACGTATAAACACGTGTTCCATTGTTTTAAAAAATCTATTCAACACCATCAAACACAACCCTCCACAGCCCACCCTCGTCGGTGGGGTGGGGGTAACTGAAAAATCTTAGTTTATTAATGGGTTTGAATAGCTTAAGAAGAAACATTAGATGCGTATTCTTGGATTTATCGATGAAGTGGATATCATCTGAATTATTGTACAGTCAAGGACGAAATTAAAAAATGCATTTGGGGCATGCTTCTCATAAAAATCGAAACAAAGTTTAAAAGCAACGCTACGTATTTTTTTTTAACGGAAAATCGAGATCCGTATTAAAATCTAGGGATATCTATTTCGAATTCTGAAATTAGCCCCCACCCCACCCATAAAGGTGGGAGGTGAGGGGTTGTTTTGGTGGGGTTGAATAGATTTTTTCAAACGATGAAACACATGTTTTTGCGTTTTTGGATTTGATGCGTATATTTGGATATGTTCAACCGTTGCCAGACTTTGGAGCCACTCTGTATAAACGCACATGGAGTTATTCTTCTAAATTTTGATAGATCGCGATAAAACTTGGCCTCTGAAGAATTTCTGCATCGCTGAATCTGGATCTGAAGTCGAAATTCAGAAGTGCAAAATGGTGGATCCAATATGGCGGACTGAAATGTAAGAAATCTTTTGATTTAAGCAAAACATGATGTTCTTAGATTTTCAAAGAAGGTCAAAGGAATTTTGTTTAAATGGAAATCACTATTTTTGATACCAGATTCTGAAAGAGCGGAAAATTTTACGTTCGAAATGATACTTTTTAATTTTGTAGAATGGCTTCCGGAGGTCAAATTGAAGTTAAATACTGAAAATTAATCCACAAACGGTTTTCTTCAAGCTTTTGAGGATTGTGGGCAAGCGAATTTCAAGTGAGCTTGTGACCCAAAGACCTTTAGCATCTTGACCTTGAACTCAGTTTTGAAGGTATCCTAAATCTTTCTTTTAGCGTTACCCAGAAACCATGACGTGAACATAGTATATTTTGTTAGACCTCCCGAATTTGACCTCTTCAAAGTCATGCTACGAAAGTGAAAAATATCATTTCGAACATATTTTTTTTACCTATTATTTTGAAAGATATTTGAGTCCATCACTTAAAATGGCCCACCTTGTGTATCGTATATACAGGGTGAGGATAAAATATGGAAACCCCTGACTAACTTGGGAAGAACCCGTTTGCGGATAAAATGGTAAATACAAAAGTCGTAGGATATTCTCCTGACTATCCAACGCTGACCTTGAATTGACCCTTGCTCAGGACCTTCAAGGTCAAATCAAGGTCAACTTTGATTTTTTGAAGAGAAATACCTGTTTTTTCAAAAAATATTCGTATAACCCAGATGATAATACGTATGTTTTGTTATGAAGATTTTTCTTCATAACGCTATGTTTTCTCGCTACAGGGCGTTAAGTGTTAACTTCCCTAGGTGCAATACCTTGAAAGTTATGCAAGATATCAGAAAATCCTCCGCACGAAAATTGTAAGCTTTTGAGGCAGTCAAATAATGGTGAATGCCGTTGACCTTGAGTCCAAATTCCAAGGTCCGATCAAGTTCAACTTGGATATTTCAACGTTTCAACGTCTGATGTTTCAATGTCTTCAAGAGAAAATGTCGATTCCTCGCATGTTTATGCAAACTGCACCAACAAAGGAAGTTATATTATGACAAAATTTGGAATTGTTTAACTTTTTTTTCACCTAATTTGAATGTTTCATTCCGTGAAAATAATCGTGGTTTAACCGTATTTTAGCAATTTTGTTTTGGTATGATCAGATGAATAGATTATATTTGAGGGGAAAAATGGATCGAGAATTGTATTAGCTGTAGTACGGTGAAAATTGAGGGAAGATGGGGATGAAATAGAATGAAATTAAATAAATAAACAGTTTCGAACAAATAATCACTTATGAATTCGAGGATTATTTACCATTTTTGTTGCGTTTTATGAAAACGTCTTCGGTCAGATATCGGATTCCATATAGATTATATATGACGAAAAATAAAATCAACTGGTCTACAAATTCCATTATTCTCGTCTTCTTCCGCTACGCAGAAACGTCCTCGTGCGATACTGTCGTGATATTCACTGCTCGTGTTGTTGAGTCTCCCTGCTCATGGATCGAAACTTATACATTCGAGTGACCATTCAAAGCGAATTTTTTTTTTTAAGAATATCATTTAAATAGTTAACTGGCACCTACTGACGCATATTTACACACGTGAAATAATTCCTCTAAATTTGGATAGATCCGAATGAAATTTGTTCTCCGAAAATTTTTTGGGTCGCTGAATTTGAATCTGAAGTCAAAATTTGGAACTTCAAAATGTGAAAAATTACTTGATATCTATAAAACGACGAGCCAAAGAAAAAGGACAAGAAATACGTCCGCTAATAGCTCGTGATGAAAATCACGACCCCAGACGGTGCCACGAGGAGGCTACGATAAGATTTCACACTCCCCTACATTAATTCTTCTTCAAATGTTGATTTTTTAAAATTTATATTGTTCCTTTTTTATTTTACGAATTTTCATTTTTTTTGTTGGTACTTAACGATTTTTTTCTCTAGTTGTTATTTTTTTCGTGTAAAACTTGTCAGAAAAACTTTTCGTGGAACAAGTCGTTATTTTTTTCTGCGTGACCAAAATCGAAAATTCGATTCTAGATTCGAAACTGGTTGAAATCTAAAAGTTAAGAATATTGAAAGTAAGAAAACTTAAAAGACATATGGATAAGGGAGGAAATTTTATTTATGATCATAAATATCTACATTTAAAAGTGATTTGCTAAGAAAGAAATGTTCCATAAACGAACGAAATGGAGTTAGGATTGGGGAAAGTATGTTTGCAAGTTTCCATTGGTATATATAACATCAACTACTGACTTTGAGAACATGATAAGTGAGAATCATATTTAAGCAGTGTTTGAGGAACACTTGACCTCTTTGAAAGGTACTGAATCCTGATATTCAGATGAGCATCGTTAGAAAGACGATGAAATTGTGAAATTAATGCCGGATGTCGTAGCGAAGCACCAGTGAAAGGCACCAAACGAGACGTCTAGATGTCGCAGGCTCCTCTGTGCGAAATTGGCTTTTGTGTTTCTAGCCGTTTTCAGATTTTCTATGCATTGCAAAGTATTTGTACTGTTACCACTATTTATAAATAGAACATAGTTGCTGCCGTAAATTCGATGTAATTACAATAACAGTAATGATCCATAATCACGATGGAAAATGTAATAACAATGACATAAATGTTACATACACGAACGCCATTGTTTGAGCTAACGGCTATAATTGTTAGACTGATTATAATCAGTTGGGGAGCTTCGAATATTTTCGTGTAAATTGGTTTTTCTTTTAAGCAACAGACCTATTACAATTCAGCTTTAGCACTTTTCAACTTTTCAGGCATTAATTCTCGCCATGATTTTGTAAAAAAAGTCAATACTTTTTTTCTCGATTTTGAAACATTCAAACAAGCAAACCAAAGAGGGAGCAGGGAGGAAAATCTTACCTTTTCTTATTTCTCTTCTTTCTCTTTTCAAGAGAAAAAATTCTCCTTCCAAAAATATCAACTTCCCCCAGCACTTTATCATTAAATGTGACATTCGTGATGTCATGAAAGTGAAAAAAAATATTCGAACAAGTTACGATTCTCAATATTTACCACGAAAAGCAATATATTCATATATATTCACATATTCAATATATTCAATAAATTCTCATAAATTAGTCAAGAGATGTAAGTAATACAGGGAAAACCATTAATTGAAGTCGAAGAATCATTGTGTGCTGTTGGAAATCAAAGGAAATTTTTTCCGGATTTAAGGATTTTTTGTGTATCGTACATTCTCGTGTTACGGCGTAAGAAAAAAATCCATATTTTTCTTACGCACCCGAATGATTGTTGTTAAATTCTTTATTTAACATTCAGTATAATATATTAGCAGTGTGTAAATGCGTCAGGAAGGCTTCGGGCAGCTTCCACATTGGATATTATTAATTAAATTATTTATCTATCACCAGATACGAAATACATTGAATCGATTGAAAATATGCAGTCGCATTTTTATTTTTCTCGCTTATACATTTAATTGTTTCGTTGGTAAATCTATGCCTGCGTTTATAAGGCAATGTTATGCCGATGGTGATGAGATAAAAATAATATCATTCGCTAATAGCCAAAACGTGGCTCGATGGTTAAAGTGGCCAAAGAAGACGAAAAACTATTATAAACCTATTAATCTCTCTTCCTGTGTTACAGTTCACGCCTGAACAAATTGACTGCCATTACCACAAATCATGAGTGCAGAAAAGCGAGGCGAAATTTCATTGCAAAATTTAGAATCCGCGTAAGCGAATGATAACAAGTGTAATTCAGTTACTGGTGATAATACCATGTGTTTATACTGAAATTTATGAGTTACATATTTCCAAAGCCCAATTTTCTTGTGTCTGAGTAAAGATTTGTCTCATAAAAACCAGCGTACTTTGCAGCGAAAACCAATGCTTTGATAGAAGATGAAAAAACAGAGTTCCTATTAGAAAAATGTAACACGAACACCATTTTCATGGTATTTGGCTTCTCGTTTACATATTCAGTGCACATGAAAATATTCGGCAACGTTAATCAGTGCGAATATCATTATCACGCGTCACGGTTCTCATACTTGATTTTGTATAGTTGTATTTCCCAGCAATGTTTCAACTGATATCGGAATCTATTTGATATTTCAAAGGAACTAGATACCTTCAAAGCCTCACAGATGAGACATTTACGTAAAATTTGCTATTAGAATTTTTATTTCATTATCATAATAGCAAAATTTCGTCATGTTGGATGGAAATCGATTTACGATCTACTAGAATTATCCTACTATGAATCAACCATGCTCAACGTGGAAGTGCTCAACTTGTAAATATATATTACTTTATGTGTAAATAATATTGGCAATAGCCTAAACACGTTTTGATAGAGTTAAGAATATATAGATAGAGATCATACTCGGTAACTATTTGTATTAAACTTTCTTCTAGCAAAACTTGAACTTTCAAAAGCTGCAAAAGTGAGCAAATTTACTATTAGACAAACATTAATGGACTTCAGCTGGGACAAATTGTTTTTCTCAGTCCTTTGTAAAAGAATATGACCCGTACCAGTATATTAAAATACTGTTTGATTTTGGTATTACTAATCTATTTTAATAACTAATTTTATCGAAAAACACAGCGGTTCGCCATTGAAATAGCAAACGCAAACTCTGCAGTTCGATATCCGAATTAGTATCGCACCAGCTCATAAAAGCGGAGTCAGAAGTTCAAGTTCATTTGAGATAATTAATTACACTATTAGAATTAGAATTTATTATAAAGAAATTTCTGAAAAATACCAACGATGCATTAGATATTCAAAAGTGTGTGTGTGTGTGTGTGTGTGTGTGTGTGTGTGTGTGTGTGTGTGTGTGTGTGTGTGTGTGTGTGTGTGTGTGTGTGTGTGTAACTAATGGAATTTCATTAAAGGACTATGAAGCTTGCAGAAAATCTTTCAATTGAGTTTGATGAAGCGACATTTCAAACAGGTTTTGACGTATTTTTGAATTATTCACTTCTTTATTTACCGAACTTGGACCACAGTTACTGATGTACATTCCACCTCTACCTTCGAGGACTTCGCTTACTGCTGCGTAGACTATTGGTGTAGCTCCTTGCCGTGGATTCTACAAACGACGAGTTTAATTGTTCATACTTTATATCAATTGTTTGCGAGGAGCAGAAAAATCGGTCAATTCTTACCTTGAACATGAGATTCATTATCCATTCACCGCCTTTTTTTAAATACGTGTTATCGAAAAGTTCTGTATTTACAAGTCCTGGATGAACAGCGTAGGCTTCCACATGATAATTATTTCTGGAGCATAATTCCTGAATTGATTTTGTAAACATAACTTGAGCCAATTTACTCTGGCCGTATGCTGCAGACGTGATAAAGTTTTCCCTTAAAAAAAAAGCATTGTTTTCTCTATTCTTATCAGGTTTCTAAAAGACCGATTTCTAATTTTCTGCTGAATTGACGAGGCAAAATGAGATTTGCAAGTTTTTGTAATTAGAAACTGATCGATTTCTGTTGTACAATAATCTTAGTCCAAAGCGAGACAATTTGATACAAGCAATAATTATCATGTTACGAGGCAACTAAACGAGCACTATATTAAATCCAAACAGTGCAAATAGCAATATGTTCGCCAAAATTCATTTATGGTTACGGAACACGCTGACGTAATGTTATACTCACTTGAAATTGATGTCAACAAAGTTTATCGTTCCCACAAGATGTGCGCATGAAGATACGTTAATGATTCTCGAACAGCTTCCAGGACGACCAGCAGTTATCAGCAGCGGCATAAGTAGAGAGGTGAATAAAAAATGTGAGAGGTAGTTCACAGCCCATTGTTGTTCGAAGCCATCCACGGTTTCGCTGTACGGGGTAAACATGATCCCAGCTGAAATCGATTTTTTTATGTAATACTCGTCATCTAATATATTCAAATAAGAGTTGTACATTGATACGAGAAAACGATGGATTACCGTTGTTGATGAGGATGTCAATTTTTTTATAATCCTTTTTTATTAATTCTGCACATTTTCGCACGGATTCCAAACTACTGTTATCTAGTTTATATACTTTGGACGATCCGCTCGTTATACCAGATTCCCTCAGGGAACAAAGCAGCCTGTCACCAGCTTCGGGCTTTCGGCAAGCTAGAAGAATAATCAGTAATTTCGATTATACATGACTGTTGTACGATATGAACCAAGTAATATTTTGAAACCCTACCGATAATCACTTCCATGTCACATTCGAGCAACATTTTAACAGCCTCGCTTCCAATTCCGCGTGATCCGCCAGTAATGACTGCAACTTTTCCACTCTTTTTTGGTAAATCTGTAACGAAGTCAATTCCAAATGCTACAGAATTCACGATAAATTTGGTTTCAAACAAACAAATAATCCTACTTGCAAAGTAGCGGCTATAATTCGTAAAATGTTTGTAAAAAGCATGAGAAAGATGTGGAGATCAACAACTCGTCTCGTTACCGAATATATGAGGAATAAAAAAAATCTCAAATCAAATTAAGAATATTGAAGGTTCACAGATTGAAAAATTGCATCATTTAATTTGAATATTTAACGGCGATTAAATGTTAATGGAATATTTAGTCTTTTTTGCTATATTAGCAACTGGTCATACGAACTTCAAGGAACTGCTGTTCAGTGAGAGTTCATGATACTGTGTATCATTATTATTACTATGCTGCTTGGGTCCAAGAATATATATCTTCTGCGTGTTGGAAAATAAAATATGAGGGGTTTCAAAACGACTGACACAACTTTCTACATCAGTTCCACTAGCAATCTACAATTTCAGGCTTGAGATGAGGAATTATTAACATATCTTCATCAAAGTCATTTTTAGTTACAACATTTATAATCGTTTAAAGTATAGCCCACCGACGTTCTACTGGAATTCGCTGACCTAGAAATAACCGAGCACGGAAAATTTCTCCTGTTCAATAGATTTTTGCTTACGTCGAATTGCAAATTTTATGCTTGCCAATCAAATTCTTTTAGCTGGTCGAATATAATAATTCTATCCATACATAGGATATACAAAGATTCATGTTTGTGATCACTAATAATCATTTGATTGACTCAAATTCTGAAGGAAATATTACAGGTAGATTTTCAGAGGACAAGAAAAATAGGAACACGTTCTATTTGTATTATTTTATTTATTTAAAAATTGTTCTTTCCTTTAATGTAAGTGATTACCAACGTAATTAATATTTATTAATTGCTCGGCATGATGCTTTCAATATGATGCATAGTGCCTTCAGTGAATTGAATGTTAAATCCCAATACAATAAATGTTGTCATAATTTATAAGAAATTTGCGATAAATTATAAGATTTGATCCATGTTTCAGAAGTACCAGTTCGGTCAGATTTTTAAACCGGTTCTGAAAAATTGATATATGTCTTATATAATCTAAATTATGGTTAATTCTCATGAACCAAATTTATTCGATGTTTACAAAAATTCTATCAGTTTAAAAACTTCATCTGTGATCTCAATAAGACTTTACAATTCCTGTCAATTCTTGAATGAATATCAACAACTTAAACTGCTACTAGTTTCTACTTGTCTTCCGATGGTTTTATTTCACAAAATGTAGGTAATTGTTGCTATGAAAGGTGTAAGAATAAGCTGGAATAACTGAACTTGCCACACAATAGAGAAATTTATCTTTCTGTATAGAAAGTCGTGTTATTCCAGTTCAGTGGTAGCAGAGAAAGTTGACAGATTGATGTCAAGTCTTATCTTGAAATGATGAAAATTTGCGTCATTTTTAATTTAACGTTGATTCGAGTAGGTAACAAATGAAAATCAATCGACGGAACGGAGATTTATAAAACAGATGTAGTATTACAAATGTAATATCCTTACCGAATATTTTCAAATTAAATAACTACTATTTACCAATTTTGTTTCGCTTAGCCTGAAGAATGTCGGCTAATAAAGCTTTTGATCCGACCGCGTTGTATTTCAACTCGTACAATATAACACTAATTATATGCGAGAAGTTATGTTTCGATTTAAAATAAGCCGCGAATCCGGCAACGAACACGAAAATCGAACCGAATAAAAGATACATGTTTCGGCTTTTAAGGGGCTGCGTGACAGTAGTCCTCATTCGATGCCTGCTCGTCGTGCACTGATTATAATACGACGATTCGACAACCGAATGCAGTTTCGAAATCTTATAACAGCCCGGAACGCTAACAATGTTTGATCTCCTTGCGAAGAATATAGAGACTGTCACCGCAGCGAAATTAGTCGCTTCTAGCGCAGTGCTACCAGAAACGGGACGGACCGTACACCACACAATGAAACAGCGACACGTTGGTGTGGCGCAGAGCGTTCGGCACGATTCGGAGGCCCGAACAGGTCCGAACGTTGGCTCAGTTGGTCAGTTGGCTCGAATCAACTTCGTTTTAAAACGAAAATCGATCCCTCACTAAACAAAGTCGATTATTACAATCAAGGTCAACTTTGATTTTTCAACGCCCATGTCGCTGTTTCTGGGTTGTGCTAAAGGTAGTATCTACTGAATAAATAAAAAGCTACATTTCATTCCGAAATGATCTATCGGATTTGCAAAAAAAATAGTTTTTACAATTTTCGCGCGACAGATTTCTCCATATCTTACATAACTTTGAAGATATTACATCCGGGGAAGTTAACGTCTAACGCCCCCTAGCGAGAGAACAAAGCGTTATGAAGAAAGATGTTTCGAACAAAACATACGTATTTTTGTCTGGAGAATACGAAGATGCAATAAAAAACCGGGATTTTCATTTCAAAAATCAATGTTGACCTTGATTTGACCTTCAAGGTCACGGTCAAGGACAAATTCAAGTCTAGCGTTAAATGACCAGGAAAAATCCTACATCTTTGTATTCACCATTTTACCCGCAAATGGGCTCCTTCCAAGTTATTTAAGATGGTCTCCATGTTTTTTCCTAACCCTGTATAGGTTCATCCACTGAACTCTATACATACGTATGTATAGAGTTCAGTGGGTTCATCACAAAGTTACCTCACGTCTGAAAACTTGGTTAATTTTTTGGCCGCGGGGGAGGGTTCAAACCCTGATAGCCAAGATAACGATAATTTGTCAGAAATCTGCTACCGCAATCAGTAGTCAGCACGACGGAAAAAATTGGATAGTACAAGTCTTTTCGTAAATCTACAGCTAATATGACAAAAAATACTAGAGAGTAAAATCTTGCCGTAAACTTGTACGAATAATGTCGTTCATTTAACTAGAAATCTGACCTTCAGCTTGTATTTAATTTGCGGCGGCAGATTTCTAACAACTTGTAAGCAAATGATGCTTTGCAATGACTTGTCGTAAACTTGTCGTTAATTACGAGTAATCACGGATATTCCAAGTAGAGATGGTCTCAACCATTAAACCATCGTTTGCCGGCCGGCAAACGATCTCTTTTGGTATTTGACTTCCTGGCCGTGTGAGGCACAACGATCTGGAGGACCCCTAAAGCCGCATGCGGACTCGGCACAACGATCCGGAGGAATTATTGCGTCCACCGCCAGAGCTCGCATGTCCGTATGTGTCCGTACGTACTACGTACGAAGATAAGTTGGGAGTTGAATGCTTACAGAAAAGAATTGACAGCCACTGTTGAATAAAATTGTTTGTTATGTTATTAAATCCTCGCAATGCAGTAATTATTCTGCTATTTAATCTGTGAGTCTGAAAAACAATGCAAGGCATGGTTTATGATCAGGTGACAAGTTCAGTTTCTTAAGGTAATTAATAATAGCATAACATTCCGCACATGACTTAGATATCATCTGATTTATCAACATGTATGTATGACGATTGATCCGCTCGTGAGATATTGTACAAAAAACCACCCCCAATCGTGAAAAATTTGTGAACATACTATCAGTAACGTTTTAACCGACATTTTAGAAGCTCAGTAGATTGGGTATATAGTGATTGTATCACGACTCAATAATCATGCACGACACATCAGAGCGTCGATTTGAAATCGAATGCAAGTTAGAAGCTGAAGCGGGTGGCTTAGTGGCCCTAAAATCTGAACTGGAGCACAGTAAACAAGTCACTGGAAGTATCGTTGGAATTCTATCATCCCTCGAACAGAGGCTTGCCCGACTACAACAGACAATTCTCCCGGTTTACACCGAAACAGGGAACCTTCAACGTCAACAGCACAGTATACGATCTACATTTTTTTCATTACAATAGCATTACAAATTGTTTTTGTTTTTATTCAAATTTGTCGAATGAAACTTCGTTCTTCTAAGGTTATGGCAAATCATAACTAAAAATTTTGTTTCAGACATAGAAAAGACTTTGTCGATATTAGACCATGCCATTGGTTATTACGGAGTATGTCAAGAAGTGGAATCTGCAATTCGTAGTGGCCCGACAGGCGCCGGTGGATTGGATGGATTTTTGGATGCTATGAATCGCTTGCACAACGCGCAACGATATTTTCAAAAGAATAATCCAAGCTCGGTGGAATTAGAAAATATTACGACGACGTTTGCTTTAGGTTCCGAATCTTTGTATGCTGAATTCAAAGACATCTTAACTCGACAAAGCAAACCAGTGTTACCAATTAATTTACTGGATTTAATCACGTCGGATGAAGATGCTAATAGTGGAGATGAAGCGTTTCGTTCTTTGTGTCAGCTACCAGAGAGTGTTCTCGAAGATCTGGTCAAAATCGCAAGTTGGCTGGAAGAAAGAGGTTATCGAAAACATGGACAAATTTATTCATCCGTTCGATCGTCAATTGTATCTAGATCTCTTCAGCTTTTGAAAGAACATCAAAGGAGCGCTAGCGGTGGTAGTATGCACCCTGCTAGTCCTATGCCTGTAATTAAGTATAATCTGTGGATATTATGAGTATCACATTTTCGTCAACATTAAGAACCCATTGCTCAGTAATTGAATACATCATCATGACCACATTGATACATATTATTAACTGTTTACGAAATATTAAAAAATAATTGAAAATATTTCAGTAGTAGCATAAACCCAAAAATATTGTTATAGATTGCAATGCTGAATTTTTTTTCTACAATGATAGTAATTACATGCGTTATTTAAACTCTGGCTATAAATATGCCTATTGAAATTTTCTTGAAATTGATTTTCGTTCCAGAAAGCGAAGTTTGCTGCGCGCCATTCGATTGCTACCCAGGAAAATGCTGGACGCAGAGCATCGCGAAGAATACAACACGTGTTAGAAAAAAAAGCGAACAAAATGTTATTGAAAGCGTCGCAAACGACCGGATTGTCGTTACCTTCCTCGAGGAGACCTTCGTCTCAACTTTTAGGATATGCTAGCGAAGATGCAGCTCCGGACGAACAGGAAATGGACAACTATTTACTTCTTGCTGCCGGCTTACACAAACTCATGCAAGCCGAACGAGCTCTCCTTGCTCGAATTCTACTGCCAACTTTGCGTCCGCAAGTCCTCGAAGCAACGGTTCGCGAAGCCATGGATTTAGTTGCACACGACGGTGAAAGCATTGCGGCACGTGCTAAGCGATGCATTGCAAGACGCGACTTCTCTGCTGTTCTCGTTGTATTCCCAATCTTAAAACATCTCGGAGAACTGAAACCTGATTTGGAACGAACCGTGGAAGGCTGCGACTACGCGTTGCGATCAAAATTCGCTACCGTTTTGAATACATTGAATTCCACTGTAGGTATCCTTTGCCGCACACTTTTCTTGTCACCTGAATATCATCAATCCAAAAATGCATCTCAAGAAACACGTAATTTCTCACGATTATGATTTTCTTCCAATAAAACTTTGAATCGTTTGGACAATAGGGTGCCAAAGCTTTAGAGGACTTTGCAGAGAGCGTACGAAATGACCTGGGCACAGCTCTTCCTAAGGATGGGACTGTTGCAGAAAGTACGAGCAATGTTCTTGTATTTTTGGAACATCTTGCGGAATGTGCTGAAACTGCTGGTGCAGTTTTACTACGTAGCGCTGGTAGTGATGCGTCATATGGAAATGCTTTAGCTTCGATACCTCAAAATGGTGAAGACAGTCACAGAATATTACTTGGCGTTTATATCAGTGAGTATCCCATCAAATTTCGCAATTGTCTCGTATAACGAAAGAAATTCCAAGTTAAAAAAATTCAAAAAGAATTGGACATTAAAACATGTTTGTGTAACTACACAGCTTAATCTAAAATGTTGCGAAAAGTAACAAATAATATCAAATTCTTTCATCGCGGAATGCTACTTTTTATGCTTATTGGCTTATTTAAATATTTTTCACCCGTGTTTATGGATTATTATCATTACAGAGAAGGTATTGGCGCAGCTTAATTTGGCACTGGTTAATCGAAGCGATGCCTCATATTCTGACGCAGCGTTACGTACTCTTTTCCGACTGAACAATCACAATTATGTGTTAAACGCGTTATGCCGCAGTTCGCTGTTAGAATTACTGCTGCTTGCCGAACCATTAGCAGAGCAAACGTATCAAGATCTTCTGACTCGTGACAAAATAAATTATGTAACTGCTACGTTTGCCAAGGCGATTGTTCACTTGGAATTAGCCAATGAATTAGGTGAGTTTCGCAACTGGGGTGTGGTTCTGCATAAACCATAATGCAACTGAAATTTTTACAATAGAATATGACAATACCTAAGTTGGTCACTTACTGATAAACTATTCGATAGTTAATGAAGAATTAAATTCCTCTTTTGCAGACTTGGGATCAAAAGTGATAAAAGAACGCTTTGCAGGATTTACGCGAGAATTAGAAGAGATCGCTAAATGCCAGCGGACGTATTCGGTACCCGATTCTCGACTTCGAGAAGAACTACGGCGAGCACTACTTCGTTCTCTCATCCCTCCGTACACTGCTTTTTACACCAAATACCGCGATACTCCGTTTTCCAAGAATCCTGCGAAATATGCGAAATATTCACCCGATCAAGTAGCCGCGCTTATCGGAACATTTTTTGATGCAGCCGCGTAGTATCTCTTTGTCTCACCTGAACGTATTATATTATCTTTGGACACCACATCTGTATAGTAATTTAATAATGAAAAAGCTAACTTTTTGAAAAGTACTTTCGCACAGTAATTTAACATGTAATTATCAAAAGTTGCATACTGAACGCAATAATGAGAATATCAGTAATTTAATATGTATTTGTATAAAATCATTCTTGATTCCGTAATATATATAGGCAATGTCAATTGTTCGTGGAAAACGTTAACAAAGTCCCGTGTAGAAAGGAAAAAAATCCGAGATTCTGCAAGTCTACAAACTTTTATTGATGAGACTTGATAAAACTTCGGCTAGTGCATCCTTAGGCTGGTTCTGAAAATTATAACATAAAATCACTATTTTTCATTGAAATAACGATGTTCCAACGACTTTTCAAAACTTTCTAGAAGTTCAAATTATGCAGGTCGTTCGCGAATGACGAGACGCGTGCGCGTTGAATAAATATTGGTGATTCGAGAAGACAATCCTAATAAATATGCATGATGTTGCGACCCACTTGGCGTGCACAGTTGATTCAAGTGAAATCTCAGAAATGTATGAATTATACAAAGCATGCAAATTTAAATTTCAACCCGTTAGATAAAACGATTATAAAATGTCCATTTGAACTTTCCTTGCTTGTTTAACATTTATAATTTATATTTGTATGATATGAAAATCCGTACGATGTTTCTTATTTTTAGATGCATAAAATGGTTGCTTCGTGTACCCGTTTATTATTCGACCACACGCCCACTCAAGATCGACTGTAACAGTAGAGATTCAAGAGTGCATCCAAATAGGGTCACGCATGTATATGCTAACTTTGATTGGGATTATCACAATAGTGGCAGATTATTATCACGTATCTCGAAGCGTATCATATCGAACGAAAATAATGTATCAAAATATCGAATCCGTACGGCTATTATTGAGTCATAAGTAAGGTATAAGTAGCAATTGGATACACGGTTCGTCGGAGCCAACGGATTCAATTGGAACTTGATCGATTAAAAAAATTAATTTTCTCAGATATTCTTATTCGATGCTGAATTCTGGCATCTAAATTTTTGGAAAAAATAGTTTCAATACACGCTACTGACGAAATCACGGCTTAAAAATATCCATGGATGAATTTTAAAACATCATAAAGCTAGCAACATTTGCGATGCTGCAACTCAAATATGGATTGAATGAATGTAAAAATTGGGGGAAAAAACAGTCGGCGCATAGATAATGCTTTTATCTGTGAAATATGACTAAAACTTCAGCGCATCGTCATCATTTTGATAGCACGTTCGTGTTCAGCGGAAACTTGACGGAATTACCTCACTTAAATTATAAAATAAATGGGAGTAAAAATCGATGATGATAACTTAAAACGAATCACATTTGTACGTTGTAAC
Organism: Arge pagana; assembly: GCA_963969455.1. Lineage (NCBI taxonomy): Eukaryota > Metazoa > Arthropoda > Insecta > Hymenoptera > Argidae > Arge > Arge pagana. The sequence continues at coordinate 18,459,244 of OZ018311.1, read as the reverse complement.
CAGAATATATCTGAGACGAATTGATGGTAACCGATACAGTTCTCAAGGTTTCGGCAGAATTCGTAGTAATAAACGTTACGAGTCATATTATGTAAAATTAGTCATTCGCAAAGTCAAGTACGTCGCGTCAAAAATGATTTCACGCCAAGTGAGTATTCACAAAACTATGAATAATATAATATCAATGGTCCAAGATTATGCCGTTTTTTTTTTTTTTTTGGTAAAAAACAAGAAATTCGCCTTTTGCCGAGAAGAAAAGAAGCAGTGGTAGATTTAATTTGTACACACTTGTAGGATTTTAGCTGCGATAGGATTGGAATGTGTTCGTGTCGATATAAATGATCTACGTTTCGCACATGATATACCGTAGTCCTGAGCCGGGTAGATAACAATAGATTGATTATAATCTTTACAAGACACTTTAATTTGAACGATAATGAATCTGCGTTGCAGAGCATGAAAAATAAAAAGCAGATGGAACGTTGATTTATAGTTCGATGTAACATGAGTTCATATCATAAATGTTATTTTCAAATATATTTTATCGATTCCAACAATTTTATAAAGAAGCATAATACTTTCGAGATAACAATAGACATCGAATTTGAAACCGTTGATTTTTTGTTTTTTCTTCTTTTTTTTGCAAACCAAAGATAGTCTGGAACACTGACGAAGAATTCTTCACATCATCGTTGTGAAGTGTTCACATGCGGCCTAACAAAATTTCAATAGTAAACATAGAACGTACCGCATTGTATAATAAAAACCCATTTAATAAAGCCAATTTAATTACAATCAACTACGTTTTCACGATTTTCAATTATTACTTATATTTCCTATCCTGCCATTATCTTGGATATATATTAGGCTGATATTAAATTTGCTAACATTTTTTCCTTCTCGAAAAATACTCCTTCCTGAAAAAATGACCATCACAAAAAAGATATGAGGCAAGTTTTCAAAAATTGCGAATATTTTTCTGCAAAATTTTAAGTAGAAATGATCTTGTTTCCACAAACTTGAAAATGGAACATTTTTTTCGTTCGTAACATTTTAGACACAACATCAGCCTAATATAGGTATTTCACAACTTTGCCAAACATTTGACAAAGAAATTTGATGTAATTTGGTTTACTATAAAAACAAGCAAAATTCTTAGTTCCATTTAGTAGCTAATATATTACGACGATGTAGGAATAAGCTTCAACTTCGGCAATTATATACAATTAGAACATTCTCTCTTTCTTTCGGACATTCACTTTCATACTTTCTGTCGCTCTACTGTTCTCTCAGTTCCAGAAACATTGAATTATCATCCTTAATAGTATCAGACATTTTTTTTATGCCGCATGAAAATGAATTTATGCAACTTTTCTCGAGCTAATAATGGACAGGATTGAAGTTTTGTATAACGCTTCATTCTCAATGTGCCAAGGATGTAATAGAAATATGTCTTTAAAAAAATATTCATATTCCTCCAAATGATCTTACGTATCGTATTTTCTGTACACAAGAGAAAAACGAATAAAAACGTTTTTATCATTTTAGCTTTCTTCAAAAAATCGTATTTCTACTTTAACATAACCATACTGAAACAACAATAGCTAGATTGATTCGAAAGGTATTTTGCGAAAGCTTGAAATAATCACTGAGAGAACACAAGAACGTCGTATTTTTATCGTAATGTGATATTAATAATAAAATCACGTACACCTATAATAATACTATATATCTATACTTCATGTGTGATAGGTATGTAATAGTATGATTAATTTTTTAATTCCATAAATCATATATATAATTATTAATAATCATTATTAATATACTCTAATATACTGTACACAATCGGTTTTAGTCCTCCCCCATCGCTCTATTGTCTCGTTAACTTGCCAGTAACGCCAAATGTTTCCGTTCCCTGAAGTTTTCTAAACTGATCGCGAGCGCAGTCATAGTACTAAATCTGGATACTAGAAATAATACTATATCTTAATTTAAGAAATGCGTTTTACTTTTTATTTTTCAATGCCGTAGAAAACTCTTAACGTTTATTGCCTTTTTCTTTCTCTATTACAAATTTCTCATCCTTTCTCAACCCTCTACTGGATTTTCTTTTTCGTTGCTGTCTGGGATTTTACTCTCATTTACAGTTTTACTTTTCCACCAAAATGCATATTGACCACGCCGCTTTTTGTGCAATGTTCATTTGTGCCATCTACGGTTAATTTTGCCTGAGATATATCATCTGTCAGTTTGTTGTCTATTTCTCTTTCGTGAACGTATCTTTGATAACGGACGACAAATTGCCGAGCATACGACGTGCCAACGTTGAAGGTGCGGGACGTCAGAAGGGGCGTATAGAAGATATACGTGCATTCATTCCAACGATTAATATTATAGAAGAAAACATTTGTGTCTGCGCTTAACCGGGAGAACGGGACATAGAACAGCACGTATCGCCTCGTCGAACACCGTCTTCAAACCTTTCTGCGTTAAAGCTGAACATTCCAGATATTTAACAGCACCAATTTCTTTCGCCATAGCTAGACCCTGCAAAAACAAAATTCATCCTATATTTAGTTCAAAAATATCACAGTAAAACTGAATTCTGTCCACATTCGTGAAACTTGTATCATTTTTCATACTAGTTTAGATTCATTCGTCGATGCATTATTCAAGTACCCGAAGGAGCAGAATTTTTCTTGAATAATTTGATCAAGCATAAATTGTCAGCGTCAGCGTAACAAACTACTGTGAATTTGAGAATTTGTCTATCGATGTAACATGACGTATCTTTGATTAACATTTTTGTTTCTAAAGTCACAGGTAAAGGAACCAAATTTCCAATGTATCCGAAGGAACATTCAATTTCTTAGAACTTAAAACTTAAATATATGTTTTTCTGGATTTTCTTTTAGCAATACAATGGTAACAAGATTATAAACATAGATAAAAATTTGATAAAAATACCTGAGGATAGGTGATAGGCGCAAGTTTTTTATCTTTCAATTTCTCAATGGTTTCTTTGTCCTCGCGCAAATCAAGCTTAGTACCAACGAGAATGATTGGAGTAGCAGGACAATGATGACGGACTTCCGGATACCACTTGGCTCTGACGTTTTCAAAACTGGCAGGATTTACCAATGAAAAGCAAATAAGAAAGACGTCGGTTTGCGGATAAGACAGGGGTCGCAGCCTATCGTAGTCTTCTTGTCCAGCCGTATCCCATAGTCCCAGATTTATTGGTTTTCCATCGACCATCACATTAGCCGAATAATTATCAAAAACCGTAGGAATATATTCCCCTGGGAAAGCATTTGTTGTATAACTGATCAGCAGACAGGTTTTACCCACGGCACTGTTAAAAGAAGATATATGTTAAAATTGCATTTAGGACTTGGGAAAAATCATTGAATTTAGACGAAAATCTCGGTTACTTTCGGTTCTCTTTTACAGATATTTTGTACGAAAGAAACATTTATTGAAAGATCAAATAAAAGAAAATATTAATCGGTCACGGACAAGAAATTTGGTCAGAATCACATTATTATTCTGATAGATCCTAAGCTGTTTGTGCAGTATCAAAACTTTATCTTTTTTCATCTTAGTTGTAAACCAATTGGTTCAGCTTATAAAGACAGTAATTTATGATATGAGTCGTACAGCTTAAGGATTAGAAATTAGACAGCACAGCAGAAACAGCAGCCATTGGAACCATGTAAAGTCTACTTTTGATGCAGTGTATAATTACTACTGTGCCACGTGTATGCATCACAATAATTCATATTATTATGATTGTAGTTTATATAAAATGTTGATGATTATATGTTAATTCTATTCAGGGTTGTAGGAGAGTAGAATAGTATTTTGCATTCCATGGAGCTGATCTCATATGCTAAGATGATGGCGTTATATATATGTAGATATAGAAATTACATATACACAGCTGCGATCGGAAAAACGCAATATATTACATCTTGAGAGACATACTTCTGTACGATCGTATTCTGTGTTACGGAATTGTGGTTTACATATGTAGTGATGCTTAAGAAATGACTAATCGCCAATTTCTACATCCTTGCACTTTGAACAGATTATTATAACGAGCCAGCGAATTCTATTCGGGATTTCATAGTCGTATCATCCTATAGTAGTTCGGAATTATGATCTTCATATAGATGTGTTCAATATACGAGAGTAGAATATCAACACTGGTCCATGCAGTTCTAAATAACCGTGACATTCTTAGTTTCAAATAATGAAATAGTTCATGTGATAATTGAGTTAGTACAATTGTCCCACTCAGCATCTATTTCTAAGACTATTTTTGGAATTGTTCATCACCATATAGCTGCGAGACATTCATGCACAGCAGTTGAGACAAACCCTGTCATCAAATCATAATATGAAAAACAAATGTGACAACGGACGAACATGAATGACTACCATGTATTTTTGGGTATTATTCAACGTTTATGGTACTGAAACCCCCACAGAGTAACCTCCACAACTCTCATAGTACACGATGATTCAATGCTGTTGAAGTTTTTAATACCAAAATTAAGCAGCGAAATAGCACGTACGTAACAACCTACATGCCAGCAAACACTGTAAACTTATTGAAAAGTAATTTACATTCATTTTCTTGCTAAATAAAACCGTTTTATGTTAGGAATATAAAATTTCATGGTCAGGAGCAGAGGTACCTTTTGTTTCATATATATTGTTTTTTTAAAGTTTCTATACGACATTTAGATTGAAAATTATACTTATAAGAGGTTTAACAGGCTCCTCACAAAATGAAGATATTAGCTACATTCAAATTTTGATATAAGATACAGTTTTCAGTTGATTACGCCTAACCGCAGTACCTATCGATAATACATTTATGTAACTATTTACCGCATCGGAATGCAATAGAAAAATGTATATTTGATTATTTTGTACAATAATTGGAAGCATCGTTAATCCTAACTGACCTACATTTGACCTTTGGTAAACAATGGTCTGTGGAATATAGTAAGTAAATCAGTGAAAAAATGAATAAGAATCATTCATTTTTCTGAGAAATAAGTTTCACTAGACTATATATATTGTTTGTAAGCGATACAAAATTTACGCAGAAAGAACAAACTTTGTACTAACCAATGATAAATAGCATTAATATGACAATTAAGGAATCAGTACGCGATACATAAATTGTGACAATATATGGGGAGTAATTTCAATCTCATGAATACAAAAAAGCCGAATGTACGATCGACACTGATAGCATTTTAAGCATTCATTGTAAGCGGTATCAGTATGAAGTAATAAAATTTTATTATTCAATTGTTTTGGGATATGAAATTTGACACAGATTTCATAAACGATCTAGTTTCTTAATTAGCATTGAGAAATCTTTTGCAACAAGCAAATGTAGGCCTTTTGAAAGAACCAACCGTGTGATTGGTTGACGTTCGATGATTTTATAAAGCAGGTATAACCAATGTTTCGTGCTTCGTATATTATTCCGGTTGGTTTTCATAAATGTCGGTACAAACGTGGTCCAAACATCGGAGGTTCGGAGACTTGGTTACAACTCATCGAGCAGATTAAAAGGCATATTAGGAAACAAATGACATTCATCAACGAAGTTGAATTGTTCTAACCAATATACTAGCGCCAAAATACACGCCTATCAAATGCCCAAAAGAATTCGTATGAAAAGATGTAAACTTTGATCTAGGGTGCACATGATAATATAAATATCCGACGTCCTTTGACTTCAGGTCATAAACTCTACGTCATTAATCTAAATAGACAACGTTCGGTGAGAAGGTAATGAATATGATAATTGACAGTGCAAGACGATTGTCTTTTCTCCGTTTTATTGCCCTTTACCATTTTTCCTCACCTTCGAACAAACGAATCGCTTTTCAAAGGTAACCAATGTGAGGAAATTTTACTTACCCATCGCCAACGACGACGCACTTGATCGCCTGCATGATGAAAAAAACGTAATCGGACAACAAAATATAGAATAAACGAACGATAACAGGAAAATTATTCCGAAAAGACCACACGTAAAGGGCGGGGAGACGTGACGACCATGGGAGATACACTTAATACTAATGGACTGCCGGGGTCGTTCAGGCACTCTGTTGCACTGCGCGTACAACCATTAACGTTGAAGTGACAACGAAGCGTCTGAAACATATCGCCAGATTTTATTTTCGATAAACGTTTGGTAAATTTTCGATGCTCATCACAGCCAGACTTTTTTTAAAACAAAATAGCTTTTTTATTGACGCCAACGTCGTGACTAAATTTTGTTGAAACAACAAGATGGGTGCCATGTGGCGTCAGCAGGTTCTCGCGCTTGACGCCAAATATAATTCCCATCGAGCGCTAAATCAACCGAATCTCAGTACGTAGGTCAACTAAATTCTGCTAACGTTTTAAATGACCTTCATTCCGCGGAGCGTAGTGATATTTCGACATAACGACGTACTCATCACGCAATTCTGACAGATGGTACTTGTCAAATGTTTCCAGGAGTCACCGTAACAATCGAACGATCTCGTTCGGTTCGATTAATCGAGGCGTGGCTTTTTATTTCACGAAATATCACAAATATTTATTATTTTTATTACCACACTTTGACAACTACCAGCTTGATACCAATCGGCTTGTTAATATTTAGTGATAAACGAATTGAACGTAAATACTGGAACGCTCTGTACGTATTCATCGACCCGCGAAGCGCGGGTTTTTCAAATCGACCAAAACAATGCATATCTAAAAAAGTTCATCAATACTTGTTGCATGAAGGGATTTTTCTTATACGCTAACGTGTGAATATATTTCGAATGATTTTTTCATATTACATGCCAAACGGGGAATAATGTCATTTAACTTCATATTTGATTTCAGTGAGAAAACGTATTATTTGAAATTTCAAATACAGAGTTTAGCAACTAGTATAGTCATTCGTTCATACAAATGTCACCCAAACGTCGAAGCGCTCTTCCTTTGCGCGACGAATTCAAACATGTTTTTTCACCTCTGACGAGCCGTACGGGACCCATACAAATTTTAAAATATCTCTTGTTTGTGAATTTTTTTATCGCAACCCAATCTGATTGACTGGTTCTTGGTAGGAACTTTGTACATCCGTCGCAGATCGCAGCTGCTCCGAGAGAAGGTTTCGAAGGAGTTCGACAATCGCGTGCAATATATTAAAATTCGATCGCAAATACTACAACAACGATATGGACACGTTAGCGATCATGGGGTTACGAGTCTTGGTAGCCGAAGTCGTTCCACCAGTGTTCACAGTTTTACGAACTCACGATTATCGGAACAAGATGGGAAAACTAATTACAACTGGTCAGATTGTCAAACGCCAACTTTGGACTGTGCTCCTGGAGTACGCAATGCGCCAATCGGGCGAAAATCTTTAGCAGAGAACTATGCTTTTGTGGGAGTCCATCACATATTCGATCAACATTCATCAGCAGTGTCCATGCTGAAGTTCGCAAATCAAGACCGATCAAAATTGTGCTGCGCATCTTTCGATGGTGTTGTATCGATATGCGAGGTCAGTGGAACGACTGGAACACCACCAAAAGTTGTAGCCTGGTTGAAAGGACATCAAAAAGGAGTTACTGCTATTGATTGGAGTATCAGCAATGATCTTATTGTCTCTTGCTCGCTCGATGCTACCATTCGATTATGGGCTGTAGGAACGACACCGGATGATCCTACTTCAAGTCAAACCATCCCGAAGGATACAACCTGTTTAAGAATTGTCAAAGATCAGCTGAATGCTGCTATTTTATGTTGTGCTTTTTTACCAGCCAACAATAATTTAGTCATTGCTGGAAATTCCCAAGGATTATTGCGTGTTCTCAATGTATCAACGGGGATTTATCCACAAGGAGGCACAGTCAAAATTGGTGGGAAGGTTAGAACTATATTTTACCATTTTTTGATACCAGAAATGGCAGCATGGCAGAGTTTTTTTTATCTTCCATTTATCTTTATCATTATATCTGTGCATCGCTAAATTTCAGATTCTAGCACTGGCATGCGAGGAGAGTGGCGGAGGATCTCTAGTATGGGCTGGAAATGATAGAGGCAGCATTGTTTCATGTCAATTGGAAGTAGGACCAGGTCGATTAACAAAATTAAGACGTATTGACGGAATTGGGGGTGCCATAACTAGTATCTCCTGGCGCTCATGGCTCTCAAAGGAGTCGCCTTGGCCAATGCTTCTGTTAAACAGTGCTTGCAACAGCGTATGTCTGTTTCGCATTGTTGATAATCATGGAACCTTGAAGCTATGGAGAAAATATCCCGTCCGACATAGGTAAATCAGTTTTCCGCCTGGAAACATTTACTTTAAAAAACAGATTTTACGTATGATTACTCAAAAACAACAAAATCTAACCGGTACTTCGTTGACAGGCAATATTTGGTACGATCAACATTTTGTCCTCAAATTGGTGCGTCCCTGATAGCTACAGGCTCAGAGGAAGGGGCTATTCACTTGATAGATTCAACACGTGAAGGGTTGGGAGCCAGGATAAATCGTCTACAAGGCCACGCGGCACCAATTTTAGCCCTATCTTTCAATTATGACGAATCACTGTTAGCTACCGCCGATCACCAAGGCCTCATTATTGTGTGGCGCAACCATCAGCAGCACCATCGATAGCCTTAGCCCACATATCGGTAGTCTTTGCCACTGCTGTCTCGGGGATTTTCCCATTTTTTCCTCTCAATGCTTAGGATAGTACTTCATTAGAAATGATATTAGGTATATTTTTGTATAAATAGATTTTTCATGTTACGAAGAAAAAAAAAGAATTTGTCGAGCAAAGTATCTGCAAATGTGTTGTTGCGCCGACAGTAAAATCGAGTTTTGAATTTCCTTCGAATTCTTGTTATTAATTTTATACGATGAAATTGTTTATAGATGTGTGTTATTATTTTGTAGTAATAAAATGTTGAAAACTATTCTAGAATTTGGATGTTGGTGGATTAGGTGGAATGAAAGATGAGTTAACGACAAGGGGTATTTTTCTATGAACATATACTTTGTCTTGTTTTTTAAGAACAATATATTAATCATCTAATTATACCATATATGATATTAATAACTATCATTAACAGTCTAAAGACTATTATAAGTATGTACACACGGATAACGGGTTGCCAACAACTACGATACATTCTACAAACTTAATAAAAATTAATTCAACTAGTATTTTAATCATAATTTGAATCAAATGCACCATTGAAACACTGATAACGTGCACTGATAATATTTTGGTACATTGGACGGCGATATCTTTTCTCTGTATTTATTTAAATAGCGTATTCGCTTTACTGCGCCGAAAAGCAAAGTATTTTCAACTGTTACGCATTTCTTAAATTTTTCTTATTTACAAGGAAATTTTTCTGATATTAAACAAATGTTGTATTGTGTTTATATCGAGTATGATTTTTGGACGGACTATAGCCTATCGGTTATTTTCTTTCCAATATTATCCTGTTTTAAGGCTGATTTCTTCGTTCAACAGTAGATGAACTTCTAATTTCTGACTCTTCCATTACTGATAATAATTTAAAAAGCAGATAGTTGTGTTGTTAAGGATGAACGAGAATATAATTTCATTAGTTAAAGAATTTGCAATCAGCGAATTATGCAAAGGAAAATAAGCGGTGATTTTTTGTATATCTTACTCTCCAATCTATGTCATTGTCTCAACTGCATTATATACACAGTGTATGATGCTAAGTGCACTTGCAAGTTGAAATCTAAAACAAAACTGTATGTAATTTAATAAAATTTCATAAAAGTTTGAATTTTGCAGAAATACATCGTATTTTTCTCGGTACCACGTTATTGTTATTAATTTCATTTTCGATCGTTTCAAAATTACGCCTCTGATTATCAATATGTATTTTTTAAGAGGCGTTTTTTTCGTCTTTATGGGGCGGTATCGGCGAGATGACATACAAAAATAATGAAAATTTACAACAAAAAGTGTTTTTGTTGCTGTTGAAAATATAACAGGTACAACTTTGATGATCATTTGGGGAGACTCTGAGAATCAATATATGAGCCAGCGTCAAAAGAATTGCCTTTTCTCGAGCAAAATTATTTAAGGTGAAATCATTTCCTACGAAATATGTTGATCATCAGGCCTAACCAAGCCTGAAGATTTAAGGCCAACGTCGTTGTCCGTTTCACAAAGATTCATCATCTTCCCATCTACACCTTCCTTGACTATTCTATCAGTGTTAACTGTCGTCAAATCACCCATGAAATTTTTTTTATATTCTTCAGTTGGACTGGCGATAGCTTTAGCAGTAAGTTGAGTTCCGTTTGGTGGCAAATTAAGTTTGAGTCGATCCCTAGTGTGTCTCAATTCTCCGAGTTGTTGATGTTGTTGTTGCTCTAACAACGCAGATGCAGCTCCTGGAAAGAATTGGCTCACTTGTTCGCCATCACCGGTTTGAAATTGAAACGGTCGATTCGAGCTGCTGACGTAGAAATCTTCATCCCCTATAATCATCCCATAGATTACACGATAAGTACATGAAATTTCAGGAAAGACGAATCGATGAAATTAATTCTTTATTATCTAGAGCATATATACCATTTTGCTCGCCTTCGTGATATTCTAGAGAATATAAATCGAGCCTTGGTTCTTCCATTAACTCTTCCCACTCTGTAGCCATAAAATGTTATAATTCATTAAAATTACGACAACGATGAATTTCCTTAAATTATTTTCTTAATTTCCTAAGTACGGCGCAGCTAGCATTAATCATAGTGCTACAAGAATTTAGAAGATCGGTAATTTTAAATATTAAAAATGGTATCCAATAAATGGAACAGATGATCAAAAAATACTTATGTCTCCTCCTAGTTGTCGTCTGCGAATTGATAAAATTCAACGGTATATATAGTCGACGAGTCATCATGTTTTTTAATACTATCAACCACGTGCTTTACAATATATTAGATAATTTTTTGAGTAAATAACAGTAAAATTGATTGCAACAATAAAAAATAGAAGAAACAATCCTATAACTTTTGTCACACGAGTGACGGTGTCCTCAAAAGTGGATACTATAAAGATATGTTTGTGTAATAATAGAAATGAACAAATTTCTGACCAGCATAAGAAGTTGGTTGCCAATTTGTAACAGGCGGTTCTTGACTGTTGGTTGTGGAGGCTTCCTTGGGATATTCATAGACGCAATGATATCGTTGCTTCTTAAACCATACGCTTTTCTTCTGATCCTAAAAGTATTCCAGATTTGTAATCGAACGTGAAATTTCTTCGAATAAAAATTTTCTGCGTATCTATGAAGATTGGTTGGAACAGAATTAACGCACAACACAAATTTGAAAAACTGAGTTTCAACAAATATAGATAGTATTATGATTTGGGGATTTTTTCATTTTAGCCTGTCTCGCCAACACATTATTATTTATTATTCTGATACAGAGCTTACTTCAGTACTGGCTATTTACTATTCGTGTATTAAAAATTACATACCATTTCTTCCTGGCAGCAATGTTGATTTTATATAAATTAGTGAGTTTGAGAATTTCAGTAGTCAACTCAAAACATTGAAATTTAAACTTTGTTCGAATTCTGAATATTAAGTAATGTTTTGGGCAAATTTACCTGTCGTTGAGTTTTATCGGGAGATCTTAAAGCAGATCTGTGCGGAGCCAATGTCGCGTCCCAAGCAGACGGTGTAAATTCTACTTCGTCCTCTTCTGCGTCGCCATCTTCCTCTACATCATCTTGATTTTCATCTTCTACGTCTTCCTCCTTGATATCTTTCAGACCTAAATTATTGCAGAGCTAAACAGAAAGAGTAAGAATTTAACTGAAAAATAATAATTAGCAAACGTCGTCAAATATCGAATTTGTAGTCATCTTAGTTGTTAAATAGATAAATAAAGAAATTGTTCGCTTTATGATGGTGAAAAAGAAAGAATAGTTACCTGATCTTCGTTATCCAGTCGCACCAGTCTTGGTGAGACGCTTTCTCCTTCCTGGGGAAAAAATATTCAATTATTCTTGGTTCATGTTTGTTTATAAGATAAAAAGAATTGAATTGGTTGGAAATTGCAAAAAAAATATACTTTTTCCATACCTTCCAAACAAATTCCCCGGAACTGGAGCTGTTTTCTTCATCTTGACTGTCCCAATCGTGTTTCGTCGCGAAGCTAGTAGACATTAGGTCGTCTTGAAGCGGAAGAGGGAAGGTCAAGGATAACTGTTGCCACTTAAGTTCATCTTCCGGACTCGGAAGTGGGGCGCTTCCGCCTCCCATCATTTTCGATTCCTTTTCGACGATTTCTTCGGTTCTGTATTCAAAATTCTCGTCGTCCGAGACGTCAACGTTAAATGTATCCTGATCTTCCCTGTCCACCTCCGCCAGTTGTTCACCATCTACCAAAACTGCTTTATTCGTCGCAATGTCAACGAGTAAAACGTCATCGTCCACCTCGTGATTGAGACTTTCCAATTGTTTGGAGGATTCCTCATCCCCACCAGAATCCTTTGATATGGCAGATTCCGAAGTAATAATACTAAAACTTTCACGCTCTTCCAAAATTGGGCTTAAAGGTGTATTGTAGACATTATATTTGATCGATATGTCTACGTTGCCGCTACTGTTCTCTGATTGAGATTCTTCATCCAGCCAACTATCTCGATCCCCCTGCTGTTCCGCTATACTTGAATCCTTAGCACCACCGCTGTCCTCTCCTCGAATAAATTCTCCTTCATCTAATGGCTCAGGATCCTCTTCGACAGGCATTTGAGCGTAGGGCAATTTTTCACTCAGCTCTTTTCTGATAGCCATGACATACTCTTCGTCCAAACCGAACGAGATATAAGAATTATCACTGTAAAGACTCTCCGTCGATCCATTCCGATCAATTCCAATTTCGGAGTCGTCTAAGCCCGATTGTCCGCTGTCTTGGAAGCCGCTAGAGCATGCCATCTCGTCTTCAGTCGTAATTTCACTCTGTGGAGTTTCAATTTGCTTGGAAAACTGTTGCCCTTCTATTCCCAAATTAGACAGATTCGTAGTCTTCGGACTTTCGAGGAACTCGTCCTCGGTAGACAAACATTTAGTGGTGTCCTGTACAGTATTCAGCGAGTTCATCGAACTTGAGCCAACTTTATTGGTATCTTGAGGATGCAAAAACCAGCCACCGTCTTTACTTGAAATATTTGGAAGAGATGCGAAAGGTTTTTCGAAATTAATAACGGTTGAGTCGTCCAAATCTGTGATTTTTCTCTCGATGGAGTCTGGTGATAACAATTCTAAATCGAACGGTTCCGCCAACTCCGAATCCAGAACAGCATTCAGTTCGGCGATCACTTGAAGTTGTTCTTCCTCCGCCGTCAATGGAGCTATTCGAAGGCGTCGAGTTACAGATCCTGGACTCTCTTCTTCTTCGCAAGATTCTTTGTCTCGAAATCCGGAGTCTGAACTGCGTTCATCGTCCGGAGTTGAGAGCCGTTTACCGTCATCGGCATCGCCAGGTTTCATTTCTTTTTCAAATTCTTCGCCGTTCAGAAAATTACGTTCGCTAGGACGAGTTTGTTCTGAGACAATCGTTACATGAAATTCAGGACTTCGTTGAACTTTGCCAGTACTTTCAGGAAATTCTTTGTTGCTTTCCTTTATGCGTGACACGTCATCAATGAAAACGGCGTCTGCCACTTCAGGGGTAATTTCATTTTTAATATTTAAGGACAACTCAGAATGCAGTTTTATTTCTGATTTATCATCTTTGTCATCGATAGAGGAATACTGAAGAATAATGTCACGTGAATTCGCGACGTTACGAGATTCAACCTCTTTTTTTCTCTCTGCCAAAAAGTCTTGGTCAAGAGCAACAGAAACGTTCGAAGTTGTTGCTTCGTTATTTTGCAATACAGTTTTTTTACTAATACTTGAGGTCTGAGATTCTTGCGGTGAGATCGTCACGCTGTTCGGTTCAGGAACGAGCCTCAGCAGAGGTGGATGAGGCTCAGACTTCGAGACAAGTCTTAAAATATGTTCTTCCGGAGTGCTATTCGTAGCAAACTTCGTTGTGTCCTCATTTTCTTTGACCTCTTCGGAGGACTTGTTTATACTTTTTGTAGTATCATTTTTCTCAGACAGATCATTCAACATAGACGGGTTATCACAGTCATTATATTTGCTCATTTCTGAATGAAAAAGAGCTTCAGGTTTGGCAACGACATCAAGTCGGCTCACAGGTGATGTCAGTCTCAACATAGGTCGACGTTCTATATCCGACGTCAAAGTCAGGACATTGGTAACGTCAGCATTATCGCGCGAGTGAGACGTTTGAAAAACGTCAAATACTGGAGTATCCGACAACGCGGAAAGGTTGCGAAATTTTTTTAAAGCTTCGCTGAACTCGTCAGCAAGAACAGTGCCGTTAAGATTTCCATCACTTCCAGCAGATGTCAACCGTTTCTTCGATTTTTCTGAACCTGGCATACCTAGGGACCATTCAGCTTCGGAATCCGAGTCTATATGAACCAACACCATCAAATCCGCTACAGATTTCGACTTTTGTCGTACTTTTTCTGTATAAGCTCCACATTTTACCCTCTCGAGCCAACTCTCCTCCTCTGTTTCAGACCCAGATTCTGGCAAAGTTGACCGGATTCCTGGAGCATTTTTCACCGGTTCTTCGGGACCTAATCGAAACGACGTGGAAAATGTTTCTCTCGATTTGTCGTTGTTGTTCGTGAATTCGTAACTTCCATTCAAGTGTGGACTCAACCATCCATCCGAATCCATGCTACCATGCAAATTCAAAAGACTCGCGCTTCTTCCACTCGGCTCCTGAGTATTCTGTTGCAAAGTTTCCCATCGTTGTTCAAAATCTTGAGCACCTAAAGCACGTCTTACTTGATCGAGTTCTGGACGCTTATTTGGATTTATCGTCCAACATAATTGCATAGCATTTGACAAACTATCAGGACAATCCTCTGGGCATCGCAGCAACAGCTCGCAGGATTGAGTTTTAGATTCATGATGCTGACCGCCACTCGTCGAGGACAGTACAATCTGTATTACGTCCTCGTCGCTCAAGTTTTCGTACGGCCTCCGACCCCATGTAACGATCTCCCACAACAGAACAGCATAGCTCCAAAGATTTGCTTTTACCGTAACTTCGAGTGTCTCTATCGTCGTATCTGTACATTTAAAACTTTCGGGAGCTGCCCATCTGATCGGCAGAGCTCTGTCTCCGACGACGTAATAATCATTGGGATACTTTTCGATTCCGATACCATAATCGCCAATTTTTACCGTCAAGTCCGCTGTAACGAGACAATTTCTTGCAGCGAGATCTGTATGCGCTAGACCATGGGCATGCATGTGATCCAGACCAGCAGCAACATCGGTTGCCATTCTAACCGGAACATTACCATGCGACAAAGACTTTTTTGTTTCCTCGTCACAATTCGAATTCAAAAACCCTTTGAGATCTCCGAAAGGACAAGCCTCGAACAAAAGTAAGTACGGATCGGTCTCGAGACACGAGCCTAACAAGGAAAGAACGTTTTTGTGGCGCAATTTTAAGTATGGCGTTGCTTCTCCGAGGAACCAAGATTTTTCTTTATTCGTTGCTTCTTCGGTGAGAATCCGAACGATTACAGCTTTATTCTGGATGACGTTACGTGCAATATCGCAGGATTGGAAATCTCCACTAGCAAAATGGTCACTTTGGAAATCTGCAGTTTTGGTGGTGATACTTTCAAAATCAGCACGCCCTTCGACGACTTTGCCGAACCATCCATTACCAATTTCTCGTAAGTATTTCAACTTTTCTCGAGGTACGTGACTCGACGAACTAAACCACTCGGCGCAAGCATCGATTGGAAATGAACCGCTATGATCTGAAGTATGCGGAGCAGAATATGGTAGTTTTGGCTTTGACGTAGAGCAATTATCGATACGAGAAGTTAAACAGTCGAGAGGTAAAGGTTCGAAGAAAACACGTTCTACTTGAGGTCCTGCGGGTGCAACTTCGAGTTCCAAACTGCTCACTGGATTCTCAAAGGCTAAGTTGAAACCTGATACTGGTCCATCTTTGAACTCCTAGAAATATAGAAAAACGATGTGTTATAGCATTGAATTTTTTTTTAGGCATTAAACTTTTCAACAAATTTAAATTACCAACTATTTTTGTTATCGGACATGACATGAATATGCGAAAAGCTAGATCTTGTTTCAAAAAATAAAATAACATTCCTACTTTTCTATCATTTCAGAAGTTTCAGGTCAGGTTTCATAGAAGAATGAAAAATCATGCGACCGGTTTGCATCTTGTATACGAGACAATATAACTAATGCTTAAGGATTTCTACATATTACAGATTGAATATTACCTTGTTATATTTTCAGAATAACTAAAAAAACTTGAATACTAAACTTTCGAACTGTTATACATCATAGATGACAGAATGTCAAAATATTGTTGACATGTTGTGGTTGTTGATAATCAGTTTATAATGGAATATGTTGACGTTCAGATACTACCGTGCATTCATGAATGACACTTCGTTCTCAGTAAAAGTGAAGTAAAATATACAATGAGCAGTACAGAATGCTATTTTACACCACAATCGTTTGAAACTCTAGCATTAAAACGTTATTGCTGACCATTTTGAGAATATTGTCGACTATCATTACATTATAGTTTGATTTTGGGAACTATTTCAGTTTCCTATCGTTGCAATTGAAGTACAGTACATAATTGACATTCAAGCAAATGAATAATGTTTTTAATCTGATACTGAGTAGTAGAACAAACTTAGTCTCAAGATACCGTAATTTTAACAAAAAATATATATTACAGAATTATAAAAGTATAGATCTACAAACTTTAAATCGCAGAATTAAATACCAGAGATTTTTAGATCAAAATTCATCTTCTATCCTTGGAATTGAAATTACACGAATCATATGTATATTATTTGTATTTCATTGTGTTTGGAACATGATTCTCATACCAATGTGAAATGTCGCTTGTGGAAAGGAACTCCAGTGCAAATATTTGTTCGCTTTAGCAGAGATTTGTGGTATAGCATCAATATAACAATCGAATTCTGCTAATAATATTCATGATAAATATTATGATATGTGATAAGACGTAGAGTGAAAGGTGTTTATGCTAAATCAACAGCTAGCCTGAATTTATAAATAAAATAAATATTAGTCCTAATTGGAAATTTGTTTTAGAAAAAATTGTATTACTTGTATGATTACAGCTAATTGAGTAATGAGCAATACCTGTTTTGTTAGTCAGTGTAGCACTGGCAGAAATTCTGCAACGTTAACAAATACTTATACGTTGCAAAACCTCTGCCGTGCCCCCATTTTTTTGTTAGATGTGATTCAACATGTCTGAATAGCCTATTATTGAATTTAGAACGATTATTTTTCAGGTGATCAAAATATAAGTGATTTAGTGTCCTTATCAATGTTGTTATGATTAGTTTTGATAAATTTCTAACATATGAGCATACAATTATGACAGTTCAGGCACAATAAAACGTACATACTCGGATTCGTAAGCAACAATATCTAATATTTCACGTATCGCAAACAAAACTATTCGCGGCAGATAAAATTTGTTGAACATACAAAAACAATGCAACTGCTAGTAATGAAACTATTCTAAATTTTTATGATCATGCGCTCAATTACCTGTTCAGAATTTTCCCCTTTATCCTAAAATTGAAGCAAGTATGAATATATATTCTTTTTAGAGAAAACGGAAATATTTTTCATTGACATACAGAGTTTAACTCAAACGAAACCAGATTCCTTAAAAAAATGACCGTTATTGGCATTGATTCAATAAAGCATCCAAAATGTTCTCATTGAAATTGATACAAAATGATGTCATGTATTTATTATCGTGCGTGCATTCTATATTCTTTTTGAGAATAAAAAGAGTCGATGTCATTAGGAAACAACTTGGCAAGCTCACAAATTCATTTTTTCTGTGGAATTTTAAACCAATTCTTGAATATAAGTGTATGAAATTTCCTTCTCAATCGAAAAAATGGACAAATATCGCGTATGTTTTGTAGATTGTGTTGCCATGTTCAGCAGTTCAGCAATCTCTTGCTGTGCAATGTTATCTTAGCGATACAATTTAACTATTAACCAATTTTCAATGTGTTGAAAATCTCTGTTACATTAAACCTGATTCAATCGGGAGCATTTTAGAATAAATCCAAGAAATCCCAAATACATGCTTAGGCTAGAAAGTTCATCAAACTGTTAAATATTTATTGTTAGTAATGAGATATGGAACGATCATTTATGAGCCACAGGGATATATCTTTGAGAGTGTGGCTCGAAAGTGTATACAATTGAGCGATAAGTCTATGTAAGATGTAACCTGATTAGTGACAAAAAATCGAATACCTGAAATCCTTTTGGATGACGGTGTCTATTACAGCACAGACATCCCACAATCGCGATAATCGTAGCAGCAACGACAAATAGTCCGTAGATGTAATTGATCCATTCTGACCTAAATGATTGCGCTACCAGCAGACTTCTCTCAGATTCTGTTAAAAAGCCAATAAATAACATGTTAGTATGAAGCTAATAAATAACATGATGGTATAAAGCCAATAGAAATTCAAATTGGGTCAAAGGTCTGAGATCACAGACGATTTTCGACAAAAGTTCACGTTCATATGTTCTGGATAATCTCTTTAGGTGTACTGTTACTCAGATTTGAGGTTAATTTTTGATCATATTTTCTGAGATATTAACTAGCATAGCGAATGATCAGCTGTGATTTATCAACTATGAAAATTATGTATAAACATTATACCAGAATCAAGTTGGCCAGTGACAGGATATGTATCAAAAATCGGAAGGCTGCCACAGGCAAACCAAAGAAACCACCAGAGAATCCACATTCTTTCGAAAATTGCTTTTAAGTGTCGTTGTTTTACGCCATTTCTAATTTGCTAAAAATCACTATTGCAATGGATATCATTTCGATTCACAGAATGTAGAAACCAAACGTTTTTTCTGCTCATTGCGACAGTCAGTCTGCTATGTGGTGGGTCGGACAGCTTTAATTATCGCAACATTCAATCAATTTTCAATTTGAAAACCTCGTACGACATCGCGATTGTGCGCGAAATTTCGAGGAGATCAGTCAGTGTTGCAGATTAATCGTCGAAGGCAGATCCAGCTTGCGTGAAAGCTAATTAGACCGACTTCGAACACTTTTCCTTTGACGGATCGTCCGACAAATCATAACCATCACGGATAGACCATGGAATAACAAAATAAGTTGATCTCCAGATGCCACGAGTAACCGCACAAAATGACCGACCTCTGACGTACATTACAAGAAGTTCCAATCTTATGACTCATGATGATTTAAGCGTCATTCACAATTGGCTTGGTGCAGTGCTCGTGCAGTGGTAGTGCAGACCTTAGTGCGGCGATAGAAGATTGAAACGTTGGATTCCGTTGAATGGTTCACAGTAGAATAGTGCCACCTACAATAATCTACCGTGAACCATGCCACGGAATCTAATGTTTCAATCCTCTGCACCGCACTAAGTTCTGCACTACCACTGCACTAAGACAATTGTGAATGATATTTTAGGCTGAAACTATGTGGACCATCATGAGCGTGCGGGATGAACGAGCGAAATGAAAACAGCTAACACAGCTAAGTCATACCGTTGTATCTGAACACGAGAGTTGTGATTGGCTGTTTCGATGCCGATCGTTCATCCCGCACACTTCATGACGGTTCATGTATTTCAGCCTTAGTATGTAGGAGCGCAGTCAACGGCTGATGAGACGTGAAATTTTCAGGAAACGTTAAACTTATTACGCATCATTAAAATTATTACGCCTCATCTTTAATTATGCCGCGCGTAACACATTTCTGATTAGCGCCGTTTATTGATATATTCTTGCATTTAGCACTCGCGAACATGTAGTAATTAAATATACGTCCATCATACGTTTCTCAATTTGAAGTTTCATTTTAATTGCGAGAGTAATACATGCTGTTTACCTTCCTCTTACCAACTTCTTACGACGGCGATGTTCCAATAGTCGGACAATAGATAGCATGGTTATCTTGTAGCATCATACGCAGTCGACGAATCGTATCTACATACTCGACGTTGGCCGCGTTGGTCGCATGATGATTGGGTGGTTGGATAATATTGGTTAATATGTATTGGTCGGTTACTTGCCGACTCCTTCACCCAGCCAATAACGATGCTGCTGATTGGTGGGTGCTGACGACGATTCGCGGCAACCATTCGTGTTGACGAATCAGCGCGCGTCTCTCTCACATCGCCGATTGCTGCCTCGGTCTACTAGCGACTATCCAAAACGAACAGTAGCAAACTGCGAAGGTGGCGATCGCTCGGTGGCCATTTTGCGTGAGTGCTCCGTTCGTGCAGTAATTTAACAAGGTGGATATCGTGAAATAAACATCGAATCAGTGTCGATAATGTACATTCGGGTAAAAACTAGCGTGTAAGGTAATTCAGCTTTATCGTTAGTGTATATTTCGTGAACGAGAAGTGATTAACGGTCGTGCAAGGCCGTATTGAAACATCGGACTACGAGGCCCGATGAAATCGACATAAAACCAGCTGGGATATAGCTTGTAAGTTCACGCATGATGTATCTACGTTTCTCTTCCTGCTCCCGACTTACCTACTTTTAATACGAAACATTTTTTTTCAATTCCATGAGAACACCAACGTATATATAATGGTCGTATTGCCAATTATCGATCAATTCATCGCGTAGTAACGCTATATTATGTAAACAATCGTTGCGAATTCTGTCGCTTATCGTTCCATCAAAATGAACGGTTCTTTGCCGCTCAATAACCCATTACTTTCCGTGATGTTATCCCCGTCGTAATTTTCAATATTATATCTTCCATTGAAAACAGCAAATACTGAACGGATTTCGATCTCTGCGTCGCAATTCTGAGGTCAAAAACATATTGAAAAAATTTCGAACGATTCTTACTTCGGAATTTTTGTTTCGAAAAACGTTAAACAAAGATGTTTGGAGTCATTTCTAATAATAATTCTGGCAACATTTCACATGTTTTAGTAGTTTTTCTGTAATTTGTACATATGGCACAAACATTCTAATTTTAAGAACTCTTCAATCATAGAATTGAATACGATTGTTCCATATTTATTCTAAAATATTTATTTTATGCCAATATCAGTAAATTCTATACGGGTTGACCCTCAAACATGAAATTATTTACCCAAATTTGATTGTATCAAATGGCAATGTTGCATCGTCAACTGTACAATGCTTTTAATTTCCATACCAATGAACATGTGGTTTGAAAAACATTTCTCTCATCGGTGTTGCGCAATAAAGACAAAACAAATTCAATTTATAATCTGTAAAAATATGTATTTCACAAGATGTTGACATGTTTTAAACAATATTACCTGTGAAAAACCTACAAGAACTTTTAAACTGATATTTTTTTATTGTTGGAAATACAGAAAAAAATTTAATCAATACTTGGTATAGGCTTAATAATAAGATTACAGTTATTTAATAATTTTTATCCAATTGTATATTATGAATAAAGTTGATTGGTTAAATTATGAAAAAAAATCCAATGATTTACATGTATCTACCTGTTCTATCCATTACGTGGATTTGTTTATAATGAGATGTTATTATCTCACAGTTTGGGATGTACAGTGACGCAGAGACATCGGTGTAAAACCCTCCCAACTAAGAAAAATTATCGCAGCGCAGCGACTGCAGTGGTCACCATGACTTCATCCAAGTCGAAGGAGATAGCTGACGATTATATCTCGTCGTTATCGGATCTAACTATCAACAGTAAACCACTTATCAACATGTTAACCATGTTGGCCGAGGACAATGTCGAACATGCTCCAGTAATCGTTCAAGCCGTCGAGACGCACCTGCAAAAGGTTATCTATCATTGTAGTTAAATAAAGTAAATAAACAGCAATTGGAACGAATATTACCAGTTTTTGCTGACAGGCAGCTAATTACAAGATTGTGTCATCATAGTCCTTCGCTATTCAACAACAGAAAGATCATCTTAGAAAACATTCAGACTTTTTGGATATAAAAACTCAGATTTTGAGAGTCCTGAAATCCTCAAAGTTTGTATTTTACGGATAGGTAGCCGATGTGAACCACGGATTCGTATTTCTCTGTTTTAATGGCCGTCAGTTTGCTATTGTAAAATTAGATGACGAAAAATGATTGGCGTGAACTTAATATGTCTTCTACATTTTTGAATGTAGAATTGTCTTAACACAGGGGCACTTTGTTTAAAAACCAAAAAAGCAACCAGAGTACAGTCATCTTCGTCCAAAAATAGAAAACTGTACAGATAGAAATTAGATTGGCAACAACTTGTGTTTATTACTAACCAATACCAGAATTGAAAATAGATAGAAGTTTGCAATATAATGTGGTCAATCGTATAGCATCGAGTTCTTTGTTGTTCAAATAATAACTCAGAAAGTCAAGTTTAAATTCAACATTTTTGTTTCTGTTCTTATCAATGTATACGTAACTGCTTTTTACAACACAATCTGATATCGAATCATATTGCACTCAAGGTTGAATATATTATGGAGATATGCTTAAGAATAGGATATAGTTAAAGAATAATTTGTCGAAGTTGATATAAAAACTTGTTTCTTGGCTTCTTTCAGTCATTAACGTTAAATGTATTAACATAACCAGTATTTCTGATGTACATACCCTTACTTTGATATTTTATGATCATATTACTGTTTGCGATAGATGCGTGATGTTGCTAAGACTAATTGGGGTTATTATGTAAAAAACGAATCACTCCTCTATTATTATTGTGTGCGAATTTTTTCCCGTGCTTCTTTGTTGCACACTCTTACACAAGAAGGTAAGAGATTATTTCCTTCATTGACAAGGTTGTCTCTTGTACAGTTGCTACAGCACTTTTAGTTTGATTAACATCAGTAAACGCATTTGCCACAGTAATACAATTTGCTGAAAAACATACAACGCTTTTAAGATGAAAATTATCAAATAATTGATTGTCATTATTCTTACAAGGAATTCATTTGAAAAGAATCTTTTCTGCTCAAGATTTCAATATAATTATAATTTATATTCCTTCACATTTTTATTCTAAGATGCAGTTTTATAATTTTGGAAGGTTTACTATTTTTTTTTTTTTTTTTTTTTTTGCAATCTTATGAAACGTTGCGTTTGTGATTTCTGCATGTATTAACATTCTTGAAGGTGTATTTATTTTAAATATTGTTTCAAAGGTACGAAAAAGTAGCATACCCTGTGTTTGATTCAGAAATTCACACCCTTGCAAACATTTTCC
This sequence comes from Arge pagana, assembly GCA_963969455.1. NCBI lineage: Eukaryota > Metazoa > Arthropoda > Insecta > Hymenoptera > Argidae > Arge > Arge pagana. The sequence continues at coordinate 18,435,777 of OZ018311.1, read as the reverse complement.
GTAGCAGGATAACTGTACAACTAGAAATTAGCAAATAATAGATAATAGTGACAGAAATAACTTTTAATCGAGGTAGAAATCATTCAGGTCATGTAGTTTTGTAGTCATCTACAGAGATTGGTCGAACTGCAGCACGCACTGTGAGTCGCAGAAAGTAAACGGAACTAATTGAACGAAGAACATTTATGAGCTATCGATGTAGAATCCTTTCATTTTCATTAGAACTTCCAAATTTTAAATTATACTTCACATAAATTATCAATCACTTAATATATAATTCATAATCTAATTTGAATTAAATGAATGCGCATTCGGTAGGTAAAACTATATGTCTACGTTATGTAATCGTATTCTATAGATAATTTCTTCAATTCCAAACTCCTCAAATCATTTCGGCATATAAGTGTTCGTCTGGCTCGCTTACTGCATATTTTCCTGCGTAAAATTCATTTCATTTCATTCAATGGCTATCTCCTCTATTCAAATTACAAGATAAAAACTGAAACAAGCTCACGGAAAGGAAAAAAATCGGTTTAGTAAAGCGATGCAAACGCAAATGAAATAGTGTAAATAATACATACCTGCAATTCGGATTGCATGGTAAACAATAATCTAAACGAACATGATACTTTAATCATCAAAATCTGATTTTCATATTCTAATTGGAAATTATTCAACGTTTAAACAAAATAAAGTATGGTCGGTTGAAAATTTGTAAAAGTATCGTGTCAACCCTGATATATCGTCTAAAAAATACCAGCTCGTAGAATAAAAATCGTATATTTGACGTCATATTAGGTAATTCATAAATCTCCTTAAATCGTACTTTTATGGATCATTCATTTGATTTTTGTTGATACATGCGAAATTAGTTTTGACATGGACTGTGTTAAATTCCACCTGCCTCGCATTGTCCTTTAATGCTTCTTTGATATTATTGAATAGCGTTTGTTCAACGTTTATTGAACGCAGAAATATTTTCATGTAACACCAACCGGAAATTTGTTAATTTATCAATATCAACTTCCGCAGCTTGTTAGATGTACTATAACTCAATTTTAATGGTAATAGATTTTCAATGATGCTAGAGTGCTTTAATGAAATTCATTGTTAGAATACTAAATTCTGCGATTAGATTAGGACTGTGTTGCAAAAAGCTTTTTACAGAAATATGACAATTTTCACTGGCCAAATTGAAGAATTTCTAATTAATAATGAATCATCGAACGATACCGAACGATAAATACTTTTTAACAATGCAATTGATAATTTCAATTAACGACTTAAAATAGCGAAGCGTTTCCGTGGTTCCGCATCCGAAGATCGTAGCGATTTGCCTCATACTTATTCGGCTGGGTTTATATACACTGTCAATCTATTCTGCGGTCCTGCATGCTGTACTAATGAACAATTCGTTGCATAGCCTCTTTCTCTGATGATAAGATATGCATAGACAATATTTTTATTAAAACAAAAATTTGTAATGTTGAATTTTTGCTTTCAAACGTGATTGTTTGAGTTATTTTTATAAACATTTGATGACGTTACATGCATCTTTTATCGTCTAGAACAGTATGGTTCAATTTTCATGTGCTGCTGACACTGGTTCGAGTGTCGCGCCTAAGGAGGACCAATGTTATTCAATTCTGCTGAAGATATCAACGATTCTGAGAAATTTCTCAGCAACCATCTTTTCTTTCTCCTAATCAAAGCTCTAGTATGTTCGACATCGTTAAATCGAAATTTAATTAATTGAAAATCAAAAATAGGTTTCTGGGTGGAAAATTGTGAGACAAATTCTATTTATTTAAGTACGGTATTCGCTGTTGCTTTTTGTTTTGTATGAATTGATGAAAAATGCATTCGGTATGTCAATAGCGAAATTGAAACTGAGGTGGAGGCAATCTTGGAAACATCCTCAAACCAGGTGGAGCATTAATTCTATATTCAAAAATTGAACCACGCTGGTCTGGAAATCTTGGCAAAAATTCAAATAACAGAGCAAGGTTGAAGAAGGAAAGCAGAAAAACAATAATTGTCTGTGATAATGAACAGTATTACGATGATATATCAGATGTGAAAAATAAAGTACCATTTTATTCTATGAATATGGACACAGCTATCATTTGTTTTCGAACATTACTCTCCAAGTGAATTATAATTTGTTCAGATCTGAAAATAAAAAACGAATGTTCTCTCTCTCTGAATTAGCAGCAGATGCAACTATTTTTTGTACGCGTACCAGGATATTCAGATAATGGATTCTAACATTATCTTTAGAAATTTATGAAATATCAATTATTATGTTACTACGAATAATTATAACTGAATTTATCAGAACGAAAATGTGTCGTGATTACTTTTTGCTAATATTTTTAGCTATCGATCATTTTAGCTGGAATATATATTTTTTTATTCTTTGTGTATAATTTTATCTAATAACATGAGTTTCCTACACTCAACATTTTTGATTCTTATATCCTTTACGGATACCAGTTGGTCTCTCACATTCGAACCGTATTTTACAATTTTTTTTTTTTTAAACCCACTTATTCGTTTCTCAACAGTAAAGGTTTGAACCACGTACCTAGTGAATTCTTACAGCGATATATTTTCTGAAATCTTGACCCGTATTCCAATCCATATTCTCTCAAAATTTGAGGGAAATCAGTTTTGATATTTTGATAGTGAACACCAAATGTTGCGCATTGTGCTTTGCAATGCAAAATATCGTCGGATGAACCATGATTGCATGGTCCATGTTTAGTTATGAACCAATAGTTTCTTTTCACGTACTGTATCGAATCATTTCTGACCTTTGGAGTACGACGAGTAATGTATCACAATTTACTCTCGTATGTCTACACTGTATGTCTTATGTATGCAATATGTTGCAAAATATTCTATTCACACTTACTCATCATTCTTGAAGAAGAAACTCACCATTTCGCTGAAATTAAAAATTCAAACTGTCAGGCATATTCATGTTAATTGTTTCTTCGTCACTTCCTTTAGAAATCACAAGTCTAAGAAAGTTCTTTGATCCCTTGGTCCTTATTAGCCCTGAATATCTGATCAATGTATATCAATTTTTATCTATTGAAAACACGATTGGCAATTTTTAATCAATAAAATTATCCATCATCTCTAACTACATAAAATACTTTGTCAAATTGCTTGATTTTGTTGAATTATCTTAATCAACCTTACTTAATCACGCTTGTATGTCTTTACTTTTTCTTCTCTTCATTACTTACAAATAATTTTTGAGCTGAGAATAATTCAGGAGTAATAATTGTCTTGATCCTAGAGATTTTCAGGGAAAATTCTAAATTAGTTTCCAGCTGCGTGGAAACTAATTCGGTACGAAATGCTTCGTACTCCGAAGGTTGAAAATTAGATGCACAAAAGTATCACAAATTTTTCATAAATAGAGTTCCGTTGTTTGTGGATATCAATTATCCATGTTTGTTGAGATTTTTTTTTAATCGTGGCGAGTATCAAATCGTTCAAGAATCACATTTTCTGATTCTAAAAACAACGATCGAACATTGAGCAACGCTGTGTGCTTCTGAACCAAAAACTTCCAACATCTAAGTTTAAGGTAAAACATGTTACCTCGTCCCGTTTCCAACGAAGATTCAACCTAGAATGCCATTTGGTGGTTGGCTGGCGATGGCATGAGGTGGCCAAGAGTTGAAAACCGAATGGAAAACGTAGTGAACAGTGGGATAGTGTGTTGTTATCTTTTATTAGGTCAGCAGCGACATCAAACTTCCCGTCCTATACCTCATCGATTCAATCGTCAAGAATGTTAATGGAGACTATACAAACCTCTTCACCCAAAATATTGTCAACACATTTTGCAGTGTCTTCGAACAGGTAACAATCAATTCTCATTTAGTCTTTTAATGTTATAGCTCGGAAAGAATGAAGTTCGTCGATCTATCTTTTAAAAAAAGAATTATTATTTTTGTAGTGTTTAATTTAATTTCCTATTTTTGTAAACCATCGCTGTATATTCAAAGAGATGTATGATAAATGTATTATTTATTATAGGTGGACGAAGTAACGCGGGCTTCTATGTGGAAATTGCGACAAACATGGAACGAAGTATTTCCAGCCAAAAAATTATTCACCTTGGATGTACGAGTCCAGAGCATTGACCCAGCGTGGCCTATAACGGCATCACCAACATCTATTCCATCTATAACATCCAGCTCGATACATGTGAATCCAAGATTTCTTACTATGGTAAGAACTGTCGTGTTTTGCTCGCAATTGTCACGTGTGAACAGCTTTGAACAAATATGCATATGCTGTATTTCTGTAGCCCCAGACCACAACCTCGACACCGACGTTGCCGACTGCAACTACTAACATTAAAATACCTGCTACCGAAACTATCCCATCGGAAGAAGCTGCAATGAGGGAACTTTTGAAAAAGAAACGAGAACTTCTCGAGTTGCAGAAAAAAAAAGTTGAATTGGAGTTAATGCAAGCCAAGGCAAGTTTGGAACAACAACAAAGACAACTTGATAAGCAGGCCGGCACACTTCGCACCGAAACGGTGGGTTGTTTCTCAAATTTTCAAATCAGACGGATAAATTTTTCCCTACTTTTTCGTATCATAAGTGATTTTGTAGTAAATTTAAATTAGCACTCGCACTTAAGGTTTGGGTAACTAACAAAATTTCCACTTTTACCGAAGGAAAAAAAAGATATACAGAACTGCAGTCGGCAATCGTACATACATGTGCTCTAATCTCGTTTGATCTCAAGACAACCGTAATATTTTAGCAAGATGAAATATTCGAGGTATAATTTATTTGCAGACTGTACCGACGATGCACGTAGCTCCAACAATGGATGGCATCCATGGAAAACCAGTCGCACCTATTTTACCCAGTCAACTCGCTAAAAATTCTTCAAAACAGGTAGGCGAATAATTATTTCTAAAGCTCAAATTTGTTCCTAAAATGACCTCGAAATTGCCGGTATTAAATTAAATTCCTCTTTATAGTTTCCAGCTGCAACGGCATCACTTTTGAAAAACGTTGGCACCAGCAATGGTCCGCGAATTGCTCCGGCTAGCAGTATCGCGGTAGCATCAGCAAGGCCAGTTTCAAGGGATCCTAGATTAAAACCATCCACTTCGACAAGTTCGGAAACACCAACACCCGTCGTGGTTGATCCAAGACTTCGAAGCGTACCGAACACTCCGAAGGATCCTCGTACGGACACCCAATCGCTATCTGTGGCACTATCGACGCAACCATCTACACATAGCGTCACAAACACTGTACTTTCAGATGAATTAAAACAGCAGATAACTTCTAAACAGGCTGTGACTAGCACTGCGACCAAGCCTTCGTCAAATTTATCTCCGAGCTCTGATATCTCGACGATAAATGCTAGTAATAATAATGGTAATGGCACAGTTAACAACAACAATAAAAGTTTCAGCGGTAATGCTAATAAAGATGCAGTTTCGCATCGAACGAGCCAGAAGAAAGACAATACAACCACCACTACTACCACCACCACCACCCGAATGCCTATGAGTAATCTAACGAGTAGCTCTAATGTGAACAATAATCATTCTAAGGTTAATCAAAGTCAGTCCTTAAGTAATAGTTCCTCGTCGACATCCGTTGGAAATCGAGGAACTGGTGGCGAGTCCAAGTCTAAAGATAAAAGACCGCCTTCCTCCTCCTCGTTGTCGTCCTTTAACGAAAAGGGATCAAATTCCTCGAAATCGTCTCATAGAAAACTAGGCAACAAATCTCGATCGAAACAACCGGCTCAGGGTTCGCCGAGTAAGATACCTAAGGTCGACGTAAGAGAGAATAGCCCGACTAGATCTAAGTCTAATGAAAAAGACAGTGAGGATAGCTCACAGTCTGTTCGTACCTCTCCTAAATCCTCGTCGTCCCAAAGCTCCAAAAACCGAAAGAAGAACTCGAAATCTAGAAAGAGAACTCCGAGTCCTCCTTATAGAATTCCAAGGCGTAGCGATATCAAAAACACCTCTGGAGGTCTTACCGAGGAAGAACAGTCAGGTTCGTTGATAGTCTCGCCTCCTCATCCACCTACCTTTAAAGGCATCAGACCTAACGCCAGGCAACGAAACTACGCCAGAAGAAATCGAGACGGCAGCCCTAGTCCTGAAAAACAAATTGCTACTGCTAACGCCGTTCATACGCTTTCCGACAACATCGTTGAACCTTCCACGAAGGACGAAGACCTTAGATCTACTCTCGCCATTCCTACTGTTGCTGCAGCCATCAGTACCCCAGAAAAAAGTGAGTTTGTATTCTCCACAAACTTCTCAAAACAGCGTTACTTTTACACGTCTTCTGTATTGATGTACAGACCCCTTTTTTCCATAGAAAAAAAAATTAATGGCAAAATTTTCTATTCACAACAAATTACGTAGATATACAGAGTAGCAATTTTCATTTATTTTTCGTGTTTATGAAATATATATATTTTGTTTGCAGCTGTATAAAAAATTATTCCATATTATCTATTGTGCTATTCTATATATTTAAATTTCATCCAGGACAGATTGATCGGTGAAAAAAAACAGTTAATTTATTTCTATTCGTAACTGAAATCAGTTTACGAAATTGTTACTTGCCAAACATCAGCACAATGACAACAAAAAAATTAGTACTTATTTTTTTGAAAAAAGACTTGACCTGTTTTTCCTATACACAGCCCGCGAAGATCAACGTCAATACTTGAAAAAGTAAAAAAAATAATTAGATCAACTTTAAAAAAAAAAAACGTTATTTTTTAAGCAGGACCGTTAATTGTTAATATTTGGTAAGTACGATACTGAAAGTTCCACTTGGAATTGATGTTGGATCTCGAATTTGAAGCTTTCGCACAAAGGTCGATTAACATTGGGTTCGATGATTAATGTAAATGTATCTTTTTTACTGCATTTTTACAGAAGAAGATTTGGACCTGCGAGTCTTGACTGTTGGTACTAATAAACGCCAGAGTTCAGAACGCATAGAAGCATCGACAACGAAAAAATCAAAAGCTCAGAAATTCGATGCGTAAGTACAATTAATTTCCCGATCCAACTCCAATGTGCTATTGCGATTCGACTTGTCGACTGTTTCAGATTGTTCGGTAACGAGGATGTGGATCTGCGTACCTTGACGCATCCCAGTGCTGGGCGTCCTCCGACACCACCACCTCCGATTATTTCTGGGGAAGATGGAAAAGATGGTTGGGCAAAGTTGAAAGCACCAACACCGAAAGGAAGTCGTGAAAAACAGGTCATTAATTCGGATGAGAAGCGTGATCGAGACAGAGATGGACGAGACAGACTGGGAAGACCACGTTTATATAATAAATTACCAGATGATCCAAAAGAGCGTCGTCGTACGTTGTCAAGCGATATGGACATGGAGGGATGGTCCAGTCGCAGAGGTAGAGATATCGAAAAGCCTGAGAGAAACACAGATCGTTACATCGAGATAATAATGAAACAAGCAGCGGATCAATTGAATCAAGGATCGATAACGAAGTTACAGTACAATAACTGGATACAGGAAGTTCTGCAGATGAGCGAAGATCAAAAACTGCGAGCTGCGCTTCGTAAAGAGAAAGAAGGAAATTCGATTGTTTGGGAGAAAGGAGTCCTCGATGGTGACAGAACGCCAACATTTAGTCCGTCCAGCGACAACGAGAGTGGTAGATCGACGGATGGTCAGTTATCCAGAAATCAGTCTGGACCTAGATGGCAAGGTTCTGGTCCTTGGCAAAATCCTGGTCCTTGGGTTCATCCTCCAGGTACAGTTTTTGAAAATGATAATATTTATTTAACGTGATGTGACGAATAATTACTTTTTCAATACTATGTTTAACTTTTACCATTTTACTTCAATTCAATCCAAATAATGAAATCCCTATTCGATTGCAACGTTGAAATTCTACTGTTTATTCAATTTATGTTCAAGTTACAATTTTTTTACCTCGATTGGCTACTTGAAATGATAATGATATTTAATTCTTTTAATTTTATTTCAGTTCCGTTTTCAGGCCACCAAAGTCACTTTAATCCGGACTACAGACCTGGAGGACCGTGGCAAGGTCCCAGGCACTTTGGCCCAATCAGGGCAGAAATCAATCAATTTCACGGCGGATATGATCAGGGCATCAGTCCTAATCCTCGAATGGGTCCTGGCATGCTGGGTGGCCCAATAGCACCTATAATGTCCAATATGTTGCCAAACGGACCCTTGGGACCTATGGGAATTCCATCCAACTCAGCAATACCACAGTCATTGGCAATGCCTAGAATCAATGGTCCGGGAGCGATGTTGATGAACAATGGTCCGATGCCACCACCGAATATCATCTCGAATCCTAATGTACCTACTCGCAATTTATCACCAAATACGGCACTCAAGTACGATGGACTTATGGAAAATGAGGATTATGGGAATAGTTATGGTAAAAGTCAAACAAGTAATCGAGAGCTACCCGCACCCGACTCAAAAATGCTCGACGAAGTCACTAAAGACACCATGAAGAGCATCAATATTGATGGGGTACCTAGAGAAATACGTTACTATGGTCAAACAGGCGTTGTTTTTATGAATTGGGATGATCCTAGAGAAATTGGATTCCAAGATGGTGTGAGAAGAATTTTAATCGATGATAAGGATACTATTACTTGCGAATTTAATGGTCCTTACAAAGAATTCATGTATGAAGGCAACGTTCACAGGTAAGGATACTACGATTCATTTCGCACAAATAGAGATGATATTCCCAAATTCGAAATTTTTAACTCATTGTTTTCTCATATCAGAATAAAGTTGGGTGCACCGACCCGAGAACTATTTGTTGACGACTCGTGGTACGAGTGTTACTTTGGCGGTCCACCTGTTGCAATTTATCTCGGTGGAAAAAAAGTTACCGTTAAGCTGGAAGGTCCACCTCCACAAGTGAAGATCGGTAATGTCAAGAGGACAGATTTAGTCGTAGCTAAAATCAATCTAATCATCAACGCAAGATGCATGGTGCCAGTATTTCTGGATGCCAAACCACAAATGTAGGTTTCACATTCGTATAATATTATAATTCATTCGTTCTCTCCTCAAAAATCGAGCAACTGATGGAATGTTTTTTTCTTTCTATTTCTTGTGATTCAGATTCGAAATTGAAGGGAAGCAAAACACACTGGAATTTACTGATGCATTGCAAACTGTGTTGCTGAATGGTCGTCCATTCAAAGTCGAGTTCGGTGGTCTTCCCAAACCAATCATCATTAGAGACAAGAAACATTTCATTCGATTTTCCGTTTTGCCAAGAGGCATTCGTGCTGGTCATGTCAAAATATTTGGCATGCGAGGCGAAAGTCCAAACGAATCTCCACCATCACCGCCTGTACTCGACAACACATCGAGCCTGGAACCTATACAAGCCCCACCGAGTTTCCCATCTCTCGAAGCAGACTCCACATCTCAAGATGGATCTGATCGCAATGCTACACCTAAATCTGGTAAAAATATCGATTAATTTCTTACGTTTAGACATATTTGCCTCAACAACTAATCGTTAGTATCACTTTTGCAACTTTGTATTTATTTGAATGATCTGAATGCAATGTATTGTTGTTGTGTTTATTTTTTTCATTTTTGACAACTCAAATGCTTTGACCACAATCATCCCTATTATTTTTTCAAAATAATTTGATTAATGATCAAATGAAATTATACGAATAAACATGCGAACAATCTGGTTTTTTTTTAATTCTCAGATCTACAGTTGGACATTTTATCATCAGTTTTACCATCAGCCATGGCTCCTTCGTCTGGTTTATCTTATCAAGCTGAACCCATAGAAAATCCTGCTCCTGCACCCACACTGCCAGCAACTTTGAATGTCGGCGAGCTATTCCAAAGATTGGTAGCGACTGGCATTGTTCCAAATCTTAACGTCGACCAAAAGAAGCAAGAAGAGGAATCCAAAAAAGAACCTGATATCTTGCCAGTATCATTCGACAAACCAGAAACGTTGAAAATGTGCGTATCTCATCATTGATTGTTCTAATAATTTTGTGGAGTTTATTTGTTAACGATGCTTCACTTTTCTATTCCTAGAAAACAACCAGCGATCGCCAACGCACTCTACAGCGGCATGCAATGTAGTTCTTGCGGTGCAAGGTTTGCCCCCGAATTAGCTGCTAGATACAGCCATCACCTTGACTGGCATTTTCGACAGAATAGGCGTGAAAGAGACTCTGCGAGAAAAGCTCATTCCCGTCCATGGTACTACGATGTTAGTGATTGGATACAATACGAAGAAATTGAGGATTTGGAAGACAGAGGTATGTGGTTTGAAATTACACAACTGAGAGATAAAATTACATGACAAAATCATGTTACGTGTTATTTTTATTAGCACAAAGTTGGTTCGAGACTGAGAAGCAAACAGCTGATACAGATGGTACAGCGACGGAAGACACGCCACAAGAAACGGTACAACCGAGCGTACCAACAGGAAGCGACGATGATGCTCAGTGTCAGGTCTGTCATGATACTTTCGAACAATTTTACAACGAAGAAAAGGAGGAGTGGCATTTACGACCTGCGATACAGTTCGAGAACAAAAATTATCATCCTCTTTGTCTGGAAGATCACAAGGTAGGGGACAAAATCGCGAAATAAGAATTTTTCAAACGATTGCGATTCATCGCTACAATAGCAATAGATAATTGCTTCCATAAGATCTCGATTCTTTCAAAAAAATAAAAACAATTATACACGTTGCATTAAAGTAACTGTAAATGAGCTTTCGACAAATAATCTTTATGGTGGTTGAATCGCAGAGACGTTGCTGTATATATATTTCCAGTAAAATTTCATCCAGGGTTGCAACATGAAAACGATAGCAAAATGAAGAAAGAAAATAATAAATTCTAATTTACTTTTTAGTTTAAATTGTGAGTTCGTTATCACGATAAATTTGAAAAAGCATCGATGAAACGATTTCCACATTTTACTAACTTTCCATCCTGTTTAATAATCATGTCTTCTAATAATTATCAATGTTGATCTATTCTTTCATCTTGCAATAGGAAAAAAATCTTGCGGTATGTGATTTAGTAACTCGTTTCTATTCACCCTTAGCAACACCCACTGTCATACATACCGCACTCTACAAATATATTTTGTTCGTTTATACCTTTGTAGAAATGTCATACATAGTTCGGCATCATCTGAGAATCAACACGATTATAATTCAATGCATAATTGTGTCATGAAAATTACTGTTTGCATTTTGTAATATGAATGTCATAATAGCTACACTAGAACTAAAAATCACATGAAATCCCGCAATGGAATCTGGTTCTGAAATTTCCGGATATTTTTTTTTTAATTTAACTCAGTAGCAGTAAATTTTAGAATTGTTGATTATCATTGAGATAAATTTGTTTTGCGTTTGTTTCGACGAAATTTATTACGTTTTGGTGTCAAAAATTATATAATTTGTATGACCTTTCTAAAAATCAATCATGTATATAAACCTTCCTTTTATATTGTTTGTTGTCTTTTACTCGACGACATTTGGCTATCTCAATGTATATTGAATTTTCAGCGCTCGTTAGAAGAGCCTACATTAACGGCGGAGGAATCGCTGGTTGAAACAGAAGAAGAGAAAAAGGAAACAGCCGACGTAGAGTCTACCAGTGCTTTGTTAACAGAAGAAAGTAAGGAACCCGCCGACGAATCTTCATCTTCAGTTCAGCCACCAGAATCGATCGCCGAAGAAATAGCTGCAGCTCTGGAAACAGAAACGGCAGATAAAGAGCAACAAGAAAATGAAACTAAAGAAGCTGATGCTGAGATGGAAAATAAGTCGGATGATATAATTGTAGAATGTATTGATCCTGTGAAAGAAAAGGTGGAACCCGTGGTCGAAACGATCCTAGATAACGATGATGTCGAAGAAGCGACTGAAAAAGTTGCGAGCATAGACTTTGCCGACATTAAAATAAAAGAAGAACCCATCGATCATGAGGAAATGAATGAAGACATTACGTCCGACGAACCATTTACTTTTACCAACGTTGAGATTAAAACAGAGCCCGTTGACGCTGAACCTGGTGAGTTATCTACATTTAATTTTCTTACCACATTCAAGATGCTCCTTATCTGGTATTATCTGAACTTCGTTGACATCTTAACATACGTTTTTCATGAATTGAAATGGTTTAAGAAAAATCGTTCGTCCATGATTTATTTTCAGATGATAAAAGTCGTTGTGACATGTGGTTCGCTATTTATTAGTTGAAATATGAAAAACAATCTAATCAATGATACTCTTAGCGATGTTGATATAGGCAATATTTAAAGTTGAGTAATAAATCTCACCAATTATTTTCTTTACTTGGATCATTGAAATAAACGTTTCTGCGTAAATATACATACTTCCTCTAATTTCCTTTTATACCATTTAGTTTGTTAAATTTCACTTCAATTTCTGTATTAATTTTTTAATAATTTTTATAAGAAAATATGATCTTCAGAAAAAATATTATTTACATAATTTGGTGAGATACGGTTTTCAAAAAAAAATGTTAATGCTTTTTTCTTCATAAGTTTTCTTCACTTAAAGCAATTAATTTGCCAGTGAATTGTATCGCAAGAAAACATCTATTATCTTAGCGCTCCGCGTAGAGTTATGAAACAAATAACGGTGGAGCGGAGCCAAGGAAGCATTGAGAGTTAAATTTCGTATTCGAATTTACTATGCTGAAATTATAAATTAACAATTAACTTTGTTTATTGAATATTTTCCATCGTCGATGCTAATGGAAATTTTGTTCCTTTGCTACATAAATACCATAGTTCATTCAGATATGAAGTAGAATACCAGTTATTAGTTACGAGTTTCGAAAACTTTAGCATAATCGACGTTTGACAGACGATGCTTTGATGAACGTATTAGATTATATCTAAGTTTAGGTACAATTACTTCAGGAAGTTAGATATTGATACGTCAAATCTTTGGACATGTATCTTCAGAAAAACTGGCAACTCTAGCATTTTTCAAGCTCATAACAATCAGGCAAACGGTTTAAAATTTGTACTTGGTATTTCCTTGGTATTCAATTCTGTGACTACCTTACTCTGTTGTCGCATCGTTTATTCAATATGTTTACTAATTGATTTCCTCGATAGACCAAGATGAAACGTTGGTGAATGAACCAGCACTTGTAGACACAACTCACGCTGCGGTGAAAAGTTCAATTGATGGTAATGTCGAATTAGAATCGGCACCTACAGCGATACCTACAGCACCGTCCCGGATAAAAATCAACATCACGAAACCGTTGAGCACCGTAAAGGAGAGCGAAGAACCGAAGGACAAACAATTAAACCCCGAAACATCGGTCAATGAAAAAACAGAACCACTCATGCCTGCATCACTAAAACCAAGTTTACAGGGTAGAAAATTGTCAGTTCTACCTCCTGTAGAAAAAGGTCATGAATTATCTGGTCTTTGCTCGATAATGTAGATAAAGCTGTTAATTACGGGCAACAAAGAAACATTGTCAAATTATCGCCTACAACTGGTCACAGAATTGTTTTTTTAAAAAAAAAATTTCCACGAAAAAGGATCAGATTTCGAGTTAGGATTTTGAAAATAGGAAATGGAAATGCAATTAGATTTTTATCGAGCAATGAACGAAAATGTACTTGAATTTTTGTAAAGTTCATACGACGTCGTCCGATTCTTCAGCTCTGTCGAATATTTATTTCAGAAAAGGTAAGTATTTGCTTTGAAAATTGACTTTCATCGCGACATATTTTCGTCGTAGCAATTACATTTTGGGCAAATTATCGATCGGGTCGTATGAACTGATACTGAATGTTGGAGAGAAAACACTGGGGAGATCTGTACATAGTTTATAATATTATTGTTAATTGATAAATTGTAAGTAAGAAACTTGCATTCCTCACACCTCGTCCGTGGTTTTGGGACAAATCGAAAAAAACTTAAAAAACGAAAAAAAGAAACCTAGGGAGAAAAGATATATTTGCAACTGATTTATCTACGATTTCGTACCATTTGTACTTTATGAATGACAGTGAGAGCGAAAATGAAATATCAAAACGAAAACAGACTTAAACGAGAAAAAAAAATAAGAAAATTAAGTATAGTTTCGCATCATTTGTTTATCACGCCATTTGCTCGTTTTGTTGACCGAAATACCAAAAAAAAAATACGCATAAATAAAAACTTAAACATAAGTTTGAGGGTATGTGAGACGGGTCTATGGCACAAGAGTGATTGTATGTTGACGATTAATGAGCCATAGTTGTTAAAAGTGTACAAAATGTGTGATATATATAATTATCTATTTTATTGTATATAATATATAATATGATAGTGATACGATGAGAATCCCGTTAATGAAAGGAAAGGGAAACTGAAGATCGTTATTTTGTTGTATTGATAAAAAAAAATGTTAGAAGAGATGGAGCAGACGGAAAAAAGAATGGAATCTTGACATTTATTTCTCGTTTTTCTTTTGCCTTTATCCATCCGTTTTCAAACCTTTGATATTTTTTAACTGCGAACCAGCTTTGCGAGTAGAAAAACTACAAGCAACTGACGGAAAACCCACGTGCTCCTTTCAGCGTTGGATTTAAGGATGATATTCATATAAATAAAGATTATGGAAAACTAATCCTATTTAATTGAATTTCACTTTATCGTTCGAATATTAATAAATCAATAACCATAAGAAAATTCTTGCGTTGTTTCTGTTACCCCTTCTTCTAATATTTGTTCAAAGTGGCATTTTCGTGAAAAATGTTTCAAACCAAAGTTGCAAGGTTCTGAAAGGGGCCAGAGGTCGGAAACCTTGGCCTTGGGCCCGATTTTCAAGGTCAAATCAAGGTCAACTTTAAATCCTGATTATCATTTCAAAATCAGGATCGTCGCAGTTGTTGTCATGCTTAACATCTTCGGCATGAGCGTTGCTGTCAGAAAGTTCTGGTTGCTCAGCTTTGTATATAAATCGCCTGCATCCATGGCTAAATGTTGATGCAATTTGTGCAGTACAAAAGTAAGGGTGATTGTTGCTCTCAAAGCTCGCCTTCGAACATTTATTCAACGGAGAATTTTTATCTCAAAAACAAATACATGTTGTTACAAACATTTCAAAAAAATGATTTCCACCGATGACATACAACTTTCGCGCGTGTATTGCAACGAAAGTTCCATAGAAGAAGATGAAGATAGCTTGAAAGACAACGAAAATATAAATGTAATGGGAATAGAGCGATATACTGCTATTCGCATGTAGCTGCGGTTATTTATTATTTATCACATAGGCGTTATAAAGCGAAAACCGAAATAGTAACCAATATATTTGATGAAACCGTTCTAACCATCATGATTGACGAAAACATTGATGAGGATCGAGTTCATTTGTACGATTCATACTCAAATCGATCCGCGACAATATATACTTTATTCCAAATAAGTCAAATTGATATTTATTTTTTTCAATAATGTTCCACCTAGTTGGCCATTGTGTATTTTATTTTATGTTGTTACTAAGGAATGAATGATTATACTGAATTTTTTTCGGTGGTGTTACTCCCAGTTATAATAGTATAATAAAGTATAATAAACCACCGCTAAAAATTAAACATCTCGTTTTTCACCATTTAATAATGGGAAAAATCTAAAAAAATTATATCGTATCAACCTTATAAGTGACCGTATACAATTAAAATTTCATTGAGATCTCAAATAGTTTAAAAGATATTAAATATTTGAGTTTAGAGTTGCGACCTCCATAACTAGTTTATTCTTGAGAGAGGGGGTTTGAAATTTGGTGTAAAAATCCGTCTATCATGAAGCAATAATTCATAAGCTAGAGACCAGGTACGAACGAGGAAACGATGCTGGGGTACTTTTTACATGGTTAACCAGCTAGACCCTTTATTCGTTCCTGGTCTCAAGTGTAAGAATTGACACACATAAATTTGACACAAGACACAAATTTATCTCGAAATAAGAATTTTTTGAAAATTATTTTCAACGATGTGCACAAATATTTTCTGAATGACTGATCAGTGAAACAACGACTGGGCGATTGCTATGATACTTATTTTGAAGATCCTGAAAGGTGTGCTCTTCAAGAATGAATTGACCTAACAAGAAATGAATGTGATTGTAAATATTTGTTCGCCAATGAACTCCGACCTTAATTGTTTTTCGTGTTCCCAGTACTTCTGGAATATATACGTCTGAAATTCTAGAACTTTATACATAGCGATTGAAATTTGCATTGTTTACGATAAATGATTCGCGTTATGCTGGAAATATTCTTAACTCCAACACCAGTACCCTGACAGACATCAAGTTCCGTACAGGGTGAAATAAGGTGATTCAACTTCTATTCCTTATACATCGAACGCAGCGTCCAGATAAAGGCATGGTTAGGACCAAATCCCCTAGGAATGATAGCGTATAAGTTCCACGCGACTTTCAAATTGAATATGGGCAATCCTCTCTTAATGGTGAAAATGAGTAATAATAATAGTTTTTCTTCAAACATTTATGTTATAGATTTTTTGTACATCAATATATTTCTTGTTGAATTTATATATTTTTTAATGCCACAAATTCCTCGTTGCAAGGGTATCTTGCCCTTTTTCATGAGAAGAATTTTCGCAAGGAATTCATCGGGTTGAATGGGTAAATTGCAAGGAGTACAGGCTAGAAGACCGTGGAAATATAAGATTAGTATCAGGTAAAAAGAATTTTATTTCTTTGAACGAAGTTACAAAGAAACGTAAATTTTGAATTGAATGATTCCACTTTTAAGGAAACTCTCGTAAGACTTAAATGGTTGTTAATAAAAAATTATATTTATTATACCTAAGTAATATTTAATTCTCACGAATTTAATTCTAACACGCACTGCAAAGCATTACTCCAAGTTGGTCTTTCGTGACAAGTCGTGGGCACAGAGAAGAATAAAACATTGGTATCCGCTCCTTCATTATATTTTGATTTGCAGCCGGGTACTTTACATCCTACCATTTTCAATAAATGAGCGCATTGAACATCAAAAATTGTAAAAATCTACGAGGATAACGATGCGAAGAGGACCGGGAGCCGTGGAGCGAATGTAAATAAACAAGTGAGAAAGAATCTGACGGAGCGCGTGATACCCGGAACTTACGGTGCCCTGCCCTCTATCGGAGGATCGAGAAACTAGATCGTTATCTGGACGACGTCAAACCCGGACTTGGATCACCTTCTTATTCCACCCTGGTTCCGTACAATCGTGAACTACTGAACGTAGTGAACCTGCTGAATATGAAAATCCGGAGGTGGAATCGAATTGATATATTCGCTCCGGTGCGAACGACGCATTTCGTTACCGTTGCACCAATGCCAATGACGATCCAGGGGAAAGGCGCGACTTTCATAGACGTAACGATAATCAAATATGTCGTTGAGAGGCATACCGAGTTGGAGAATTCCACTGCGGGTTTGTTGTTGCCAAGTTTGTAGCTATTGTTATTGTTATTTATGCATCTACATTTTTCGTGTAATAAGTGGCAGTGATTGGCTGAAAAAATACAACGATTTCATTGGGCAACGACAGAAATGCAAGCTTCCCATTGGCTTATTCACACTATTGGTTGAATGAATTTCAATTCGAAGCTGCATTTTGAAGTAGTTTAACTGTGATTTAACGTGTGATCAGCGAAAGCGACCCGAGTAAGTTGTGTTCCTACTATTTCGCTACCCGAATAATCGCGCGCGTGCCGCAATTCTCGATTGATATTAGGAATCTGTTGTGTAAATGACCACGTCGCGTGCCAATTCACGACGTATTTTGTACATTGTAACAGTGTTGTGTTACCGTTACTAGCCATAATTTGACGAGGTTTGTACGCATGTACTTTAATATTTATTCAAGTTCATCCAAAATATGTTGCATGGTTTTTCTCACTTGCCGCATGATTTCAGATGGAATCACGAATTCCGAAGCAAAAATCCCACGTACAACGGTCACTCAGTGTGACGAATGTCAACTCTCAACCACGTTCAACTTACAATAACTTGGCTAACCGAATGTTGCAGAAACCACCGAAAAGCAATGATACAGCAGCAAGCCTTGGTAGAACGGAAAGTTCTCACAACATTGTTACGACTCGGGCAAAAGAAAATGTCCCAGATCCGACACCACTGCATGTTCGTTCTAACACGCACGCTGCGATAAGCAGAATTGTACCAAGCATTAAACCTGCTACCAAAAGACCTGGAACTGTTACAAGCAGTATTTCTTGCGAAAACAAGAAACGCAATATCATACCTGTCACAAAATCCTATACAAATGTAACAACACGGCCAATTACCACGATGTCATCAGCAACAAGAAATGACAAGACTTCTGCTACACAATCCACAACAGGAAAGCCAAAAGCAAAGCGTTGGGATCTCAAAGGTCGTTTGGAAGAAGTTGTCCGAAATTTGGCTACATCTAAGGAACAGACTAAGGTGATAACATCTGAAAATCAGGAATTGCAAAAGGAACTATCAGATTTGACTGAGAAGGAAGAAGCTTACAGATTGAACGCTGAAAAATTGGAAATAATTTGCCATGATTTGAAGGAATCTAATGCCAAAATGCTTGCTCGATGTACGTGTTTGGAAAAGAAACAACAAATGTTGCGTCAAGAATTAGAGGAATTGGAAAAAGTTTACAAAACAACTCAAGCAGATCTTGATGTTAACGAAAGTATGCGCGAAAAACAGATTGCTGAAGTCAATCGGTACCAAATGCAATTGGATGTGGTTGAAATTGAAAATAAAAATCTGTTTAATGAAGTCGAGAGATTGAGTCAACGTGTACACGAAATACAAAGTATTGTACATCATTTGGACAAAGAACAACGAATCCTCCATAACACTATTCAAGAGCTCAAGGGAAATATCAGGGTCTTTTGTAGAGTCAGACCTAAACTAGAAAGCGAAAAACCAAAAGCGTAAGCTCTTTTGCGAAAACTAAAACCGTTTGTTCTTTTATCTGTAAATCGCTTTAGCAGTTTTGAGACAGTTTTTATACTCTTATCTTTATATCCGTATACGGAGCTTGCGGATGATAAATTGTCTAGATAGGTATGTGCGCTGGAAAAGTTTGATAGTCGATTAGTTTATCCTCGTCCAGATTAAATTTCATTTTCTTACACAAACTCTGCAATATTTAACCAACCTATGTCACGTGTCTACGTGTCATGCATACATTCATAATATTTTCAGATCCTGCTCAATAATGTATGTGGATGAGTTTACCATTGAAGTGGGCAGAGCCACGCTCATCGAGACTTCGAATTGTGGCGGACGACCTCGCGATACTAGACAAGATTTCACATTTGATCGGGTGTTTCCAGCCACTGCGGGTCAAGACGATGTTTTTGAAGAAATATCATTGCTTGTGCAATCAGCTCTCGAAGGATATAATGTTTGTGTGTTTGCTTACGGTCAAACGGGATCGGGTAAAACCTACACTATGGAGGGAACTTCTGGTGCACAGACTCTAGGAATGATACCCCGAACGGTAATTAATATAAAATGGCATTATTCTTACGTTTTAGTTTCGTGATTGTGAATAATAGCCTTTATTTCCACGCTTTTTGTTTACAGGTTCGACATATATTCCACGAGAAAAAACGTCTCGAGTCGCTCGGATGGGATTACAAAATTCATACCAGTTTTATGGAAATTTATAACGAACATATCGTTGACTTACTTGAGTCTCATCCAAAGCGACACGAGATTCGAATGACTGATAACAAACGAACAGACGTATATGTCACGAATCTGCGCGTCGAAGAAGTGCACAAGCCTGAGGAATTGGAAAATTGGCTGAAAATAGCACAAGAAAATCGTGCTGTAGCAGCAACATTTTCTAACGAAAGGTAGATACTGCTTTTGGCGTAGCTATTTATTATTTTCTGGTTGTATATTTTTATTTCTACTGGATTGATTTAAGTTCAGCTAATGCATCGTCATCTATGCCTAGTTGTATATGACGAAAAATTTGAACAATTTGAGGCATGACTTGTCAACGAATAATCAATTAACCGTGTTCATAGACGAGTACTCATCGAAATTAAACGAATTTTCGCAGGTCTTCGAGATCGCATTCCATTGCTCAAATTCATCTAATTGGCACTCATGAAACGCAAAATGAATCTTGCATGGGTACTCTGAATTTAGTGGACTTAGCTGGATCAGAGAGGATGCGAAATGAGGAAGTAGCGAGAACAACCGAAACTAAAAACATCAACAAGTCGTTAGCAAATTTGGGAAATGTGATTCTCGCCCTCTTGAAAAAACAGGATCACGTACCGTACAGAAATTCAAAGCTTACGCATTTGTTGATGTCTTCGCTTGGCGGCAACTCGAAAACTTTGATGCTTCTCAATGTCTCACCTCTCGACGAATGTTTCAACGAAACATTGAATTCCTTGAGATTTGCGAGCAACGTTCGAAATTGCAAAACTGGAAGCGTTAAACGAACGCGTGGAGTTCTTACGAACTCGACGCCACGTCTAACAAAAAATTATTAACCAACGGAACATTTAAAAAAATCGTTATTCATGTTTTAATCTAAACTTAGATTTCTTCGAATAAGATTTACATAGCACTGTATAATATTTCGGATAAGTTTGTAAAATACCACTCTTAATAATTGTATACTTTTGATAAGTTTCTACCAATTGCTTTGTATGTAGAAGCAATTCATACAAATCCATAACAGTATTCGTTATTGAACTAATATATCGCAAAACAATTGAAGTTGATCGAAAGAGATGTTAAGAGAGATTTTTACAGAATGTCTCAAAACGAATAACATTTCGGAATTTAGAGTATCTTCATAGTTTTTATCTATTATCTACATTCATAATTGGTGATGTCGAGCAGCAGTGTACGAAATTTCTCGACATTCGTTAAATGTCATTGTTTTCTATAGAGGAGTACGCAAAATATGTAACTGCAACTACTTTGGAAATGTCTATTTCCGCTTTTATTTATTTTGATATTTAACATTAGTAATCTTGCTTGCTAACTTATTATCTTGAGTACTTGATCAGGATAGTTAAGGGGGGAAATACATGGAGAGGCATGTATTTTGCTCGATTTTCACGAATTTTTGTTGTTGTAGTGAATGATTTATTCTATATTGTTAGAAACTTGCGTATGGTTTATTTATATTTCAAAAAGCACAAAAGAAATTCCATTCGTTTGAATGATTCAAAATAGCCGATTTACACTACTTTCTTCTGGGAAGGACGCAGCGAGACTTCTCGATCGGCGTACATTGTAGCATTGCTTCAATTGATCTGAAAACGAAAACCGAAATGATACATGATTAATAATGTCATATTTCGTAGATGAACCTCAAACAAGATGAAAAAAAAATTCGCAGAATGAAACTGTCTATAAAAATAATTCTAATTCTTTACCGCATTTTTCAATGATTTTAGCTTCAATGAAGTAATTTTCTCAACAATTTTTTAAAACATTCAGGTTTACAAAGAAAGTAATATCATTGAAAAGATGTGTGCCAAAGTTCAGGGAGATCGATAAATAACTTTTTGAGTTATCGTGCCCACTGATTTGAGAATATAGTTCCAAGAAAAACACGGTTAAAGTTTGGTCACATAAAAATTGAATGCTTGTAGTGACTTACCAATTAGTCCATAAAATTTTCGTTCATGTCTCATCTAGGATATGAACTCATTTTTACACTTATTCGTTGAGCTCCAAAACTAAACTGAATGAAACTAACAACACCGGATCTGGTCTTCACTAATGTAATATAACATTTATACGATATAGAATGAGAAATAGTTAAAATTATGTTCTAAGGATTTGATGACATATTTTTGAAGCACTATACTAACATCTTATGAAAAAAAGTCGTTTTTTTCAAGATCTTACATGTATTCCTCCGTTAAGATTACATGCGATGCTCACGTTAAAGTAATTTAGATGAAGATGCGTTTTTCGTTTGGCCTAGGCATTAAATTGATTTAAGCTAGAATACCCAATACAAGGACATCTAAGAGTATTCTCATGAAAAATTCGCCTGATTACTTTTTTAGACGGGAATTTTGGCCGCTTTTTTGTTCTTACGCGAAATGCAGGCCATTGGCGTTTGAGAAAAAAAGTGGTGTCATTTCGAGCTGTATTTCAATATATGTCAGTTCTGATAAGACAACCATATGTTCCATCACCTGGACGCGAAAAAGGAGTGTTCCAGTGTCCCACTCGAAGAGTTCCATTACCTGAATCAAGACATAATTTTCGGTAATAAGGTGAAAAAAACTGTGAAAAAAACTTTTTATGAAATAAAAATGTATATGCGTCCAAAAACTTAAATGCCAGATTGTTTGATTCAATTTTTTCTTTATTTCTTTGTTTAAGATCGTATTTCCTCTGTCTTATCGTTGAGTATCCGTGATTTTCTTTCCCACTCATTTTTCTGCACGCATATTTTGATGGGTCTCAGGTATATTGGAGGGGACCCCCCGGAGTACTTGCCTAACGGCATTTGCTTCGATTGCCTTGGTTTTGAAGACCCGTTCATACGTATTATGCTTCCGTAACGTTCAGTAATTTTCAAGTGAGCAAGCATGGTGACTTAGGCACACTCGACGGCTACTCGGCTGGAGTCCTGGGTTCAAGGGACTAAAGGAAACTCCGGTTATCCCTAACAAGACAGTTAGGTATCTTGGAGTAAAACTACATAATTTGCTTAGGATAAATGCCCACATCAACGGCCAGATAGAGAAAACTTTGCATTTTCAATATTGATAAAAATAGTAAATAATAAACTGAAAATTTCATCCAATAGAATTACCTGTTCTCAGGGAACATACCATATAGGTGAAATATTCTAAGCTGAAGAATCTGATAATAGCTACGTGTTGGATACTGATGACAATGAATATTTTTCAGAAAGTAAGGTGGCAGTTTTGGATGTGGATGATGCTGGTAATTTACATTTCTATGTCTTATTATGGATGGCAATAATTATTGTGCATACTTTTAGGAGAAGTTGCTGAGAATGCACTCTACGAAGATGTTGAAAATGAAGATGAAAAAAGTGACATAGAAGCAACTGTTTGTGCATCGAGAATGACGGCAAAAGATGGTACTTGGTGGGCTGAGACACCAACAATTGAACATCAAAATGGAAGGTGTAATATTGCGTGGCAGAGATGTGGACCTAACAAAGATGATCTTTTTGGATCTAATAAAAGCACCAAGATGCTGTCAAATCGTGACATATTCAAATTATTTTTCACTCCAGAAATAGCTGATATCACTATACGTCATAGGAATAAAAAAAGCAAGCTCAACATATGCAGCACATAATGACAAAAGATGAGGGAAAGAACAACTAGTGTGGAAAAATCTTGACATTCCAGAATTTTATTCATTCCTGGCTATTTTGATAACCTCAAGCACCAACAGCTCAAATACCGACAATACAAATGATATGTGACAGTCGTAGTCATATCGATTGTATCATGCAGCTATGGGCATCTTTGGCTTTTGGAATATCATTCGTTTCATTCGATTTGATGATGCCAAGATTTCTAATGCAAATACGTAATCCTACTGCCGTTAAACAGTTGACCGCAGTTAACGATGATAAATAATTGCTTCTGACCTTACCACGGGACTTTTTGCCTGAATTCGGGAATAAGAATTCGCACTGGTTTCTGATGGTTCACATTCTAAAGAAACTGACAATGGCAACCGCAGCGCCGGATTTAATAGAATTTATACATGTTTCTCATTTGTAATATAGGAATTACTTACTTTTTACTACTGCTTATTGACAAGCCATTACGGTACTTGTTTATGTAGTTAAAAAATATTTTTCACGATTATTGTGTTTCAACAATAAAGTCTCACCTCGAAATGGTCCAGCCATGTCGTAACGAGCGCTTCGAAGAAACTGACGACGATTTGAATTTGGCACCTCTTACGACAGTAAAATTTCGTCTAAGGAAACGTTGATATGGAAATGACTGCAGTTTCTCGCATTGACACTAATTTACCTATGAAACTTCAGGGTTATGTTCGCCGGTATGTCAACAATATATACATCAGTTTTCTTTTTTTGGATAAAGTTCCGAAAAGCACTTACCGCTTTTCTTCTTGAAACTTTCGTGTACTTGAATATTTTAACGCGCTGATCACGAAAATGACCATTAAACTTGGCGTGGATTCGATTTTCAAGGTCAAATCGCGAAAAAAATGCCGAAAAATTGATTTTTAAGAGGTTTTCTATGTTATCTCGGAAGATAATCATCGTGAAAAAAAATGTTTCGTACGAAAGTTGTAGATTATAAAAAAATACACATTTAATGTTGAATACATTTTTTGTCCGGAACATAGTTTTTACGAAAAACACACGAGATAATCCCAAATTTCATCCCACTTCGGCGCCTGTCCAAAGTTCGTCCTACTTCAGCGTCCGTTCGTCAAAAAAATCGATGCTTCGATAAAATACCATACCCCACCAGTAGAGTTTGAAAATACAATACCGAACCACCAGAGTTTGAAAATACCATACCCTACCACCAGAGTTTAAACATATCATACCCCACCATCAAAGTTTGAAAATAACATACACTGCCACCAGACTTTGAAAATACCATACCCCACCTCCAGACATTTGCGCCCGAGCGGAAATTCGTGCGGACATTCGCGCCCTAGCGAAGCGAGAATGGAAAGTTCACACGAGGAGGAAATTAGGTTCTCGTAAAAGTGTCGAGCAGTATTTTTCGACACGACGTGTGTAAAGCTCGATTTCAGCATGCATCCTAACGGTCGTAGATCGCTAGAAAATAATGTACTAGGGATACAGTGGAAATTTCAGATTGATTGGATGAAAACTGACAAAATTATTTGGCTGACCCCTCAAGCACTTGTTCCAAATACCTACAGAACAGGGCGAATATGTAAGTATTAAGAGTTATAGTCCATTTCATTCCTCAAAATCAGCTCGAATGCACATTATTCTACGCGAAGATACTTTTTTAAATAGTAGAGAAGCTATTTCAACTGACCAACTACCTTAATCACAAACACTCTATTCTCAAAGATTTCTTAAGGGAACGATGCAAAACTGATGATTCGAGGATCTATTTTTTCATCATTTATGAAGAAAAAAAAATAACAGTAACACTACTTATCACATAAAGTAGGTACAAGATGTAAGATTAATGCTTCAGCTGTAACTGGCTGTAACATCAGTACTGTTCTGGCATTGGACATTCATATATTTTAGTGTACGGCCACACCAGAGGTGACTAGCTAGTCATCTCTGGTGTGGCTGACCTCTTAGTTTATTTCAGTCATTCGTGCACAATCTGAAGGGGCAATTGTAGTGTCAATACAAGCGGCACAAGCGTAAGAGAAACACGAAGCAAAACATGATTTTCTTACACTAAATCTGGTATGGAAGTTTCGAATGTAGTAAACTATAGCCTTCCAATTATTACATTTCTGGTCGTTACAAAGTCCGAAACTTCAATTTACTACGCATCCACATTCGGATTTATCTTGCGCACACGCTCGTATGTACACACGGGTGCATTAATACTTGGACCTGTTTATAAGTTGGCTATTCTCATGGATGTATGAAATATTTGGACGGAGCCTAAAGTGCCTTCATGGATGTGGGGGGTGAAGCCACAGGAGTGGGAAAAAAAACCAATTACCCGCGTAATTGGCCGCCATATTTCTATGACTGCATTTCCTTACCTCTCTAGGGGCAGTAGTCGCAGCAGAAAGTATGTCATCGACCAGGCGCTTTTCATGACGTCATGAAAGCTCCTGGCTGCTGCACCTCAGTATACTTGGCAAACTACTGCAACCAATTTGAAAATAAATGTACCCAATAATTTGGAAATCATTTGGACAAATTTGGAAAATCATTCACGGAGTTTGGAAAAGAATGCATAATGAATAATCAATGAAAATTTATTAAACGTATAGTTAGCAAACAAGTTGACCGATTTCATTTTTTTTTCTTCAGATCGATGCTAAATGATTTGGAAAATCGATTTCCAAGTATTTCAAAATTTGGAAAATAATTTTTAAGTATTTATTTACAAAATAATAATAAAGCGCCGCCCCCCCCTCCCGCCGCCGGCCCTCTGGCGGGCTGCGCTGCCCTCCGCCATGACAGTTTCGTTTTTCTGCGTCTTTCGTGTGATTGATAATTTTGGAGTTAGTAAGATTCAGCTGATAAAAATATTCTTTATTTGAAGAATGTACATTCTTACTTGAAGTTTTGCTCATGAACTAGAAAGGTCAGCCTTGAATGCCACACGTTGAAGTATTCACGTTGCACTACATCAACCTGTATCATCTTCATTTCGGAGCAGATCTTTGCCTCATGCAGGGCGAAATAGACAAGAATCGAGCCCGAAGCAATTTGTAGAACAATTGTACCGAGGACTTCTGGAAAGGTGAAATAATTCGTGGCGGTACTTTTATGTACCCATGCTGGTTGTTCAAGCCCGTGTGTAATGTAATTAGTCAACGTCGTGAATAAAATTTCTCCGACGTTCTGCTTCTCAAAGGCTTCCTATAAATTAGACCTTTCTAGTTCATGAGCAAAACTTCAAGTAAGAATGTACATTCTTCAAATGAAGAATATTTTTATCAGCTGAATCTTACTACTCCAAAATTATCAATCACACGAAAGACGCAGAAAAACGAAACTGTCATGGCGGAGGGCAGCGCAGCCCGCCAGAGGGCCGGCGGCGGGAGGGGGGGGGGGCGGCGCTTTATTATTATTTTGTAAATAAATACTTAAAAATTATTTTCCAAATTTTGAAATACTTGGAAATTGATTTTCCAAATAATTTAGCATCGATCTGAAGAAAAAAAAAATGAAATCGGTCAACTTGTTTGCTAACCATACGTTTAATAAATTTTCATTGATTATTCATTATGCATTCTTTTCCAAACTCCGTGAATGATTTTCCAAATTTGTCCAAATGATTTCCAAATTATTGGGTACATTTATTTTCAAATTGGTTGCAGTAGTTTGCCAAGTATACTGAGGTGGCAGCTACTGGCAGTCAAAAAAGGAACGTAGTCTCTATGATCGCACCGTGAAAATAGATATCACCGGTTCCATCTTGGTTGTTCATATCCGATGCAGCATCCTTTCATTACCCTCACCCTTGAGGCTTCACCGCCGCTTAGAAAGGCGCCGTCCGTACGCTAGCTATTATAGCATGTAAATGCAGAGTAGCCAACTTATTAACAAGTCCAGGAATTCATGCACCCGGGTGTACATATGAACGCGTATGCAGGATTGGGTATATACGCGTGTCTGGTCGTTTTATATCATTTTATATCATACCAGGTCTGAAACTGGTAATTTACCGATATAAATAAAAAATACGGCAAATTACCTCCTAACCTCATTCTCATAGAGTATTCATCTGTCGTTTGAGAACGGCTTCGTTTTATCGTATTTATGTTTAATTGTTTCAAATTTTCTACTTGCTAAAAAAGAAAATCAGCAATCTCAATTGACGTCTCAGTTCGATGTAAGGAATGTGAATAGTTATGTAATCGTACATCAGTACACAAGGAGTTTATTTACTGAATTATCCGAACCTACTTACCTGTGATTCTCGTGAATTTTTTTTGAGGTACCCTCATAGGTAAGATATCGGTAATCGCCGAAAATCTGCTACCGCAACCTCTGGTCAAATTGACGCAAAAAATTGGATAGTACAAGTCTTGTCGTAAATCTGCGGCTATTTGCCGAAAAAAACTAGAGAGTAAAATCTTGCGCGAAACATGTTGTTCATTTTACTAGAAATCTGATCTTCAGCTTGTATTCAATTTTCGGCGGTAGATTTCTAACAACTTTTAAGCAATTGATTCTTTGCAGACACTTGCCGTAAACTTGACGTTAATTTTACTGAAATCACGGATATTCCAATTCTTGAACAGAAAGTGTGGCTATCAGGGTTGTCTTTCATATCGTTTTTTTGTCTCGTTAGCTTTCGCTCCTCGCCATCAGCGTACGTGTCTCCAATTTATTCCGTGAGAAGTCTATCTCACCGCTTTCGAATAACGCATTCCTCGGTCATGACTACTCGGTTAGTGGGTGGTATTGCCATGTAGATGGACAAGACGTCGGCACCAATATTTACTATCGGTATCTGAATCGTGGACAGAATTCGAAGCTTGTCACGAATTGCAAAGAATTATTGCTTATCAGTGTTGATAGGTGTTTACAGTGTCACTTATCAAATACATTGTCATCGTGAGAATGACAAAAGTGGAAAATAACTCTTGACAATCTGGTTTTATTATTGAATCCGATACATAATACTCAGAATGGGATGTTGCTATAGCTTTTGCAAGGAAGACAGTACCCCACAGGTGAATAATGCGATGCACTCAAGTGATAACCTTGTTGAATTTATAAACACAATAAGTATATGGAATTCGACTCCGAACTTTGGGCTGTAAATACGAGAGTTCAGATGCGCATTATATTTTATTATCAAGCAGATTATCAAATTATCACGAAAATTGAAAAAATATTTTCAATGACTCATAACCTTTTTTTTTCTTTTTTCACTGTCAAACAGATAAAAATAGACAGATGACTTCTTGTGAGCTCAGCTATCGTGTTGACAATCACGAGCAATAAAGATGAATAATTTTCTGCTATAAAATCTCATTATTCATCAATTCTTCACTCACCGTTGCAATGATTTCTCGAATTATTCTGAAAATGATTCTAGTACTTATAAAGTGCGATGGTTTTCAATACTATCAATAAATTGGAGAATCTAATAGCGTTTGAAAATCCATTCCATGATTAGAAGTATCGTCACTTGTCATCCTTCATACCTGGCTGTAGACAACTAATTATTTGAAAAGTTCAGGTAGCAATAGTGAAGGGCATTCGAAGTATTTTTAACTTTTGAACAGAATAGTGACAAGGCTATCACCTTGATATCTTTTTCCACTTGATTGAAAAACAGTGATCAGGCTACAACCGCGCAGGTTTGGTTCTACGTGTAGTTGTCGATAGAAAAATGCTCAAGGTTCGAGCCTCGTTTTTTTCCTGTGAACAGGAAATGTTCTACCCCCTATTTTTATCATTCTTATGCTCTAGGGTGGCGAAGTGAACGAGAGGACACATTTATTAGTAGATCCGGTCAGTCATACTACAAGTATCCCGACAGTTCACAGGTAATTGTGGAGGACACAAACATATGCATGCTTGATACAGCTAAGATTATGAATCGTTGATGTTTTGTTGCTTTTTTATTTATTTCACAGCGACGATTATGGTAACCAATATTCAAACTCTGTGCCAAAAACGACCGACGAACAGAGCGCACTGAATAGAATTCTGCATGAGACAGCTGCGTGAGTATTTATTATTTCCCAATTCTCATTTATCTTCCATTTTGTTGACCATATGATTTTCTATTAGCTATTAACTTCAACATCGATATTCTTACAGCAATTATAGGTTTTTGGAGGAAACGTGTATATCGAACAAAAAACATTACTGCGCTTATTAATAACATCTTCCAGTAAAAAATTTGTTGATGCTTCAACGAACAATTCACGCGTTACTCGAATGACAATCATTTTTGCGACAGCTTATCTTAGTATTTCACAAACGAAACAAAATGGGAAGGTTCAAAGTCTTGATATCACTTTCAGCACTTGACAATCTATTAGAAATGATGTGCTTTCTTTTGTCACAAACAGTTTCAATTCTAACGAATCATGTAATTAATAGATTATTTATTAACCAATTAGTGTATTTTTTGTTAAAATGCATGATTCTGGGTACTCATAGATCAGATTTTATATCCTAGCAAATAGTGCTGTAACAGAAGATTGGAAGTCTAATCAACAAAATTGATGTATTCGTCATCTTATATTCGTCTGTTAGGAATGTGATCGATGTGGGTGCCCTGGACTCTCACAATTTGGAGCAGCATGAATATTTGGATAGGTCACGAGCCTATGCAAAAAAAATGGAAATTATAGGCGTCCAAGTGCCTGATCATCTGCCGTGTTTACTGAAGGATATTCCAGCTCCTGAAAGAATTCTTGCTGGCGAACCTCTTTTGTCGACCGACCAAGAATTGGTAATTTTATCGGTCACGTGATGTTCACTTTCCAGTATCATTAAGAAATGTATTTGTTTCCAGATTTCCAATATGCTCGAACACGCTGTTTCGTCATTGAGTGATATCAAAGTTGAGCACAAAGAAGATTTAGTTGTACAATTTATATCTTGACTTGTTCATGCGTAAAGAACGTTATGGATTGCGCGTTTTTGTCTTGGGCATCACACGCTTCATGATAATCAATCAATTCAACGGCTTATGGAGATATTTTCTCTGCAATTTTTCAAGGTTATTCGTACATAAGGAGAAAAAATAAACTACGGCGAAAAAGCATGGCAATGGCAAAATTGATTTTCGTTTCTAATTTCATATCGTTGACAAAAGTGAGAAAACTGAAATGTTACGTTGAAATCTGAGCTTTTATTTTTATTATTCTGTTATACATGAATCAGATGTAGTAGAAAGTCTAATGCAAGCACGATCAGTGATCGAGATGACATTATTACATTCAAGTTGCTTGCATTATGAAGATTCTGTACGCATGGCAGTTTTGCATACCAAATTGTAATTGTAAAATAAATTATCTACTCGATTTGTAATACATATTTTTCATCGTATGTCACCCTCTGAATTTCACCATCATTGGGGATTATGAAGAAAAATTGCTTCATTATCGAAACTGTACATCAGATATGTAATATACAAATAATTGGTACGGAAAATCAAGAGTAGATGAAAAAGAGGAAAGACAATAATACATATCATTGCAATGTAACGAAGAAATATTATACACAAAGTTTTGAACGTGTCTGAGTAGTAAGTCTACGGTTTGCAAATTCGATGGATTCAAAGAAATTTGGCGTTTATCAAAAAGCAAACGGTACTAGTTTCATTGAATATTTCTGCAAAATATTTATTTTTGAACAGTATGTTTGATACGTGACTCCGGCATGTTTTCTGTACGAGGACACAAAATCCTTTTTGTTTTTATTTATCACGTATCAATGTGCTTATACATTTTATCACATATAAATTAAATGTACCATGTACTATAGAATAATTTTGCTATAATTCTTGTTTGGAAGAAATGATTTGGTGTCAAGATTTCGTTTGCATTTTGACCGACAATATTTAATTTGTTTTGTTATCAAACCGCTGCTGTATGATTTTCAAAATGAGCAGTTACTGTCGTCAACATTACCGGATCTGGTGCTGATGTTTTATCCTCAGGCACGTGAAAAAAGTATAACATGAAGCCAGTAGCGAGTAAGAGATGCATTCCCAATATAACGATCATGTAAATGATCTTGTGCTTTCCTGTAAATTATGATAAATTCATTTTGCAATAACTTTTGCGGAGTGATTTTTGATATTATTCTTTATCTGTTGTCAATCATATATTACATGTTCCATTTTTGACATGACAATACCTGTGATAACTGGAGACAGAGATCGTAATAAGACGCTACCAGACATTAAGGCAGCAATAGCAACCAGTAACCATTTCAACCAGGTGATTTGTATAGTCCATAAAACAGCGACGGGTATGTATATAGCTAAAGAATATCCATATAAACACAAGAGTTCCAAAAGTCCCGGCGAGAGATTGGACTGAAATGATAAATTAGAGAAAAAAATTCTAGGGTTCATTTGATACAAAGTTGAGGGATGTTGGTGTCGAGCGTTACCTCTATTAATTCGTTGTCGCTTTCCTTGTCACCAGCTGACCACTTGAGAGCAGCCCAAAGAGCGATAGGTAGCAACCAAGCATATAGAAATATAGCAGTCGCAGCGTAAGAGACAACGTGAAAATTGTATCTCCAATGGTAAGTTTTTGTATGTGCTGTTTGCAGATAATTGGCCATGTTTCCACTGATGGCAACTGCAAACACTAGCGTGACGCAAATCCAAAAGGGACCATACAGGTCTGGTTTTGGCCGAATGTGAGTTTCTAAATAATTTTCTCGGCCACGCGGAACCATTGACCTCATAATTCGTTGCAGCACATCATTCGTGTCAACGTCGAAGTACTTCTGATAATATTCGATAGTCCAAAAGCTTTTTGTCGTGTCATCTGTGCAATTGTAAAATAATTTCATATTACTCTTTTATAATCGTGATATGAATGTTTCATGCAATTGAGGAAACTGTGAAACTGTTTATTAATTGAAACGCGCGCGATTTTTGCTGTCTGCTATTGGACAACGCGAAAAAAAGACGATCACACGCATGCGCAATGCTTGTGACATCGCAGGTTGAGACGTTGCTTCGAATCAGCCGAAGAATCTAAACTTTTTGGCGATTCTGGAGACTGATTTGGAAGCGTAAGCCATTTGTTTTCAGGTAACAACGAAAATGGGAGACGGACCGTTATTTTTGATAGGCATGCCTTGCAGATCCTCGATAATGCCAATTCCCGTAGTGTCATTTTGTAGGTTTCCGAAAACTTGATTATTTGACGTTCCTACGTCAAGTTGGGCTTGTCCAGCCGTACCAGCACGGTTGATGGGCGAAAAATCTTGGAATGATATGAATTGGGAATCCGATGATTTGTTACCATCACCATCCATGATGTTTTCGTTGCTATAGTTGCTTTCTGACGTATTGACAATTATTCAAAGCTGCCAGCGTTACACTTTACAGGTTATTTCTACTATCCATCAGTATTTCCTGTCTGCTGTTTATTTTCTTCGATACGTGGAATCAAAGAATCGAGACTCGAGCTTACGCTGAAGATACATGGAGCGTTATGAAGGGTATGAACGAACGCTATGGAAACAGCTAATCACAGTTCTCCTTCCCAGATACAACGGAATGACTTGGCTACGATCGGTTGTCATCATGTCAATCGTGCGTCCCCAGCACTGAACTCTATACATATATATATATGTATAGAGTATGTGTATATGTATAGAGTTCAGTGGTCCCCAGTCGGATATTGAAAATATGGCGGTGTCTGTGTCGTCCATTACAGTAGTAAGGTGGGGGTATTACGTGCTGCCACCTAGAAAGATTTCGATGTTTTTGAACTAAATTTAAGGGAACACGATTCCCGTATGGAGTTTCCGACCCCTGTGCGTCCTGCACTGTCCCGCAGGTTTCATGACTCGCCATAATCGAAACGTCGAGCTCACGACGATGCCCTCTGCTAAACAATCAAGGTACTACCTCTCTAATTTGGAATCATTTAAAACGTTATTCAATGTTTATAACCATTTTATGGCAGTCAACATGGAGACTAGAGACCAGGAGGCCGAAGGCTTATGGCGAAGGCGAAAAAATTTGGTTCTCAAAACGTGGTAGAGTAACTCCTGCCGAGCGGCAGGATTGCCGAAGAACGGTCCGTGATTGGTCAGCGACCATACAGTGTGTGCCACTGCCAGTCACTAACCGGCGCCTAGGGTACACCAACGCCCGCAGCGCTGCTCGGCGGGAGTGTTACTCTACCACGTTTTGGGAACCATTTCGGTCTCCTGTCCTGTAGTCTCCATAGCAGTCAACTAACTAATGAATATATATATATATATATATATATATATATATATATATATATATATATATATATATATATATATAAGGAAGGTAAAACCGGTAAAACCATAGAGATAGTATAATATCTCTATGGATTAAACTGTATATTTACATGTATATTTTCTTTCTTCATGCTGTCACTGAATGGAGTTCAATCATTCGAAATTCGTGTTCGTTGCAAATGAAGTTATGCTTGCGATGGCTTCGGACGATAAAATGTTTTTTCTCTTTGAAATTTCCTTGACGAAATACATGACAATGGAATAGATGTAAGACAATGAATGGTTCAATTTGACGACCGTTCTGATGCAACGACTTTTGTTGCTGTCACCAGTATGTAATACAAACAACTATTCAATTAAGCTGCTTACAATGACTTCTTTTCGTAACAGAAACTTGCATTAATCTTAACATTGCCATATCAACCAATTACTGTTTAATGACCGTTCAAAACATGTTTTCATCATTAACGATCGTACCTTTATTCAAATTACTACAACTGCCCACAAGGTACTTTGCCAATGATGTAAAATTCAATCTATGTGAAGAACATGGTTTTGTTGAATGGTCGAAATAGAAGCAGGAATAAATAGATAAATCGTATAGAAATGGCAATTGATTTTCCACTTTCCCAATCTCGCGCATGCAATTGAAGAATCAGCTCTTAAACATGAGACAATTTAGTCCTGTTTCAAATTATATTTCTGTAATGTTTGTTACGATTACGCTTTGAGGTTTGATATCGTCAAAAATAGTAGCAAGTAACTTTTTTTTAGGAGTTGAGGCGAATTAGGCTATCTCAACAACTTGTTAATCATGTCACGTCGTAAGGAAATTGAGCTTTCCAATGATGGTTGAAGAAACAACGTTGATAACGCTTTGACCGAAATAGCATGCTGAAACTTTTTTGCGTAATTAACGTCTGTTCTTGTTCAAGGTCAATGGTGAAACTTTGCTAGATTTTATCAATCGTTTCTGCTTCGACTTGTCATTCGCAAGGTTATCAAGCTGACAGAGATCGGTTGAAGGCCAACGTTTCTCAAATCCAAGTGTCTCGCAAACATTTCATCGAGCGTGATAGCAATTCAGATGGAAAAATTTCACTGGAAAATGTTTCACTGACGCAACAAGAAACCTTACGAGGAAAAGTCCAGAAGCATAGCTCATATGAAATGTAAGATATTTGACAAATGATCTCGAAGACAATCCAGTAATGTCTTCAGAATTTTTAATGTCAGTGTTCCTTGGCAGTTGGAGGTAAGAATTGTCGCTGTGATTTGCAAATGATTCGCAGTCATGGCAGAGACTTTGGTCAAATATTGTCAGGATATCTGGGAAATTCTAAACCGAGAGGAGTAAACGGAGCCAAACATAACACAGAATAATTTTACTCTTAAAATTGATTCTCGTTATATTCATTGTGCTTTTCACGCAATGAAAACCCATTCTCAGACGTTAATATACCTTTGATGATTGAATGAGAATGATTTCATGGTCTGCAAAGTCATAAACAGATCATCTCATTAGACACTCGATTTTTCAGCTATCCAGCAAACTTTACCAATGACTATTACCAACTAGAAGTGTATGCAAGTTTATTGTATAATTTGGATAGTAGATTTCAAACATTTCAGAGATATTGCATGAATATTAGCATAGACGTCCGACCGAGTAGTAATTGTCTTACAAAGCCAGAGAAATACTGCAATTTTTCGTGATTTATTTAATTGAACAAGATTCTTCGATTAAACTTTAGGCAGACTACAAAGAACATTTGTTAACACCTTTGAATTTTGTTCTTATTATCAAAAACTATCGTAAGGCACGAAGGACGCTTATTATCACCTCTCACAACGTAAATTTCTTTCGTTGATATCTTTCTCATGAACCAAAGCATCACCGGAATACGCAATAAAAAATGAATGGAAATAATAAATTTAACAGCCTATATTCATCATGTTGAAGAAAAAAATATTCAGTTGATCATCTAGATGCATGTATTAATTAAAATATTGCAGGTTCGAGACTCATCGATAAACTGACGATAGTCAAGATTTGTTCTCTGAAAAATGATCTGGGATCGAGTTCAAATGACCTGCTCGTATTTCGTCGTCACAAACTCTCTCTCTAATAAAGCCTGTTCAGAAATCTCATCTGGCGTATCAAGCATGCTTCACTTGCTCGTTGATAACACAGACCCACAACAACAACAAGAAAGATGCCTGTGCTATGGATCAAACCTGATTTTTTTTGTGTTTTTTACTCCTGCAACGATTCTGAAGTCAGAATTGAGAAACTATAAAACCGATAAAAATCATGATGGTAATATCTTTATAATGATTGTCATTTCTGCACACGTTTGTCTCCAACTGATCTATGTAATTGATTTCTGCTTTGCTATTTTTTTTTTGTTTGTTTCTCTTTGTAACATCCGACAATAATCTGCAAACATGTGTACACCCCATTGTGCTTGAAATCATCGAGGCAAATTCCTTCAAGTTTAGTGAAATCTTTTTCTTTCCTATTCACCGAACTCTCCGTTGTTTTCCATCGAATTTATCTAGATGCGAATGAAGAAAGTGCAATTGTAACTTCATTAAACACTCCAAATTTTGAAACCTCTGTATCATAGTTGCCACAATGTTTCTGTAATAACATCTTCCCTATTGCCCAAAAATATAATGCACACTTTTTTAAAACTCGATTATCATGCCTTTCCTTAATCATTCATGACGAAACAAATCTGTTTTTATATCATATAGAAAAAATGACTGAATCATGATTTTTATCGGTTTTTATGGGTTTTTCGAAAATTTACTCAGCAATCTCCAAATCTGACTTCAGATTCGTAATCCACTAGAAAAATATAAAAGAAAAATAAGTTTTAATCCACAGCACGCGCAACTTTTTTTCGGAGAGGGTGGTGGGGGTCTCTGTATCGAACGAGCGTCGATTACATAATTTGGATAATCTCCTCGAGCAGACATCGCATGATATGTCTATGGATGTAATCTTTTTGGATTATTTGTACGAAGTTTTTACGTTTCTTGATTCTAGATTCAATGCCATGTTTATAAAGATCTATCAATCATTCGTAAATCGGTCATATCTCGTGAAAATTTCACCAGAGACAAATATTTGCTTAAACATTGTCAAACGCCTGTTCTTGCCGTTACAGCATAAGCGTGGTAGCCGACAAATATTTACTGAACGTGTTATTTGTCGAAGAATTCCGTTTGCAGACCCGAAATAACGATAGTAGTATGACGGGTGATGTAATGTAATTTCGAGTGTCTTGGCACAAAAACAAGTTTCTTCGCCGAAAACGAAGGAAGATTTCAATTAGTCAACAAAACTATTTAACGCAACCATAAGAAATCTGCTGTTTCATTTGTTTGACCTGAGGCTAAATTGTTTATGTTACAGTCTTAAGATCGACTGAATGCGGAAATTAATTCTGAAGATGACGCGTCAGTACGTTTTATCGGCATTATATGTGATTATTGTTGTTGCAAAAATTTGTTGTCAAGTAGTAATATAAGCAATCAAACTGGTGGATCTGTTGCGAACCCGGTAAAAAAGTATACGTAGGTGACAATCAAAATACGAAGCTCAATAGAACCATTTTTCCTCGTACGTTTCAAAATCAAGCTTAGAATGAAAACAATTTCCTACATTTTTCAATCGACATAATAGTATCTTGACAAGTGGTCAAGGAACATTCTTGTGTCGAGTCCTTCTGCATTATTTATTGTGATATGCAACCAAAAATATATAAATTTATAAATAAATAAATAAAAAATGTATAATTACACAAAGGACGCCACACTATCCTTGTGGGATTTAGGTTTCGGTGAATTTTTTTCTAACTCGAGGGAAAACGTAGGTTTCGTCTTGCTGATCAAAAGTGTCCCTGGGCACAAGGGGCAGAAATGCCATCTGCACTTTGTAAATGATGTACGAAGTCCGTTACCCGGATAACAATTTTCATAATTTATTACGAATAATTATAAATCGAATATTATGAGATTGGTAATAATCGGTGTATAATAATTACGAATAAATCTAATAATTTTGCAACACTATTCATGTAACTTATTAGTACTTTTCGCTACTACGTTCAGTTCGAATAAATCCCTAATTTTGTTCAACTTCGTGCAAATAAGTCGTGCTAATTACGATATCTGGTATA
Source organism: Arge pagana (assembly GCA_963969455.1). Taxonomy (NCBI): domain Eukaryota; kingdom Metazoa; phylum Arthropoda; class Insecta; order Hymenoptera; family Argidae; genus Arge; species Arge pagana. Next base: position 18,397,818 of record OZ018311.1, on the reverse strand, counting down.
ATTTTCAATACAGGCAACAGAGTCGTATTTGTCACTGTTCTATTACCAATTTTCGGTTCCGAAAGATCTTATAATTTTATATTTAAAATAAATAAGTCGTAGGTTCTCATTACGATTCTTCGGATAATCTATTCTCTGAAATAATCAGTTATAGTTGTCACTGTCTAATTACTAATTTTTGGGCCAGAAAAATTATAAATTTCAGTTGCTCTTTTCTTGTTCTATGTATCGTTTGAAATTAGGGGCATTATTCTTTCTTCGTCCGTTAGCATTGTTCACGCGAAATAATATACGAATTGTCGTCACATCTTCCTTATTATGTATCTCACTTTTGTCCCCTGCTACTGTCGCTCATGTATATATACAATATCCTCTTACACAGACGAATGTTTATATTTGTTATATTACACAAATAGTGGAAATGAAGAGTGACAAGTTCTCGAAAAAATACTATGCGGACTACTAGCCGAGGTAGATTGGAAGGATTTATTCAATACTCCTTATGATATCTATGACAGTAATCAGGGTATGTGTATTATTGGTACATTAAAAGATATTCCAAGAATAAAATTATTTTTACATCAGAGAGTCCTTAGACAGTTGAGTAACGATATAACTAATATACCGATGAAGTGACTAAAAAGAAGAGAAATTAATTTCTGTAATAACAGAGTAGAGCGTGGAGAAATAAAAATGATATTTTAACACCTATTAACGATCGTCAGTCATGGACATGAATAAAAAAATTAAATGTCTATGTGTAAGAAGATTTACTCTCACATCACATCAGAACAACACCACTTATGAGCTTCTGATGATTATTTTTTGTAACCCGGAATATGAGCTTCTATTCTTGGTGTATGGATATAATGTACATTTTGTAAAAACCATCATTGTATCGTGACATTTCTGCAAAATTATGTAAATAACGTGTATCTCTAATTATAGATGCATTCATAGTGGAATTATCGTATAGAGTAATGCAACCTAGATTTCTGCAGAATTTATAAACTTTGAAGTTTTAAATGTGAACGTAATTCCAAAATAACTGGACACTTAGCTGTAAATGATTATTTTGTGTCGTTAATTATATAATAGTTCGATATTCAGGAAACAAATGTTTCCCACGATGTCAAATCTGCATCAATTGTACAGTTTATCGTCTCTCTTTTTTTTATGATGATATGATATTAAGACTCGTCAAATATACACTTATTATTAATATGTTGGTGTATCTTGCAACAGTAACTAAACTTATGCCATTTATTGAACATTTTGCATATGCATCGAAGTAACGAGAATTTCTGTATAATTATTGGAAAAGAAGGACGATGGATGTCATACGTTCTAAAAATTTGTACAAACAGACAATTTTTCTCACACATTTATTCCTACGTGAGAAATGATGTATAATTTATAAATTTTACAGGAGCTAAGTTTTTTACACTCTACAGTTTGCATAATTTGTACAATTCGCTCTTGTGTAACGTTCTCTTATGGGAATTGTTATGTGGGTTATTTGCTCTATCATCATACTGGATTTTGAGAAGGCTTCTGCCGCGGTGCACAAGATTACAGTGATATACTGAACAGTGATATTCAGCTTAAATAATAATAACGTTTAGATAAGAATGATTCTTATTATTATTGCAGCTGTGCTTATAGCGGTTTATTATTATCATAATCGTCATCATCATCATCATCATTCCGCTGAGTTGAGCGATCGGTATTATTATTATTTACTTATACAAGTTACGGGACAGGCCCAATATACAGAAGTTTTGGCTGATTCTAAAAAATAATCGAAATTGATGTCCTTAATGATTTTTACAAACCAGAATTGTCAATTACGACAAGTTTAAAAAAAAACTACTGTACTGGATGTACAAATTTATGAAACAAATTTATTTTTTATATGATGAACAAACGAGATATATTCAAGAAAGTACCCTGAAAATCATTCCCTCACTATGTTCCAACTGCTAAATTCGGAGAAAATTATTAACTTAAATCGTAAAATTCCTAGCTTATTGTTTGTTATCTTATTTTTCACTCATATAGGATAGTACTGACTGTACCTTTATGAGTTTAAAGTTTGAAAAATGTGATTGGAAATATTTTTAAATATAATTCAAAATTTGTCCGTGAAAAATCGATCATTCCGTCACCGTTGTGAAACAGTCTGATTGGCGCGAAATTTAAAGGCCTATCGAGCTCCACTGCAATTTTTTTTTTAGCTGGCAACATTGGCCTCGATAACATACACAATAGCGGACGGTTGACGAAAAGACGTTTTGTCAAAACAAATTTGACAAGTTTTTTAAATATTACATTTTTAACGTCATTCCCTCATGTAATGTTATTATAAGGTAAGCACTTTTTTATTTAATTATTATAGCATATTTGTATATGTTTCCAGTAGTAATAAAGTACTATTCACAGTTCGTAAGAAAGTAGGGTTTGTTTATAAGCTTGTGGCAATTTTGTTTCATTTCGTCATTCCCTCATCATCATTCCCTCATAAAATCAGAAGCAAAACTGAAGAAAAAGGAGTATGACAGGATGCGGCGAAAAAAACTGAAAAACTGTCCTGAAAGTTTAGAAAAACTGAGGGAGAAAGAAAGACTCAAGTATTTAAAGAAGAAAAAAAATAAGACAATTTGTATTCTCGAATGAAGAGCTTGAATTTAGAACTCTATCTTGTTTTGACTGCGTTGGAAAATGCCAACATTTTCATCTTGGTTACTACAAAACTTATGCGATATCGGATAAAGATAAAGGTGAGGATACACCTGCAGTATCAACGCGATGTAAAAGAAAAGATGTTAAAGTAGAAGGCTATGTGAATATTTCGAAAACTATCCCTTCTGAAAAAGGTACTTGCGAATATAAAGTTGATGATCATGTCCTTATAACATGGAACAACGAGGTCTATCCTGGTAAAATTCTTTCATTATCTGATGATGGGGCTTTAGTACGCTGTATGAAGAAAGGATCAAAGTGCTGGAAATGGCCGGCAGTTAAAGATGAAGAACTGTATGCTTGGCCTGACGTTCTTCGAGTAATTCAACCCCCTAAATTACTCAGTCGAGGTTGTTATTTATAAAATAACAACAATAATGTTGTTAAATATAAAATTATATTTACACAAAAGATACTTCAAGGTCGCTTCGATGGCACCGCATGATCGAACAGATAAGAAAAATAAAAATAAATTTAATTTGAATAACAGTTTACTAATTTTATTGTTTAGCTATAAATCTAAAGTTTCTTGGATATGGTTTCGACATTATACAGGGTAGAATTATAAATATCGAACCACACACACATTTTTTGTTGCATAATTCGGTTATTCTTGCTATGGGTGAATGATAATTAATCTCATTTCTTAACAGTGGTGATTTGAATTATTGATGTTTTGTAATTATCGCTCAACAATCTGTCGAAATCCGGTATATTGGAATCGCCTATTAATACAATATCACTTTGAGCGAATGTATGTGTGTAATTAATGCGTGAGTTTTTAATATTAACGACAAAACCATCATAGTAGTCTGAGGAGGATAGAGGTGGAACATCAACTGCATTAATGAAAACTGATTTGATCCCAGTTTTTAACTCAACGATTGCATGCTCGTACGAGTTATCGACAAGAGGTATTGGTACGCATTTGATATAGTTTTTGACTGCAACCAGGACACTACCACCCGTCCTCTTCAGGCTAGTAAACAATAATCGGTCACACATAAGACTCACCTCGAGTGAAATTCTTTTAATCATCTTCTGATACTATGAACATTCTGGTAAAAAATATTCAGCGTAGCCTCTTGTTCACCGACGTATAGTAACTTCGACTGTTATATAACTGTTATGCTTGACCGTCATTTGATCCATCACTTGCTCTTAATTTGACAATTGTCGGTTTGCCCGTAATATGTTTTATTTTTAGATTTTTCTCTCCGTTGTCTGATCTGTGCCTAAGCTCGATCTTGAGCTTTTTAATAAGCATTTGCTGTCTTCTTGTTAGGTCACTCCCAATGGACAGCTTACAAAATATAGTTTTACTATTTTCAAATGCCCAGTGTACTTGTTTTCGTCATCGGGCAGCATCACCTTCAAGAGTCTCGTCTTTCCTGTTCAAACTGATAACCGAGCCTCACAGCACGAACCTTATTAACGTTAAACGGAATTTCAAGACCAGATTCTATAAATATCGTCTCTAGATTGCTCAAATTGATTCTTGCAGCATGCATGGAGTCCTCAACTTATGTACGATAAAGTTCTTTTCTCGTATAAGCCTTTCTTCGACTCCGTCATAAATGATTTCGCTATTCAGGGTCTCTTCCAAGGTTCCTACCTTCCTTCAAGGTTGCTAAGTCTATCGTCTGATTGTTGGAAATTGGATTTCAAATTTTCCGGGTTTTGATCAATACTATCAAATTTTTTGCTAACGAATGCCAATAATACTATTGATGATGGATCTAAGCCATCAAGTTAACATCCTCAGTTTCTTCCGAAGTATCTTTTGGTTCACAGGAATAAGCACAATTATTATTATAATTAAATCAAATTAAAACTATATTGTTATCGTTGTTGTTGTTATTATTATTATCGTTTCCGGGTGCCTGCAATCATACTACCCTATCCGTTCAAGCACACATACACTTATGTCCGCATACGCACACGCCCACGCGCGGGTAAGTCCACAAGCACAAACATGTGCGTACACGTATATAGGCATCCACACCCATTCATAGGATAAAATAAACAGTTTTGATGCGGCAAAACCTTCTCAAAGTCCAGTATACGGATAGAGCAAATAACGACCTTTGGAGGTCATTCAAAAGGTGTAGATGGCATTGATTTGTTGGATTTTATATAATTATTTTAATCATAATAATAC